>QNUK01000070.1:0-145000 GCA_013621035.1 Clarias magur | reverse complement strand
AATAGGAATACGGATTGGACGCCTGTCGTAGCCTCGGTTGTCCTGATTGGCTGAGCCTTGGTGACCCCCTGACCGGGCGAAGTTCGTTTGTGCGGGGTACTTACCAGAATTTCACCCTGCAGTGACGGGTAAGGATGAAGACGCGGGAGTGCGAGGTTAGGACAAGCACAAAGCGTGGGAAAAGAAGGAAAAAACACATAGGAGGAAACAGATAAAAAAGAGAGACCCAGGATATATATAAAGAAAGAAAAAGAAAGAAAGAAAGAGAGAGAGAGCAACAGAAAAACAAGTACATGCAATTAGATTCACTTGCAATATAAATAAATTCTGCATGTATCATAAATGCTGCTTCATCATCACAGGTGCAATCCATGCGCATTTTAAATTACTCTGGATAAAGAAAGGAGAGGGGAAAAAAGATTGAGTTAATCCAGGAATAACAGGGTGTAAATAAGAACAATGGGATAATACTGATCACTTGGTAACTTGTTGGGTTTGATAGCTGTGCACAATCATGCCTGATTAGGATCACATGCTAAATTAGTCTGTGGTGGAGACGGGGGCGAAGGGAGAGCTCGTCTGATTCGATCGCTTCTTTCTGTAATACTGGGGCAGAAACGTTTTTTTAGTTTTAAAGTTTTAATTGTGGAGTATTTCATATAGCAGAAGTGTGCTAAAGTGTTCAGGAAGAAGGAAGAAATGCTCAAGGGTTTGGGTTCTTCTGAGAAACGGAGGGTTCTTCAAATGTAGGTAAAAAGAATCTAGAAAGACTCTCAGCATAAATGTCTAGACTGTCTAAGGTAGTCTCAAAGAGTTTCTCCCTAAAGGAAGTCAAGACACACTAAGGATACTAAGCAAAAGTTCTTTTTTTTCCTTCCCTTTAAATTTGTGCAGATTTTATTCCATGGTACTTACAATACCACTGTTATATGTTGTATAGTGCTATTGTACTATTTCCATTGGGGGTCACCAACCCAGTAATAAAGATTCCAGGTCATTTTGACAACCTGCATATACCTGGTACTAACAGGAACCAATGGCACTCTGGAGCAGACCAAGTAGCATTGTTCATAGGTCCCACTAATGCCAGAAAAATAATCTAATAATAGGTTTCTTATGGGTCATTCAAACATTTAAAGGGTCACAGCTTTGTAAAGTAGTTCCACAGTAGCTTCTAAGAGGCTTTAGTGGAACCAGGAACCTTCAAGATGCTAGATACTGTAGGTTCATTACCTGTGTGTGAACAGGCTGTCATTTCAAAAAAGGTCGCCAGTCTAATGCCATGTCTTTTGGACTGTTTGAGGAAACCAGGGTACATGGAGGAAACCCACCAAGCATGGGGAGAACATGCAAACTCCATACACACAGACTCAAGATGTGAATCGAACCTTCAACCCTGCAGGTGAAGGCCACAGTATTCCACAGCGTTGGTTATTGGTTCTCTGAACCAGAAACCCTTGTTTGAACAGCTTGACATAAAAACTTTAGTTTCCAAAGGTTAGTACCAGGAGGGTGGTGCGGCACTAGTAGTACTGCTCCGCACCACAATATTTGCGATACCAATCCACAACAACTCTTATTGTTATTACCATTTAATTCCTAATTAAATAAACTTACAAAAATCTTTTTTATGGTTCCTTGGATAGTAACGAGTGCTTAGGGTACTTAAAGTGGATGCCATGTCTGAAAGGTGATTAAGCAGTTTTAAAGAAAATTAAGGAAAGCCCAAAAAAAACACAAGCTGATAAGGTGCTCAAGAGTAGAACCAACAGAATCTAATGATACCAAGAGGCATATATAATACTAAAGGCCCTTTTGTGTGCCACAAAAGCAACACAGAGTTCCACAAATGGTTTCATAAGTTCTTAGACGTCTTTGTTAGCCAAGTATTCTTCGTTTCCTACTTGGAACCTTTCTGTTTTTTGTTGGGTTCTTGGTTATCTTAAACTCTGTGTTACATTGGTTTTTGTTTCTGTAAAGTTGATTTTACATTGGTATGTCTTTGAGTGTGTGAGCGTTGTGTACCCGGACATACCTGATTTGGAGTGGGCCTTTTCTTGTGCGCATGTGTTCTCTGTTGTGCACTGAAATGAAAAAAAAAAAATGATGCAAGGACAGGAAAGAAAGAAAAAAAAAGAAAAGAAAAGAGAGAAAGAGTAAAAAAAATTACTTGGACACAAATTACTCATGTAGTATGTGCGCACTAATTAACCACACAGTCATTTACAACATGAGCTAAATCTACACTCGTGGACTTTTAAGCCGTGAAGAAGCCGAACCTGTTGCTGTCGTACCTAGGGAGGGTACCGTCATCCAGCCTCCGGTGGTCCAGACTGAAATATGACGTCACGAGAACCGTTAACAGGGTTAGCATGAATGCTAACGATACCACACGCACACGGTGCATCTGCACAACGAACCAGGTCACACGCCAAACTAAATCAGGAAGCCTCTTCCTACAGGACATGCCACGAGCATCCGATTTAACGGCTTTGTGAGTTACGGAAATCATGCAACGAGACCGGGACGGACCGTGTCCACCGGCATGTTTGCTGAAATTCGAACGGAAATTTGTTTCTCACTTTGTCCGAGTAACTTCATGCTAAGGTGTGACTATGCACATGTTGTGGAAAAATAATTTTTCATCATTTTCTATTTTATAACCCTAAAGTGGAGGAAAAAGACATAAAAGATTACCATTACAAACAAAAGACTAGTTGTTGATCCTAAATAAAATCACACCAAGCACTAGCTAACTAATCTTTAATCCAGCATCCATCATGATAGCTTTTTTTCCTCCTAGTCTCACCTACAGATCATCTGTTGTACATTTTGCACTGATCCAGACTCCTCAATGGCAGCCATCTTGCATGCAGCTTCCCACAGCTTATGGATTTGAAATGATGTTGAAGTGTCATATCTGGTCATAGTGCCTTGCAATCTGTTTCCGTGCAAATATATTTACATTTCCGTCGCCTAGGATATACAGGAACAAAGGACCAGAGTGGTTTTCTAAAAAAAAAAAAATGAAGCATGGGATCTTGCAAGGGGCGTATTCCTTCATCTATGACCAGGGCCTGGATCGTTACACTCTCACCGGTCCCTTACGCTGCCATGTGGAAGCACAAAGTCCCCATGTTGGAAATGTAAGATGCCAGACATCTCGACGTTATGTTTCTCGCAAGGGTTTGTTTGCAATACAATCATTAGTCTCTATTGGTATACACTCTGCAAGAAGCAGTTTAGTTTAGATTAGTACCAACTTTCAGCACACAAACACACACATGACTGGGAAGTCCAAGGCATGTAGAGCACATATTAATAAACACACAGGTGAGAGTGTAGACATACTTGGCAAACCCGATAAAGTCTTCGTGGTTGGTGTTAATGTAGGACAGCTCGGTGTCGATCAGCAACAGGACCTGAAGACAGAGATCCGTCATGACTTGAGAGAACAGAAACCTGCTACAATTGATAGCTAGAGAATCACTGTAAGCATGCAGTTAAGACAGTTTGATGTATTACAGTTAATAATCTACAATTGCACAATATACAATAAGTTCATTCATTAATATGTACCGGGGAGCTTCCTGTTCTTCTAAAAGGAGTCTGTGTACAAACCTGTGGGAACGGATTGCGAAAGCGTACGCACGGAATTATGAATTTGTGGGTACGGATTACAAAATCTGAGCGCACAGATCGTTAAACTGAGGGAACAGTTTAAGAATTTGTGGGAACGGATTACTAAACTGAGGGCATGAATTGCAAAACCGTTACCACAGATTGTTTTATTTTCTCCTCTAGGTGACTTCCAGGGCTCTGTAGTTGAAAGATATACAGTAGGAGCAGGAGTGGGCTTAGGGGTTCTTTGGGGATGAGACTCCTTGGGGATGCTTCGTTTGAACATGGGTCTTTCGTGAGGGAGTTATTTGTGGAAGAACACTTTGGGGGCAGTTCTTTGGAAGATGGTGCTTTGGTAGACCATGCTTGGATAACTCTTTGGAGGTAAACTCTTTCTGGGGGTGAGAACTCTGTGGGGACACTGCACACTTAGAGTCCTTTGAGGGATGGGTCTTTAAGGGATGGGTCTTTGAGGGATGGGTCTTATGGGGACTGTGCTTTCTAGTTCTTTAAGTGTGGTCCCTTCAGGGGTTGCTTTGGATGACAATTTTTGGGGGACTGTGCTGTTTCTTGGGTTACAGTCATCTAGGAGACAGACATTTTCAGTGTTTGAGACAATCAGTCGTCTAGGAGACAGCTGTTTGGAGAGACAGTTGGTTGGAGCACAGTCATTTTGGGACAGTCACCTGGCAGAATGTCTTTTGGTGGGAACTGGAGGACTAATATAATAATCAGCTTAATCAGAAAGTCACTGACAAACCGGTCTATAGTTTAATAAGTGTGTGTGTGTGTGTGTGTGTGTGTGTGTGTGTGTGTGTGTGTGTGTGTGTGTGTGTATGTGGTCAGTCACCTGGTCCTTTGTCTTGCCCTCTCTTTCACGAACATGTGTAGTGACGATTCTCTCCGTCTCCTCTCGCAGGCGAGGGTACGAGTGTAACTACAGAAACAAATACCACAGCACTGCAAATCACAGTATTTACTGTATGCACACACACAAGCACGTACACACCCACACACACACACACACTGATGGAGTGTGAAAGCTGTCCACAACCAAAACCAAGCACCACCGTGACCAAAGAGGGATGAACTTGCATTTGGCTGAGACTGCAATAAGCACACACACACAAACACACACACTGCAACAATACAAACAAGTAAACAAAGCTTTCACCATCAGCTAGATATAATCGATAGAATCATGTGTTTAAATAGTAATCTATATTAGAGCTGCACAACTTATCACACTTTTATCATTAATGCAATATCTTTAAATTAATTTTTAACCTTTGGTAAATAAAATGACATTTATTTTAGCGTTCATAAAATAATAGCTCATCAAATGCTATACAAATTAAATTACAAAAAAGTGCACAGAAAAAAAACATTGTTGAAAATATATTTTTAAAACAAGCATATTTCTATTTGCTTTTTTTTTTTCAAATGAAGGAGATTTTTGATTAAAATAATGGCAAAAACTGTATTCTTTTGTATACTGTGTATTGTACTGTGTATATACTGTGTATACTGATTTATTCATCATCAGTATCAATAATTACTTTGCTATTTATGCCAAGTCTCATTGTGATGCAGACTTTTTGTTAAATGCATACAGTTTCTAAAAGGTACAAGGTTAATGCATAATGTGAGGTTAAACAATAATGTGCAACCTAACTAGTTTTCTTCTACTCTGGTAAAATAACTTTTTTGTTTGTTTGTTTGTTGTTTTTGTAATTAAGCAAACATTAATTACAATTAAAACACACACACACACACACACAAACACACATTATGAAATTTATTTTTGCAGCCCCAATATAAACTACTCTACTAAACTAAACTAAAGAATCCAATGTCAAACCTAAATATTAATTATGATTTTTCCCCCCAAAAGGATTAAATGGTAATGTGAGTAAAAAACGTAAGTCTATATTTGTGATGCCAAACATCTCAAATATAGCTCTCCTGGGCTGAGAGGGATGGTTGCGGTTAAGCAATGTTAGGAAAGAGAGCGAGAGTGAGAGAGAGAGAGAGACAGAGAGAGAGCAAGAGAGAGAGAGAGAGAGAGAGAGAGAGAGAGAGAGAGAGATGGATGTTCTAGCTACTTCAATGCAAAAAAAGTTACAAACCCAATGGTGAGAAGGGTAAAAAAAAAAAAAAAAAAAATGTTTAGGATGAGGTTCTTCCTTCTTCCACAAGGGGGCAGATGAATGTCATTACATTCCCACTGCAGCTCAACATGAGGCATGCTGCGCTTATTATAGACTCTAATGAATCGAGATTGTGCCTGATATCATTTTAACACTCTCTAATGATCACCAAGAGGTTAATAAGGCACTTTTTCTCCTTCCTCCTGTTTGTTTTTACTGGGTTAATCCTTCTCTTATTGTTTGTTTGGTTTCATTTCCTTACAGAGAGAGCTGTGGCTTTCTCATTTCAATTGTGTGTTGTTTTTAAATCACTGTTTTGGTTAAGGGAGTTAACTTGGATATAAAAATAACACTACATACATGTTGGTGGTCAGATGTTATGCGAGGACAGAATTCTGGATTCTGATTAGTCAGAGTTGATCGGTTGTTCCAAATGGTTATGCTATAACAGCAGCTCTGACCAATGGTGAAGCTACAAAACACGAGTTTGTTTTACAACACTATCGTTTCTATAGCGACAGCCCACGATAACACAAGCATGTTAATATGGTGAAGCTTTCTGTAGGGAGATTTTAATATCTGAATTCAGTCTTTAGTGTCAGCCGTACTGGTCTAACTACCGAAGTTTTAATAATTTCTGATTCATATATATGAGAAGTTTAAATAAGCACAAAGTCTATAAAACAGCGTAAACAGGAACAGGAAACACAGACAGGGATTTTTCCAAGGAGGACAGCTCTGGAAATCAGGGCAGGGATGCAGCTGAGCAGGATTTAAGGCGACATGATGGACAGAGTATGACCGGACACTGACAATGCAAACATGGAGGACGGGCATTTGTGTGGAAGAAGGGCTGATCTGAGACAAACAGGTGCTGATTGGCTGATAGGTTGGAGGACCCAAGCGGGGAGGGATGTGAACACAACCAGGAGGACGTTGCCGAGGGATGAGATCCTGTTTGCTTTTTCGCTCCCTTCCTGGTTTACCTTATCGGCACATTTCCTGACGAGCGAGGTGAGCTCGGTCACCACCATGTCCACGCACGTCAGACTGGGCACTTTCAGTTTGCGGATCTGCTTTTTCACGATGGCCTCAAATGCCAGGTCGGGGGTGAAGAGACCCGTTCTGAGAGCGCGTTCGAGGAAGAAAAAAAAAAGTGTTGTGTTGTAGAGGAAAGAGAAGGAAAAAATGAGGTGTGAGAGAGAGAGAGAGAGAGAGAGAGAGAGAGAGAGAGAGACGGGGGGGGGGGAATGGAAGAAAATTTAGTTAGTTATTAAATCACTACATCTACAGACAGACACTTATACCAGTCCAAAAAGAGGCAGGCCGCAGTTTCCACATCCTCCGTGCTAGATGAATTACCCATAAATCCCTCTGTACTCCACCACACCCTCCCGGCACAGCCGGGCAAAATCACCAGCCCTGCGTTTCAGAACGGCTTTTAACGAGCCCTCAAAAGTTTGACTTGAACGCCACCCATATTCCAAACATTTGTTTTATCTTACAAATTTGCCAGCATTAAAGAAAGTGAAAAAAAAAATACATAAAAATATTTGTAGGCCAGGAACAAAAGCAGCACATTTTATAAGCTTTTTAGACAAACAGAACAAAATAAGTAACGGGTGCAACAATCAAGCCCTCAGAAGAACTGCGGGTGGTCCTGAGGGATGCTCAGTAAAACTTAGTAGCTAATTTCTTTATAAAACTGTACAAATTGTACCGAAGACTAAAAGGCTCCAAAAGCATCATCATGCCAAATACTGACATTGTTTACTGAGCTTTATAAGTTTTTTGTTTGAGGATGTCCTTGCTCTACAGCATTATTTGCTTGTGCCTTTTGCACAGTTTGCCTGTGTGTTCACAAAAAGTTGCATTTCCTCAATAATCCTGCAGATGATGCTCTAAACTGTTCACACAGCAGATGATTTGCAAACTTTGTTTAGAATTGTAACAAAAGCTGGGGAAAAAATGTCCTGAATCGGGATATGTAACAGAATCGCAATAGAAATCGAATCGGCACCTACAGTACGTGTTGTGATAATGTTGTATAATGTGGTCCCTGGTGAATCTCATCACTAGTCTGTAGACGGTACATTTTTATAGTATGCGTAAATATGCAACGATTGGAAAACAGCTGTAGTAGAAATGGAACAAAACACTTTCTGATTGCTGCGCTAGATAAATATTTAAGTATGGAGGGATAACACAGGTGATGTCTGCTATACTTCTATACATGAATTTGGTCATTTGATCGCTAATCACTAGTCACATGACTACCTGAATTGCGAAGGCTACACAGCTTACTACAACAACAGCAGCAGCATTAAGTCAAATCTTAAACCGTGACTTCACAGCGCATACATCAAGGGAAAATGAACATCAAAGAGATCCTCTAGCGTTGGGTATAACTGAGATGAGGGCGAGTTAAAAACAGAGCTGGAACGTAACGACTGGGTGCAGTGGCTGCAGGTTCGGCTCAGCGGAAGCCGCTCGGCCGTGCGGTTTGCTCCTTTTGGACCTGAGACGAGCGGGATCCCGTGTCCGTTCGTCTCGGCTGCACAAGACCAGCACAAAACCTCCACACACGACAGCTGAACCCGCACACAGGGCGGCCGGCAGGGTGGCGGGGGTCACTCTGGCAAAGCGATACACATGCTCACGTTCCACCACCGAACCGACTCTTGTTACACTGGGTTGTTTAAATAATTTATTTAGAAACGAGTGGTGTGAGATAGAGGGGCACTTTTTTGGGGGTTTAGATGAATAAAAGTGAAAAGGAAAGCAGGTTTGTTTTGTTATGCGTGTCGCAAAACCGGTGTGACCCCGCCCTCTCTGGCCGACAGAACGCCCCCCTGCGTAGGGGCCGAGCAGCAGCGCAGTACCTTGTTGCTGCACTGCCTGACCGTGTTGATGAGCTCCTGAATCACCAGATCGATACATTTGAGACAGGGCTCTTTCAGCTTTACGATCTGCTTTTTCACGATGGCTTCAAACGCCAGGTCGGGGGTGAACAGGCCAGTTCTGAGAACATACAGGGTGTGGGAGAGACAGACAGTCAGACAGACAGACGGGGTGACAAAAAAAAAAACAACAACAACATACAGACAGACATGTAAAATAACATCAAGAGCGTTGAGATAGAGGAGGGAGAAATAGCCGTGATGTGCAGACAGCGACAGACGAGGAACCCAAAATACAAACAATCAAAAAAGAGAAACAACAGACAAAAAGAATAAAAGTGACAACAGAAGTCAGAACAGTGACGAGCAAACCAGGAAGACGAGGTGAGAGTCGGAGGAAAGCGAAAAGTGTGGAGAAGAAAGAGAGAGAGAGAGAAGGAAAAATGAAACAGGTTGTCAGTACAGTACAAACATGGCCGCGCAACCGTGTGCGTGTGTGTGTGTGTGTCTGAATCTACTGGAAAGAGCCAAGTTGAGTGATTAAATATTCCGTAACACAGACAGAGACAAATGGATTAATAGCAAAAGGTGTGAGAATGCCCGTGTGTAAATCTTTATCTCGAGTCCATGAACAAGAGTCTATACACGAGTCTTTACGTGAGCTTAAAAGTGTGTGTGATTGTTTGTCAGCGCGATTAGATGTGCAAGAGTCCATGTGACTATGTGCGAAAATCCTTGTCTGAGTCTTAATGTGCGAGTGTCCATGCAAGTGTATGTGAGTCTGTGTTTGAATCTCCAGGAAAAATACACAAAATACACAATACACAAAAATGTATTGGTGGGTCTAGGTGTGAAGGTGTCTGTGCAAGAATATCTGTGCGAGTGTACGTGAAAGAGTGCAAGTGCGAGTATGTGCGAAAGCATCTAGGTCCATAATGGAGAAATGCCAGCATGTCATGTCTGCAAGTGGCTGTATGAAAGTGTGTGTGTGTGTGTGCGCATGTGCGTGTGTGTGCGTGTGCGTCTGATTGTGGAGGAGAGGGCATTCCAGCTGCAGGAGATCTCAGTGAAGCTCCACTTGCCTGACACCATGGACGTTCTTAATGGCGTGACTGATCTCTCGTCGCAGCTCCTTCTCATCAAACACGATCTGACAAACACACGGACATGACAGGTGAGAAAAGTGCACCTGTAGGGATGTGAGGAAGTGTGTATGCGTGTGTGTATGTGGTCCACCTTGACCAGCTCGAAGGGGAAGCGCTCGTGGAAGATGCGGTTGATCCTGGCGCCTCCGGACAGCTCCACCGTGTCCACCTGATCTCCAGAGCCCTCGATACACTTCTCAAAGTCCACGCCGAACTGCTGCACCATCCTGGTGGACACACGCACGCAAACACACACTCATAGCCATAAAGATACTTACTTATTCTGAAAAATCAGAATCCTGAATTAAATTCCAAGGCTAAGTACTCAGACACTAGCTACAGCAACAGGACGTGTGCGGGAACGGGACTCACTGGAGCAGAGCCTTGGTCTTGCGTGTAGGGTCGTCAGGACGGAAGTTCTTGTACTCCTCCACCTCTTTCTCCAAGGACAGGAGCTGCGACTGCAACTTACTGCGCAAACCAGGCAGTGTGTCTCGGATGTGGTTAGTCAATTGCTGTGAGACAGGAGGGAAAAGGAAAAAAGACGGTTATGAAACCTATACCTCAGCATGGACAAATCAGAAATCTGTTCACAAAGCAGCAACAGCTCCAGCAATGTATGGTTTGGCTGCCATGGAAACCTGACCAATGGCTAACAAGGTGCAGTAGTCAGCTCGTTAAATGAAGAGATTTAAATGATGATGTAATACAGTACTGTACAAAGGTCTTAAGCACATGGAAATAAATGCTTCACTCACTCACTCATTGTCTACACGGCTTTATCCTGTATTCAGGGTCACGGGGAGCCTGGAGCCTATCCCAGGAGACTTAGGGAATGAGGCGGAGTACACTCTGGACAGGGTGCCAATCCATCACAGGGCACACACACATACATACTACAGGCAATTTGGGAACGGCAGTTAGCCTAATCTGCAAGTCTTTGGACTGTGGGGAAAACCGGAGAACCAAGCACGGGGGAGAACAAGCAAACTCCAATCAAGCCTGGCTGGGAATCAAACCCAGACCCTGGAGGTGCAAGGCGACAAAACAGTCAGTATTTGGCATGATGACGCTCTGAGGATCCTTTAGTCTTGGGTACAATCTAAGCAGATTTATTAGCTACAAAGTTTGACTCTTGCACCTGCTTCAGTTTTTGCATGCAAAACCTGCCAGCTTCCTTTTTTCTCTAAAAAAAAATTGTCACTTATATAATGTTCTGCTTTCTTTTCTGGCACAAATATCGTTCTGTAACTTTTTTTTGTGGTGAAATACTGACGTTTGAAAATCTGAAATGTTTTTGTACTGTCTCAAGAATAAAGTCTTTAAAAAAAACTATAACAAAGTTTGTACTAAAAAACACAGACACAAAAGACTTTTGCACTGTACTTCACATCATAAAAAAGCGAGTGAGTCAAGAAATGATCCGCACTCCGGTTATATTAAAAATTCTTTTGGCCGAGCGTATTCTGTATTTCCTCGAGCCTAGAGTAAATAGTACAGTACGGAACAAAAACATCCTCAATCGCTGACCAAGAAAAAGTTCAAAAGTCAACAATCAGCTGGAAAATTAACGCTTAGTTTTCTGGGATTCTCAAGGGCCAGAACTGGAAGACTGTTAGGAAAACAGTTTAACCATCAATAGTGTCGTTAAAGTTAGATGCTTAATGAAGAGCTGAAGACTAAACTTCGAATTAAATACAGAGGACTGCTATCGGGCGTTGTGATCTCGCATGATGATGCACATCCGCTTCACAATGTCAACTTTTTTTGTTTTGAGCTGTTAAAGCATAAATCCTTATAGTCCTGATATCGCTCCATCTGACTTGCACTTGTTTAGTTCCCTAACAGAAGCCCTATAAGGATAAAGATTCACTTCTGATGAAGAAGTGAAGACAGTGGTGCATTCATGGCTCCTGGCTCAGACCAAAACATTTTTAATGAGGCAATATGAAAGCTTGTTGACAGATAGACAAAGTATATTGAAAAGCAAGAAGATTATGTTGATGATGTATTTGTCTTTTCTAGAAGTTAATTAAAGGTGCAACTTGTTTAGACTTCTACAACTTACTAATAAAGAAACATAAGCTCACCTGGAAGTGTCTATATCTACATCACTATGAAGATTCAATCTGAGCTGCGAGAGGAAATAGAGATGTAAGCAGGTGTGTGGAGTTATGAGTGGAGTCTGTCAGTGAACCTGGTTGAGGGTCTTCTGAAGGTGTGGTGTTCCCATTCGCTCAGCCATGTGTCTGTAAGCAGGGTGAGACAGGAAGAACTTCCTCTCAGCAGCCAGGGCGGCACGGATGTCCTTTCTGCCGTCAATGTCCTTCTGACTGCGGTTCACTACCCCGATGTAGCCTGAAACACACACACGCACACTGTTAAGACCACGAGCGTTGCGATTGCATGTGTGTTTGTTGGACGTCAGCACCACAAGTCCCACCTCTGCGCAGTGGGAGCAACTTGTTTTCCAGGATGTCCCGAGCGTCTGTTCCCTCGTCCATCAGGTCCAGCTTGGTGATCACGCCGATAGTGCGCAGACCTGCACAAAATCACACGCATTCATGTTAGCACTGTTGTTCACGTGACTCTAACTCGGCACTGATTATTTTTCTAGCAGGGTTTAAACCCCCTCGCCTACCCTGAGGGTCCACCTCCTTGGCGATCTTGAGCGCGTCAGAGTTGGCCAGGTCTGTGTTGGCTGGCGTGACTGCCAGGATCAAGCAGCTCTCTTTAGTGATGAACTGCAGAAGCATGTCTCGGATCTGGTGCTCGATGTCTACGGGCTGGTCACCCACGGCGACCTTGGTCATCCCCGGCAGATCGATGAGGGTCAGATTCAGCACTGACGGATAGAGGAAAGAAGAATGGTTTGAAATAGGAGGTCTTCAAGATTATATAATATAATGTAATGAGAGAGAGAGAGAGAGATACCGTTAGGAGAGTAGACTCTCAGGTTGATGGGAATTGGTGAGATTCCTTTATTCGATCCCGTGATCCTGTCCGTCTCATTCTCGATCTCCTGCCGAACCTCGTCAAAGTCCACAAATTTCTTCCCTTTACAGTGCAGGAACTCTGCATACTCTGCGCACACACACACACACACCATATTATGTTTAAGGTTGGGAGCTGTTTCTGTCATACAACCGATTGTATGACAATTCCGATA
Source organism: Clarias magur (assembly GCA_013621035.1). Lineage (NCBI taxonomy): Eukaryota > Metazoa > Chordata > Actinopteri > Siluriformes > Clariidae > Clarias > Clarias magur. The sequence continues at coordinate 132,015 of QNUK01000070.1, read as the reverse complement.
AAGTTGTGACATTTTTTGTTTTATTTGAATAAAATGAAAACTAAAAGACTTTCAAATCACACGAGCCAATATTTTATTCACAATGGAACATAGAGAACATAAATGTTTTGTGTGTAAAAAAAAAAGTAAAGTGTAAAAAAGTAAAAAAGGAAACTTGACACTTTTATCCACTTCTGCTACAGGTCTCAAAAAAATTGAGACGGAGCAACAAAGGGCTCAAAATTTTGAAAAGATTCAGCTGAACATCTGTAACATGATTAGCTATTAAAGGGAAGTCTTAGAGAGGCAGAGTCTCTCGGAAGTAAAGATGGGCAAAGATTCTCTAATCTGTAAAAGAGTGCGTAAACAGATTGTGTAATACTTTAAGAACAACATTACTCACCATCACATTGCAAAGGCTTTACAAATCACATCATATACTGTACAGTGCATAACATCATCAAAAGATTCAGAGAAAGTGGAAAGATCTCTTTTTTTATGGACAAGGCTGAAGACCTTGGTCCACAGACGACACTGCATTACACTGCATTACTAAATGGGCCCAGGAATACTTCCAGAAACCACTGTCTGTAAACACAATCCGACAAAGCTCTATCATGCAAAAAGAAAGTCGTCATGTCCTGTTGGCCAAGGCTCGTTTAAAATGGCCTGCTTCAAAGTGGAAGACTGTTCTATAGTCAGACTAGTCTAAAATTGGCATTCTTGTTGAAAATCATGGTTGCCATGTCCTCCAGGTTAAAGATAAGGGAGACCCTTCCAGCGTTTTATCAGCGTTTAGTTTAAAAGCCAGTCTCTCTGATGGTATGGGGGTGCGTAAGTGTATACTGTATGAGCAGCTTGCATGTTCCATAAGGCACTATGAATGCTGAAATGTATATAAAGGATTTAGATGACGTCTATTTCATAGAAGGCCTTGTGTATTTCAGCAGAACCTGCAAACTGCAGCTATTACAAGAGCATGCCTTTGTAGTAGAAGAAACCGGGTGATAAATTGGCCTGCCTGCAGTCCAGATCTTTCAACTCTAGAGAACTTGGCTCATCATCAAGTCGCAACGACTACAGACTCTTCAGCAGCTGAGGACCTGCATCAGGGAAGAATGGGACCAAATTCCAACAATAAAACTCCAGAAACTCGTAACCTCAATGCCCAGATGTCTTCTAACTGTTTTGAAAAGAAGAGGAGATGCTACACCATGGTGAACATGCCCCCCTACCAACTTTTTTGAGACCTGTAGCGGGTATCAAATTTGAAATTAGCTAATTTTGGCTCTGTAAGGAATTGCAAAAATTTCATTTTTGTTGAACTATGTTCTACATCTCTGTTCGACTGCAAATAAAATATTGGCTCATGTGGCTTAAAAGTTTTTTAGTTTCCATTTTATTAAAATAGAAAAAAAAAAAAAACGTTCAAACTTTTCCGGAATTCGGGTTCTATAATGTGAGTGTGTGTGTTGTGTGTGAATGAGTGTGTCGGATCAAGTAGGCTCTTATTGTCTCTTCAGCCATATACAGTTAGTATACAGTGAAATGAAACAACGTTCCTCCAGGACCAAGGTGCTACATACAACATACATTTACAACATAAATTAACAGAAACTAACTATCTAATTTAGAGACCTAATTAGCCGGCTAGCTGAGACAGGACAGATTGAAATTTTAAGTTAACAGGGAACTATCTACGTTTTTTTTTTTACAAAAGAGACAACATAAAGTGTACGTGCAACTGTGCAAACAAGAGTGACAACGTGACAATGCGACAACATGACATTACAATACTCTGTGGTGATGAGGTGATGAGTTGAGGTAGTGGGAGGAGAAAGAGTAAATAGTAAACGTTCCGTTAGTAGAAGCAAGAATAAATAGTTAGTACAAATTAACAAGTAATAAATATTGTGCAAAAGAGCATTTACAGGTTGGTGTGTACAATAGTTTGACAGTGTAGATCAGTGTGTGTGTGTGTGTGTGTGTGTGTGTGTGTGTGTGTGTGTGTGTGTGTGTGTGTGTGCATGTGCGAGATGGGTGTGAGTGTTTCCTGTGTGCGTATGCGTTTGCATGCGTGTGTGAGTGCTAGGTGTGTGCTGTCTGTGTCTCTATTATCTGTGGAAACACACTCACCTGCTTTGTTGTTGATTAGCTGCAGAACAAGAGGTCTGCGAGTGACGATTCCTGAACCACGAGGGAGAAAATCCCTGCAGAGAGAGAGAGAGAGAGAGAGAGAGAGAGAGAGAGAGAGACGGTCAGTACACAGAGAAAACAAGAGAGATGGAAAGAGACTGAGATTAAAAAAAGAAAGGACAGACAAAAAAGATGGACAACTAAACAGAGAGATAGGCAGATGGAGTTGACTTTGTCATTTCAACCAGATACAGTTCAGTACAGTGAAGCGAAACAGTGTCCCTCATGAACCACGGTGCTAAATTAGCAACATAAATTAACAAAGCGAGCTAGCTAAAACGCATAATTAGCTGACTAGCTGAGACAAAACAGATAAACATTATACATTTACAAAAAACTATGTAGTGACATACAGACATTGTCTGGGGTGAGCAGACATGAAAAAAGTCAGAGATATTGGGACAGACAGACAAGGAGAGACAGACAGTAATGAGCAACGTGTGAGTGAGAAATTAGCTTTGATGTTTCTGTCCCTGGAGCATCAAAATTTTCATAAAAAAGAGGAATGAATCTAAGCTGTCAGTTTTACAGTCTCCTGCGCATGTCTATAGGGATGCACCGATACCGATACCGGTATCTGGTATCGGCCTCGATACCACATTTTCTAAAGTACTCGTACTCGTTAAAAGTCCCCCGATACCAGGGACCGATTACACAGTCTGAGAAATGTTTGAGCGGCACACACACACCAACACACACACCAACACACACACCAACACACACACCAACACACACACCAACACACACACCAACACACACACCCAGAGACACACTATGGACTCCTGGGCCTACGGATGCTCCACACACTACAAACACTACACATCGCTATGAACACGTCACATGCTAAACAATGGTTAGGTTAGGTTTAAATTTACGCCGCAATTTTAAACTCTTCTCACTATGGTAACCACATGAGAGATGATGTAGCTAAAAGGCAAAGTGTTTAAACAGCCAGAACACCACTTACACCAATTACACTAATTATAACACTATACACTGTAATTCAGCACACCACTCACTCTCTATCGTCACATTTTGGATGAGCGTCGTAGAATTGTTTTCACACTTCAGACGCATAGATTTGTGGCACACATGCCTGCCGGTGTGTGTGTGTGTGTTTCAGTAAGCTGGATCTGCTCTTCTGAGGTGCTGAAATACAGCTGTTTCTTATCACGCCGTCACAGTGCTAGCCATTCCCACTTCTCAGTGCCATAACTCGCACACACACATACACACAAACTAATATCTGCTGGAAAACAGGTGTATGCACGTTTGTGAGCATGTCTGCATGTGTGTGTGTGGATGGAGGTGATGGAGATTAGAATGCTCTACAGCAGCAGCATCTAGTCTCTCGCTGACCCAGGTCTCTTTCTCCTTACAGAGCCAGACATCTCAAAAAAAAAAAAAAAACTGTGTTTGTTCACAAACACACGCGCGCACGCTCATGCTCACACACACGCACGTTCACGCTCACACACACGCACGCTCACACACGCGCACACACAAAGAGAGACAGACGGGGAGACACATGAACATGGAAAGTAACATTCTCTATATATTACTCACACACACACACACACACTAAAACAGACACACATGTTTTCTCTCTTACATACGCATACACTTCTCACACAGGCACTGAAACACACACACACGCGATATTTCCAGGGAAAGGCAGGGTGGGTTGGTGTGTATTATTCATGCAGTGTAACTGATAGACGAGGCTCAGCATGTATTATAAATGCACGAGTGTAAAAGTGCTGCAGGATCAGACACACAGAAGAACTGAAGCAGAACGCACACACACACCAACCTCAGTCTCGTTATTATAATAATCCTGCACCAATCAGATGAGAAATCTCTGACCACAGTCTCCGCCCAGTCTCCAGTGGCCACGCCCAAACCAGGCTGCAGACCTAGATATGAAAATGAGACCAGTGCAGCCCTCGCAGAAGAGATGACATCAGCCTCGGCGTAAAGTGCAAACTGTGAAGTGCTGAAGTGAGCAGGGTTACTGATTAACCCCTATAGCGAGTGATCACTTAGGTGTGACAAAAAGCAAAGATAAAATAAAACCTTTATTTGTTTAAAGCTGCTGAGGATTGGGTAGTGCCCTCTCTGGCCATTGTTCAGCGTAATTAAAGTCCATATTTGGGGAGTTTGTGTTGGTGTCATGGTTATATTTACCTCAGCAATGACTTTCCCAGTTTGGTTTTATTTCGGATGGAGTTCAATACTCGATTCAATACTTTTATTTCACCACTCTTGTACCACATAATCGAGATTTTTGCAGGCACACTAGCACCGAAAACTAAAGTAGTGCCATTTAAACAAAAGGAGCTTTTGTATATCGATTTGTTTAAATTTAACAGTTGAGTAAATTTTTGATTCAGAATCGATTCACACTTTTTAAATTATTTAGGTATATTTTTAAATACTCTAAAACAGACCATTTGTTTTTAACTGCATTCGCTCAAGAGTACAACAAAACTCACTCGCATTTATACACCAGTATCTTTCGAACAATATCTGGGATTACATCGCAACCTAAGTTGCTAGATTGCACTGACAAAATCCATCTTAGGCAGAGCTAAAAACAGACCATAAAACTGTTGTGTTGTTGTGTTTACCTTACTATCTGTAAAAACTAAAATCAGCCCAATTTCTAGAATAAAAGACACCCAATCTGGTACGGTGATTCACAGCTTTTTAAATTAGACTGTCCTGATTTATATGCCCACTATACCGAACAACCTTCTACATTGGTTCATTATAAACTTGTGCGTGTCTGTCTGTAAATGTGACATGGTTCATGTTATAAGTGATGCAGGAATGTTCCTAGGCCTGACCTTACTAAAATTGCACTAAAATCATGTTTTGTTCCATCCAGCCATGAAGACAAGACATTAATTTGCTGTCTGATTGATGGAAAGAAGTGTATGCAAAAAGTAGAGAGAGAAATCTTTTTTTAAAAATACCTCATAGACTCCACACAGTTTAAGTGATCGTTAATTCATGTGTTCATCACAGGAAAATGGGGAGAAGTTTGGGTTGCGACATTTTTGGGGAGTCACAGCCAGACACAATAGTGATGAGACCTACCGGAGTGTGAAACTTTTCAACTGTGAGGTAATGGTCTGAGTACACACTGTGACTAAATGTGAAACCTCTTAACGTTAATACTACTCATCTAGTCGTCCTTCCTGCGTCCTTTTATTTTTTTTACTTTCAGAACACACGTTTCTGGGAAAACTTTATTTTTCCACTGCTGAGCCACAGCAGAGTCCCCCCCCACCCCCCACACACACACACACACTAGCAGAAGAGATTGTAGCCTAAATATTTTTTAATCGTCCCAGAAATCCTGATATATTTGCTAATGTTAAACTAGATAAAATTATGGGCATTTCCTCTCAAAAACTCTGGTCAAATTAGTTCATGATATCCACTTGGTTAGCATTAGCCACACAGCTTATAAAGATTTAAGAATGTGACAAAAACAAATATAAATATGACTAAGAAATTATGACAGGAAATGACAAATCATGTCAAGATAGACGCATTTAGAGCATCATCAACTTCAGCAGAAAAGATTATAATGATTTAATAATATGAAAAATATCCTCTCAGAAATCTAGTCATATCAGCTCATCTTCTTTAGCTTGGAAAGAATTAGCATGTTAGATTATGATGATTATACAGTTTTCAGAAACTCTGTCAGATTAGGTCACAGTAGATAGCTCTTTATCTTTAGCAGGATTATAAAGAGGAGATTATAAAGAATATATATTTAAAAATAAATCCTCTCAGAAGATCTATCAAGTTAGCTCACGTTAGCTAGCAAGATCAAACTGGCTAGTAAGATTTTAAGCACATTTCCTGTCAGAAATCCTCTCCAGTTATCTCATCTTAGTCAGCTTCAGGGCATTAACAAGAAGATTATAAACTTTTATGAATGTTATAAAACTTTACATGTACTTTTACGCAATGACAAGAACGCTGACTCTAAGCTAGTGCACTAATGCTAGGAGTGAAGAAGATAATTCATTAGAAATTAATGACAGGTGTTACAGTAAATAGACAGCGAGTTATGGGTGACACAATAACCACACCTGGGAGGTGACCAGCACCCTGGAGATGCTTAAACAAAACATAAAGAAGAACCAAACCAAAAAAAACAAGGTGTTTGCATATATGCCCTGAATCTGTGTTTAAAACAGACCAATAGAAGTGAGGACATCACTAATGACTTTAAATGACTCTAATAAAATGATATCACCTTACAGAAACTGCATTATTTCTAAATAACCAGAAGGGTATTTGCTCTTATGCAATATTAAAAAAAAATACAGTTTATATTTTCTGTAGAAAAATACAGGCCATTTTGTTTTTATATGGACTTTAGGCATGAAGGACTGGAGAGGGGTTGTGTTTTTCTGCTGTTTTCTTTAAAATGCCCCAGAGGTGATCTAATATCCACTTTCACACAGAAGTCATGCTATTAAAGGTGATAAGACCCCCTAAATACTATGCTTTCGCTTGCGGTTTTTGTAATTCACAAATTACATTACACATTTTGTAATTACGGGCAATTTGCGAAAAGCCAATCAGCTTAATCATCCTAACCCACCAAGTACGAGGAGAATATGGACACAGAGGCAAGAATCGAGCCTGGCTGGGAATCTAACACAGACCCTGAAGGTGCAAGGTGACAGCGCTAACCACTAAGCCACCGTGCCGCCAGCATTTAAAACTAAATGCTTCTTTAATTTGATGTTTTGCTTATAACTATATAAAACCATAAATCAGGGTATTAGTTATGTATAAAACTAAACTTTAAAAAAATGCAAAAGCCACATATAGAGTTTAATGATCTTTAATTTTGACTTTAATTAAAGACAAAGTTTGTTTTTGAACAGTATAACTCCTCTAAATATCCAAAATATAAATAAATACTTTAAATAAAAAAGCAAAACAATTAATGTACACTTATTATATCATAAGTGTATGATATAATTAGATGGCATCTGTTATAGTGGCATCTGTTATAGTGGCTGCTTGTTGAGGAGTGCATGGGGGATTTATTTTTTGAATGAACTCTGCTGACCTATCTCTTTCTAAAAATAAATAAATAAATAAATAACAGCATTTGAGTATGCCAAACACAGATTTTTTTTTTTTAACAATAATTGCAGATATTGCCAGCTGATAGAGAAGGAACAACCAATCAGAAGTAGTGTGTGGAAGCCTCGCACAGGCTTGAGCGCGCACAGAAAATAAATGTTGCTTGCGCGTGAAGGCAGAGTCGAGCGCGGCCAGAATAAAGAAGTCACGCGTGCGCGGAGAACATGTTGCGCGAGCAGAGGAGACATTGCACGCGCAGACACTGCACGCGCATAGTGCTTTGTCTGCTCTAAAAATGTCAAACCACGCGCTCAGAATTGTGGCAGATTGTGTTTTCAGCCTCAAAATTCAAGATGCCAAAATTCAGGTGGAAAAAAATTGAGATTGCGAGGAAACAGCTTGCCGATTGGCACGTAGCACTTCTGATTAACTGTCTGGGTTGAGCGGCAGAAAAACCTGCTATGCGCCAAAATGTCAATGTCAATATTTTTGCGTTGAATTTTAAATGCAAGGCCACAAATTTTTAAAGTTGTAAATGCCGTAGGGACTACGTAGGGACATACTGTTTTTCTTTGAGAAATTTTGGCACTGGTATACGTCCATAGCCAAGCTACCTAGGTTAATATGCTTAAGCAGTGCGTAGCTTTCTGACATCATCCGTGGGATTTATCAGTACAGCGTGTCGCAGACCATGTGTGTAACAAACACTGCGTATACTTTTGCTTTCTAAAAAACAAAGATGGGTGAACTGACTGAACAGTTTACTGTTGTTTATCTCAAATGTGAGTTGCAAGTCTCAACACATCAGACCATGATGATGGTTCTCTCTTTTCACTACCTCTACTCCTGGACCCTGGAAAGGCAAGTCAACATTGACTCCTGATTCAACCTCTGTTGCTTTCGTTGAGGTGATATATTTACCTTGGTCATACTTTTAATTTTACATGATTTTGCTGAAATATTCCTCTTGTGCCAAGTTTCTGAAAACTTTTGGTTATTTTGTATAGTGTTTTGTGTGTGTGTCTGCACATTTATCCCCATATCAATGTAATAACCTTAAGGACCTTTTTCATACCACTAAAGGGAAAATATAATATCGTTACCGCAGAAAAGGACAGACAAACCAGACAAGACCACACTGAATGCTTTGTGACCAAGTTCACACCACGCTTCGTACGAGTTGGAGCAAGCCATGTTATTTGTTGTCCCCTTTTTTCATTTGCATTTACCCGTAGCTGAACCTGCATTGTTTGCTTGCAGCGTCGTGTTCTTGGTTTTTCCTGCCACAGGTGTCAAATCACAAGCTGGATATTCGTGTTCTTCCTCTACTACTGGCTCAGATTAAGTGGAATGTATGAGCCTATTTAATGTACAAACAGATCATTGTTGTGGGATAAAAATAGAGGTAAACTAAAATGGTATGCAAAAAAAGACATGTTTCGGTACATTTTCAGTAAAGTGACTTGAAAGAAAAATTGTGAATACCCTCTTCCAATTTGTGGAAGAGATGCATCCATCATTGTTCGCCATCATCACTTGCACATTACAGAAACTGAATAACTGTGTTATTGCCACATCCCTCGTACAGTCCTGACCTCTCTCCAAGCCATTTCCACATGTTTGGGGTTTTAAAGGAGTTTGTGGGAGGCCAACGTTTTAGACGTGAAGCAGGCACTCCAATCATGGCTCTGACGTAACGAGAAAACTTTATACATTGATGATATTCATTAAGGCGGATTATATAGAGAAATAAAGACAGTTTTTACTCTCATAACTGTATTCTGTACTATTGCGCAATCAAAGGTCCCGCTTTGACTCGAAAGGTCCCGCTTCTACCTGGTTCCTGATTACCTCACTTATAATAAAAGGTAATCATGGTGAATCTGAAAACACATCCAAAAATAAGTGTGCTTAAGTCAAATATATTTTTATACATTGTTAAAAGAGAAATAGATGATTGACGAATTAGGTTACAGCCCTCCTTTATTCTGATTGGTCAGATGGTGTTGATTTCTTTTTCACAGAAGCAGCTATGACAGGAGTATAGTTATTACTAATAATATTTAACAAAATATTGTTTTTAAAGTAACAGCTCATATATAAACAAGCTTAACTGAAGATACAGTAAGCGTATATTTAATGTTAATGGAAGGAGTCGCCAGTGAGAGGTGAAACATGCCCAACTGTTTTGTCATGCTTCATTACTCTACACCATCACTTGTAATTTTTCTACAACAGCACATCCTGAACAAAAATGCAACTGGTGCAGTGTGAATTGTGTGTGTGTGTGTGTGTGTGTGTGTGTGTGTACATGTGTGTGATGTATATCCTGTGTATGCAGTGTGCCGACTGTCACAAGCTCAGCGGTAATGCCTGCTGTGGTTCAGTTTTTATCTTGACGAGAAAGCTTACTGAAAGAGACCAGTGTCATTGTGAGACACACATGCACAGACAGACAGAGAGAGAGAGAGCTTCTCTACAGGGATGCCATGCTGCCATCACAACCAACACTTTGTCTCACACACACACATGTTACTCATGCAGTGTGCGTGCGCCTGTGACCAACAACATACTGCGTCACAACAGGAATTCAAAGGATGACATAACCGTCTCACACACACATGTATTCACATTCACACACACACACACACACACACACACACACACACACACACACACACACACAATCAGCTATTGAGAGCACCAAACAGCTAGGACTCTCTCTGAGCCTATATAACAACCATCTCACACTCTTCATCCGTTTAAAGCTGCAGTTAATGTAATGCTACAACCTGTGACAGATTTTCCACCACCACTGGAAACTCCTTATTTATATAAACATTAAACTTATACCGTATCCCAGTCTGAATGTTCTCACGGATTTATTGCCGGTTATATCGAGTTGCTCTCTTTAGTTCATCTTCTACTCATTCGCATGTCGGCTGTGATTGGTCCAAATCCGTACAGCACGTTTTGTGACGTTAGAAACTGAACTCAAACAGTGTACAGTACACGGTATCTGCACATCACTTTCGTATACGGACAAAATACGGAGACCGCCTTTGTGATGAATTCAACACAAACTTTGAATCTTTATGAGCACCGTGTCGAGCCCAGACCTGCCCTATGTTTTGCTGTTGAGACTTAAACATCAGACATGCCTTGAAAATGATGCTCCCCCCCCCAGCATGGAGTACACAGACTCAGCACTATATACATCACCAGATAATTACATGAAACAACCAGTTTAATGCTACTTATAGGATTTATTTTCTGCAGCACTAAAGCTCTTTGTGCAGATTCAGAACCAGTATTTAGTCCAGGATTCATCCTGGTTGTCATGGTAACTAAGACTAAGAGAGCTGCAGGGATGCTAAAATGCAATTTATAACGTCATAAGATTTTTTTTTTTAATCTCTTTATCGTGTCTGGATATTACGAAAATTGGTAATGGCTATGAGAATCATTACTGAAGGTATGCAATTTGACAAAAAAATATCACATCATATCACGCATCTCAAAGGAAAGGAAGTCAAACCGGGACTATGCGATAAAAATTCGATAAAAATTTCTGGTGAAAGAAAGTGTCAAAGCGATTGACGTTTAAAGAAGACTTCATGAACAGTACCGTGATGACTGTCAGTTGAGTAAAACATTTGAATGGTGCAGACATTTAAAAGAAAGCCATATTCGTGAATGATGATCCTGGCCGAGATGGTTTGGACCCAGTGCAGTTATGAACATTGCGCACATTTAGCGACTGGAACGTCTGATCCTCGAAAATCGAGGGATAACCTGTTTGGGGAAACAGTAAAGAAGCTCCTGGGAGGCCGGCGTTTCAGGCAGGGCATCACATAGAGAAATAATTAAAATAATTAAAAACATGAATTATTTATTCTAACTACGAAAAAAAATCTAAAATAGTAAATATTTAAAAATCTACCCTTACACCTTAAAAAGTTTATGCAGTGGTTCGAGTTTCCTGACATCAATAGAATATCGTGCCCAAAAAATGTATGCAGCTCTGGATGAAAATAAATATTGTGATGTTGCATAAAGTTATTGAAACAATGCCATGAAGAATGTGTGCTGTAATCGAAGCTTAAGGCAGTCCAGCACACTATTAGTCTATTATGACTGTTTTTTTGGCTGTTCAGTGTATTTCATCGTATCGCCCTGCTTGCCCATTACTCAGTATATTTTATTTAAAAGCTAAAATTGGGAGGGTAATAAATTGATTTACTCAATTATATTAATAATATATGAAGCGAATATATAAAAATCCTGCATGAGTGCACAAACAGTGAGCTGTAAATCATTTATCAGGTCTGTTTCTTCTCGGAGAGCTCAGGAGGAAATGTACAGACGCCTGCGGGACAAGTGTGTCCTTGAAGTCTCCTTCACTCTGACACTCACCTGCTGCTGCGTGTTAAGTGTGTACAAGACCTGTGTCGATAATATATCATGATATTTTATACATCTATATGTGTGTGGTTGTGTGTGTGTATATATTTTATATATATAAAAGCACCATTTGAGTTGAGCTAAACTACAGTAATTAAACATTAATAAACAATTATCAGCTAATTACTACTATTATTGACAAGTATTATAGTATTCACAACTACAAAAGAAGACATGAGACATGCTGGTGAGGGTGTGACTGTTTACACTACAGCTTCTATACTTGTATTAAACTTAAACATACTGTAAACTATACCTAGAAACGGATAAAAAGCATAACTTACTTTACTTTTTAATAACTTACTTTTAAATTTACTTTTTCTTTTTTACTTTTTCTTACCAGGTATAAATATATATTTTTATAAACCCAATATAAGATTCAGAGTTAAAGCCTGCTATTTTATGAAAAATGACTCAATGTGTGTTGTGCATTTTGCGTAAACACTATACTGCTAGTGCTGTGTACCGTGTAGCATAACCGTTGATTCCATTCACCAGGACTAATGTTTGTTGCCTGATTCGTCTCAAGCAGCTATATTTCTTACAGGTTTTTAAATTATTAAAAACAACTAAAGGTATTGAATAAACACTGAAATGCTGTGTAACTTTGCTGAGTTGTTGATTGTTTAAAGGTCACATCTTGTACAAAGTGATAAGTGATAACCTTTCTGTTCCTCCTGATGCTCTCACTCCAGTCAGGTAGATGGCAGTACTGAACCAACCGCACATAAAGTCTAAAAGAGGAAGATGCAATAGTTTTGCAAAATGTATGTATTTGCAACAGATGGAAGCAGTTTGTTGGGTTTTTTTGCACAACCTGTGGTATATTTCAAAGAAATTAGAAAGTTTGTAAGCTAGAAATCATTTTCAAAAGTGTGACTGGATATGAATTGAAAACTCATCGATTCAATGTAATCAATCATACAACAAAAGATCGATCGAATTACATAACTGTCACGCTACTGTCAATCTTCCGCTCTACAATCCAGTTAAGTAGGTGGCGGTGATAATACAGTACGTACAGTAAACTAGTGACTGTGTAACTTTGTACTGGACTTTTTACATGCATGTACACACGCGCAGTTACTCACACATTAAATTAATGAACAGAGGTGCCTGAATGTACTACAAGCTCACTGCTGCTACATACTGTACAAAACTCTGACTACACAGACCCCGCAGGCAGCGACGGCGGTTTGGGATGAGACCCGGTCGCAACAGGTAATGACGTTTTGTCTAGGCTTCTGATTGGCCCCCTGTCGATTAAGAAGGCTCCTAACAGCACTTAACAGGGCGTTTTGCATTTTCATGTGAACAAACATATTTTTAAGTCTTAAGTTGTGTGGACTGAATTATTTTTAAAAACGAAGAAGAAAAATTTCGGCCTTAATTCTGAATTTAAAAAAACGACAATTTGTTGATTAAATAAAACAATTGACCAACAAATCATCGGTTAAATCATATAATCGATTTAATCGCACAGCTCTATATATCGTGCAGCCCCTGGACTCTCTTCAGTCAGTCAGATCATATGATTCAGCTCAACCCCAAGAGTCAAATCACAATTTGTGTAACATTTGTTTTGCAATAAAACATGTCACAAGTCATATTTCATAACTCAACACTCTAAATACTAACAAAGCCGAAGAGGACAGAGGAAGAAAACAAAAACGACATCTAGCATCAGTTTTACCCTGACCAGGATGAAGCGCTTGATGAAGGGGAGGGCCCTGACATGGCGGGACTGAAAAGGGATTTCAGTGATTGAATTTCACCGTAAGAATAACCCTACATTTCTGCGACAAAGCACCAAGTGACTGATCACAATGTGAAGGTAAGATTTCTTTTGAAGCTGCCTCATTTGTATGTGAATAACATATGAAATGGGAATTTTTTTTTTTTATCCACGTAATTTCTTTAATCCTGCAGAACGGACTAATCCTGCAGCGAGCATGGGCCGAGGCGTCTCCAGCTTCCAACACCAAAGTTTAGTTCTCATCTGGTCCCCTTTAGCGAATTTGTCCTGCATTTAACATAAATTTGCGGGAAAAGAATAAGAGAAGACTTCGCTCAACTCCCGAGTTTAATAATTGATGTTAAATTAACAAGTATTAGCTTTGGGTCAAACAACCGACGTCGAACATATAACTGCTTGTTTAATCTATAACCCTCCAGCGTCCACCTGATACAGTATGACGATACCAAAGACCTGATTGGATTTGAATTGAGATTTTGCGACTGCAAACATGTATACATTTTAAATCATTTTTAAAAGTATGTACATACACTGACATGCAAAACATTCACAATACGTTGCAGAATCGATTTTTCCCACATCTCTACTGACTACACCTGTTTTGAGGATGTAGCTGAAAAGTTGAAAGTTCTGTCGTTTCAAGTATCAAGTTCCAACTTCTCACATCAGTAAAACGCAGCATGTTAACGATGTGATAATGTAGAAAGTTCCTGTACATGAGCATCAGTTATAACAATAATGCAAAAGAAATGTTTAAACGCCAGCCTCCCCACCCTGTTCAACCCATTGAGTTAAAACGTCTACAGAGCTCTGAATAATGATGACAGACGGTATTCAGATACACAACTACATTATGAACATTAAAAGAGCTCATCATTGGCATTCTCACAACGCCAGTACACTCCACTGTGAGTTACGACATCTGAAAGAGAGGTCATGAAGGTGCGGCATTTTAGCCACTTTGGAGCTCGTTATGTTTCAATCGATCGTTTTTACTGGGTTGATCACAGTGGTGATTAAAGGTTTGTGTGGGACGCAGAAGATTTTCAGACTTCAATTCATGCCTCAGTTTTGTTTACTTTGGGAAGGGCCACGTTTCATGGTACACGCCCACAAAACTACAACTTCTATGTTCGACCTGCTCGTGAACATAGAGATCAGAAAATCATCGGACATTCTACACAACAAATCCAGGGCAGGTGTAATTAACGTCTATTCTTTTAATGCCTTGTTTCGCTTTTCTTGCTTTGTTTTTAGTTTAGAATTGTGTTATGCTTTAAGTCCAGAAAATCACAGTATTACTGTAATAAATAAAACATTATTAAAGCATATATAAAGCATAATTATTAACACACCAATAACAAGACAGGAAATTCAACTTGGCACAGGTTTCACGCCGAATGCCCTTCCTAAGAGAGGACTAGTTCTCCTAGTTGTTAAATAAAAACGCTGATAACGCTCAAGATATCTCAGTATAATATCTATAACTTAACATCATAACAGAAGCATGCCCCCCCTCAAGCCATGCCTTTGCCACCCCATATAAAAGCACACCACCTGGAATCACACATTCCACACTTCTTTCAATTAGCACAATCCTGAAGGTCACAAACAGAAGTTAATGTGTACAAGACTTAAGAGTGCATTAAAGCGGTCCAGAGCTTAGGCTTCGTCCGTATATGCGTGTGGTTGCTAGCGTATACAGGGTGGGGCGCAACAAACTTATTACTTAGCTACAGGGAGGGAAAAAAACCTGCTGAACAGGCTGGTATAGAGGCCACTGGCTGTGTTACACAATGTGTGTGTGTGTTCGTGTATGACACAGGAACCAGCAAGAGGTCACAGCATTTAAAATCAACTGAGTGAGAATAATAATAAAAAGAAGAATCAGAAGTTGTTTTCATTCCACATGTACTCAACTCCAAAACTTGTTTAACATGTCCCACAGCGTTACAAAAAAAAATCTCTGTAGCTATAAATGGACTGAAACTATGCGTCATTCTTTGCTAAATAAATAATTGCAATCCTCACGAGACAAACAACTCCAGTATAACACACTCCAGGTTTGACCGTCACAGGGAATGTATCAACCTTGCGTTGTGTCAACAGTAACTCTGCTTTGTTACATCACCCGACTCACTGATTCTTTTCCTGTCGCTGCACAACCCTGAGTGTGTTTTTTCTCTTTCCTTATTAGGCTGTAATAGAGACAACTGTTGGGTGAACGAAACCCTCTGGACACTCAAGAAGGCAGTAAAGGCAAGTCTGTACACGCCGGATACAGTAAATGGCTAAAAAGCTGTCTAACCGTTCCATTAGATGTTTGTCTAAATGCTAGCAGAAATCATTTCAGCCTGAGTCAGCGCATGACAGACTGGCTAGACAGACAGAAAGAGGAAGAGGAAATGCCAGGACGGTGCCGAGGGGTCTAGGAGTGTGCATGGATTGGGTACAGGCCTTTCTCTACACTCCTGCTCGTCCTCGCATCCTATATATACGGTATATGTATATAAACACACACAATCACAAAGAAGCAGTGATTCAGCACCTCATCCGAAGCACAAGATAAAATGTGTATGGAACAGGTTGCTGTTTTGCCCGGGTGTGGCTGCAGTAAACAGCCTCCAGAGTCCACACCTGAGCCAGAACATTCACCTGATACACCTTGAACACCTGATACCGTTTTTTAGGTGATGAAAGTCTTTACAAAAGACTTGAATTTAGTGTGTTTTTTTTTTTTCAGAATACTTCACTTCCCTTCTCATCTCATACTGTATCATATCATATTCAACTTCCTATTTTGTTTTGCGTGACGTTATGCAAAAACACAAAGGTGACTTTATCAGACATGGAGGATTTTCTGGCACGCCCGAGAAGATATCCTAAATCTACATGACCAGATGTTGTACGAGTTTGACTGATACTCTTTCATACTCTGATGGAGCACGAAACATGCTCTCGATCATTCTGAGGAAAGAAAACTCTTAAAATTCTCTCATCTCATCCAAACACAGGGGCCTTCTTTACTCTAATGAGGGACAGACAGAAACACGAATAGTTGTTGTAGTCTTTTGGGTGATCCCATCGAGGGGTTGCCACAGCAGAACTTTCAACCAGCACACAACTTGGCACAGGTTTCATGCCAGATACCCTTCCTGATGTAACCCTCCCCTTTGATTCAGTGACTGGGGTGAAATAGGAGGGGGGGTTTGGGCACTGGGTGGGAATTGAACCTGGGCCTTCTGCATGACAGGCAAGAAACCTACCACTGAGCCCCCAATGCCCCGGACAAAAACACTATCTATTAAATTAAATAAAGCCAAAAACATTACTGCTTTAACATCTGTAACCTTAGAGCAATAAATACATGGAACGTGGGCGGGGCTTAAGAAAACAAGCGAGAATTTCATTGGATGGAAGCAAAACTAGTACACAACGAGTCATGATTTTTAATATGTATGTTTCCAGAGAGCGTCTTTATCATACAGTACACTTAAAACATTATTATTATTATTATTACTATTATTATTATTTTATCTATGCTAGTTTCCTATCTCTAGCTTAAACTTGCAAACCTGGTTAGTAAATACAACCGTTACGTGAATGTGTATATTATACCATGCTAAAAACATAAAAATTATATATATGTGAACATTTTTTCCTCTCAAACCCAGAGACTGATGGTTAGCTCGTTTATAAACAGGCAACCTTCAAAATGTTCCCTTTCTAGGCTCGCTGCGCAGCTTCCGCCTTGTACGCACTTTACGCGCGTACGGTGCGTTCATTTCAACGGACGGCGCTCACAAGAACAGCGTAAGTGATGTCTGTGCATCCCGTATGACAAAAAAATACAATAAAACGACGAAATGCACAGAAAGACAAAACAAAGCAGAACAAACCGTAAAAGCATGAAAGAATTCGTGAAACAACGAAATGGTTACGCCGAATCAGGTTTTCGTGTTAGTTTAGCAAGTTAAAACATGGGGTGGAAAAAAATCATATCGAAACCAACCTGCCGACGAAATTTTCCAAAACCGAGCTCTTTCCGGCGCTCTGCCCTCCCACCACGGCGATCTGGGGCAAGTCCAGATTACAGCTCTGTCCAATCGAACTGAACGCATCCTGAAGTTTATTGATCAGGGGGATCAATTCCTCCATCCCCCGGTTCCCCATGGCTTCAGCTGGGCTCGGTCCGGGTCGGCTCGGTCGTGTTCAGCAAGGCGCTCGAGTTTCTCTCCAAGTTCCACCCTTTAATATCTTATATCATTTAATGGGGATTATAAATTCTAGTACTAATAACAGACGTGTGTTGTGTGTGTGCAGTCAATCGGCGTTTAAAAAAAAAAACTCACAAAACAAAAAAACTTCAAACGACCATCCGGTCAGCCGACTTCCGGACTCTTTCTGCCGGTGACTCTAAGCCCCGCCTCTTGGCAACATGACAGCCTTGGTGCTTTCGAATACTTCCGGGTTCGGGATGCTTGCTTCCCATTGGTGGTGTTACGTATGTAACGCGTGCCTGTTGCGTATGTTCCCATTGGTGGTGCTACGTACGTATGTTACGATGTTTCGTATGTAAATTCCCTAAAGGTGGCGTGTCTGTGTTTTAAAGGCTTGTATTTGTTTATTCTGTCTGTGGTTATTATTTATTTACATATTTTTCTGTTAAGTCTACTTATACTCTATATCTTAAAGATAAATCTCTTCCTTTTGCTCTGTTAACAGTGGACAGTTGATTATGCAGTTCAGTGTTTACACCAAAATCTTTTGTAATTGTTATTAATAAATAAAAAGAGAGCAGTGGTGTTGAACTCCAAACCTTTGGGATTTGGAAGCAGTAAATAACACATACCAAAAATATTAAATATATATGAATGACACAACCAAAAAAAAGAACATATATATATATATATATATATATATATAGAGAGAGAGAGAGAGAGAGAGAGAGAGAGAGAGAGATAGATAGATAGATAGATAGATAGATATATAGATAGATATAGATATGAAATTCAATAAATGTCAAATTCTAACAGCCTTGGATTTTTGGGTCTCCTGGGTCTCTGCGACCCTGAACAGGAAAAACAGTATAGAAGATGAATGAAATATAATAATATTATTATTAATCATTATAATCAATATCAATAATAATAATAATAATAATATAAGATACATTCAGATAAACTATGTTGGCGCTGTGATAACACTGAGATTTGTTAATGAATTTATGTTTCTCTAAACTTTTTCGTTAATTAAAGGGAGGGCTGTAGTAACGTATTGTGTTGTGCAGATATTTGGTTCCATTAAAAGATGGAATAGCCTTCTGCCTATTCAGCATATTGAGATTTTGTGCAGTTCAAGCTGTATTTAATGCAAAAAAAAAATATCTTAAAATATAGGCACTATAATCTGTCAAATGGGTCACAGACTAATTACCCATCTGCATCAATTCTTCAAAATATATTGAATATATATAAAATTATGATGGTATAAAAGTTTCCAAAATATAAAATGCTCCATAAAAATCCATGTTAAATTGGTTGATCATTATAATGGGTCAAATTTTTGTTATGGTCAAAGAAGATGCAGGATAAATGCATGTAGCTAGACTCTCTATTGTAGATAAGTAACTTCTTCCCAAAATGGCACAGAACCACAGAAGTGGCACAGAAGTCCACAAACCAATTACACTATAGCATCTATAAGATACAGCATTATCCAAAATAAATAAATAAATAAAATAAATATAATCAATCAATCAATCAATCAATTAATTAATTAATTAATTAATTAAAAGTAAAAGAAAGGGGGGGGGTAAAAAGAGTTAAAAAGATATTTGGTTTTTAGGCTTTTACATTTGTGGATAAAGAACTTTCCAAGTAATACAATGGAATTTACAAGGAAGCAAACTTATTGCCTGGTAGCAACATGGCAAATATCATATAATTTCGGAATTTCGGGTGAAAGGTGGAAACCATAATAATAGTTTATTGTTTAATAAACTACTTCCGGGTGTAGTTCGCATGATCGCGACCTGAGCTATGATTACCTGGTTGTTCATATCAACAAAGGCTGTTAAATGTTTTTCAAACATACAGCGAATGTAATTATACAGATTTTCAGCATATTAAAAATTAATCCGGTATATTTAAATTTTATATTTAAAATTTTATATCTCCTTACAGGAAGTAAGATTTCACCCAATCAGCGCACGGGAGGCGGGGATTAGGGGGGAATTCAGATATTGAATGAAGCTTTTCAAAATGGCGGCGCCCGCAGCGGAGAGCGGCACGCGCGAGAGTGAGTCCGACATGGCAGCTGGTAAAGCGGTCTCCTCGGCTTTCCCGCTCGCTCTCCGGGTGGTAGCGGAGTGTCCGGTGAGCAAGGCGCGTGCGTGTGTTCTCAGTCTCCCCCACGACAGTGTGAACACCCCGGTGTTCATGCCGGTTGGTACGCAGGGCACCATGAAGGGAATCACTGCGGAACAACTGGAACAGCTGGACTGTCACATCTGTCTCGGGAACACGTATCACCTGGGCATGAGACCTGTAGGTGAATGAAATCTCATTATCTACATTATAACATAATAGGGCTGAGTACACAGATAAGTTCTGTTGGGTTTTCTTACACGAGTCTGTTTGCCTTGAATGTGTTTAGGCAGATTATAAAGTGCAAATGAGTTAGAGAAGGTATGGCGAAGTGAGAAGCAAAGACTGGCTATGTACAGTGTAAGTGTGGTTGTATCATAAAGTTTCGCAATTAACTCTGTTTTTTCGCCGCATGTTCTCCCTCAGACACCTTAAAACCCGGGGGTAGAATTCACTATTAGTTTGGCCCCTGGGGACGAATTTTCAATGCACAATGCTGCAACTGTCGAAAAAGAGATCTCAGGATCGTACCCGTACAACCAAGTTTCATTCACTTCATCCTCGACATGAAGGACGGATCATTCATGGCACACTGATGGAGTTTTTGGCAGATTTCGATGCAATGTTCATTTTGCTTTCCGGTCAGCAGCCTGGGTACGCATGTTCAAATCACATGTGAGACTTGCCTGGACTGTTCCTTATGAAATAACAACAGCAATGTTGGGTATTGTCCTGCGACGGTCATCATGTACAAGTTGGACGGTTGTCCGCTCTTGAATCACGCATGTCCCTCAAAACCCCTCGAGCGACTCATTGCAGCATATCAAACG
Source organism: Clarias magur (assembly GCA_013621035.1). Classification (NCBI taxonomy): domain Eukaryota; kingdom Metazoa; phylum Chordata; class Actinopteri; order Siluriformes; family Clariidae; genus Clarias; species Clarias magur. The sequence goes on along the minus strand of QNUK01000070.1, from coordinate 111,298 downwards.
TTTCTGGCAGTTTCGCTCAGTGTCATGCAGATGTTTGCGTTTGCTCTTTGTTCTAACTTGCTGTCCATGATGAAATAGCGGACATGGTAATGTACGTGGTCAGAATATTGATCTATGAAGGTCTATGCTCCCTGTGACTGTGCGTCCAGCATTGGGCTGACATCTCTTGGCGTATTACAAACCGGTCTCGAAACTTTTGTATACCAGCTCGTATCCAAGTATCTCAGTAACAATGAAAAATCAGAGGTGAGCGTGCATTACATCACAAAAATAATGATAAGGGGCAAGACTTTTACACAAACTTTACAAGTTAGTTAGAACTGCTGCATTCATGATAATAAAATATTCACTTAAACCATAGGAACACTAAATCTATGTCATTTGTCCTTGTGTGTAATTTGTACTGTGGATCTAGGGGGCGTGTGTGTTGCAGGGAGTTTTTGAAACCTGGGCTATAAGGCAATAAGCCCCAGCTTTGCATCTCACTTCTTCATACTGTTTTGTGTGTGTTTTATTACATCTTTATGATTTATTTATTCTCATATTTCCTTTTCTGTTTATTTATTTATTTTTTGTAGTTGTTTGGTAAAAGAGTTAGATATGAGTAGAAATTGTGTGTGTGCTGTGTCGCGTCTCAGGGTCCTGAGCTGATCGAGAAAGCCGGTGGTCTGCACGGATTCATGAACTGGAAGCGAAACCTCCTGACGGTAAGACCAGCACACCCACACCTCCCTTTACTGCAGGTTTCAGTCTTTCTCTTCCTGCATCACCTCCATCATGAGACGCATCACTGTTCAAACAGAGCAGATTGAGTAATGTGTGTTTAAATATGAAGAAAGAAATTAATACCTTGAAGGAAGCTCACACTTCATTTGCATTTTTTAAAATGAGTGATTACAATGTTAAAATTGAGGAATTAAAATTCGGAGATATTTAATTAAGGTAAAAATAGACTGAATGTTGTGTGTGTGTGTTTTGGAATTATTGTTACAGCTGCAGTTTATTATTTGGGATTTTTTTTTTCTAAACTTTAATTATTTAGAAATTAAATTTTTCTAAACTTTAATTATAATTATGTAATTACTTTATTTTAAATATATATATAAAAAAAAAACATATACGGTTTGTGTATATAAAGTCACTCAGCTCTGTGTCCTTTTCTTCGTCCTGGTTTATACCTAATGTGTGAGTCATCGAGAACTCCAGAATTTTTCTTACTGTAAATCTACTTTTTTACATTGCTAAAATTAATTGATTTGAATAAAAATTATTTGAAGGATATAAACCAGATTAGCCGGCAACACACGATTTGATTCAGTGGTTCAGGTCAGAAGTTTTTTCTTGTTGTTGATGCAGTTCACCTTCCAGGCAGCAGGAGGCAGTTAAAAATTACGCACTGCTCCTTTAAAAAAAATGGCAGAATTAAGAGTTGCTAAAATTATTCGCCTAAGCATAACCTGTGGCTGCTGTCAGGATAGTGGAGGTTTCCAGATGGTGTCTCTGGTGGAGCTGTCCGAGGTGACCGAGGAGGGCGTGCTCTTCCGCTCCCCGTACGATGGAAAGGAGATCCTGCTCACCCCCGAGCAGTCCGTCGCCATCCAGAACAGCCTTGGTATGACTTCAGACAGAACAAGACTACTACATGATTCCCAAACACTCAGTGTATCAGGGAATGTTCAAAGTTTAAAGTGTGTTAATTTACGAAGAAGTGGTCACCATGCATTTACAGGAGTTCAGTTTGTAAGACTTAGGATTTTGCAGGCTCTTTTTGTAATAATTGCAGCTTAAAATTCCTGATTTTGCAGCAGCTTTTCTTTAAACAAAAAAAAGAGTGACTGCAAACCTCTAAATGTTTTAAATAATCTTATGTTTGTTTTTTAAAAAAAGTTACAAATCCAAATTCAATATGCCTTTTTTGCAAAAAAAAAAAAAAACCAAAAGTATCAACGTGCATGCAAAATTGAGAGATGATTTAAATAAATATGAAATATCACTTCAAAAATTAATAGATCTTGGCCTCAGGTAAAGAAAATACATAAAAACTGAAGTGCACAAAATGTCAAAGTAAGTGAAGTATAAAATAAGACATGATTTCAGTGTATTCTTCTAAATGTGCTCAGAAAACTGAATTAATTTTCAGACATACAAGCAAATAAATCAATCAAAATTCAGATTTCCTTTTAAAACCTTAAATGAGTAAAGACATGTGTATCAGCCACCTTAAAAAAGGTGTGTTTTCAAATTAAGCAACTGCTGAGATTATTCAATACGCTGACCTTCTGTTTTCGTGCGTCAGTCTAACAGATGTTATTTTTGCATATAACATATTCATTTATTTAATTTAAAGGAAAATAATGTAAGCTCATCTTCTCCTTTTTATTAGGAATGTGTCTGATTAGTGGTCACCTGTGGTTTTGCATATAGAAGTTACTGGATGTTTTGTCACGTTAGCCGATGCGACGCTTCTAACCATGGCAACCTGTAAATCAAGTACTAAAGTCAGGACAGCAAATGTTTTTTTTTTTTTTCTTATTTGTTGAAGCAGGAAGGTTCCAAGTTTGTTCTTAGTGAAACCTAGCTCCTGTTACAGGCTCGGACATCATGATGCAGCTGGACGACGTGGTGAGTAGCACGCTGACAGGGCCGAGGGTGGAGGAAGCCATGCGTCGCTCCGTGCGCTGGCTGGACCGCTGCATTGCCGCCAATAAAAATCCACATCGGCAAAACCTGTTTGCCATCATACAGGGAGGCCTCAACGCCGAGCTGCGCAAGGCGTGCCTGGATGGTAAGCATTGGTCCGAGTCTCTCTGTCCTTTATGTTTGACAACAATTATTGTGCTTTAGAATGTAGGCGGAGTTTTCCTTTAACCTCAGTGTTCTTGAGGTGTTTTGTTCATCCTGAAAGTTGTGGATGTAAATTTTTGAGTGTGAATTATCTATTTTATCTTACAGAGATGACAAAGAGAGACGTACCCGGCTTTGCCATCGGCGGTCTGAGTGGCGGAGAGGAGAAGGACGACTTCTGGAAGATGGTGACGCTCAGCACGGACCGCCTGCCCAGAGAGAAGCCCCGCTACCTGATGGGCGTCGGGTAAAACTCGCTTTCTTGTTTCTCCCAAACGTAGTCTGTGTCAAGCAGCCACAGTGATTTTTTTGTTTGTTTGTTTGTTTGTTTGTTTTGGACTTGCTCATGTGCAAAATGGCAGCTGCAAGCGAAAAGGTACCTTTGGGATGCAGTCTGGCATCTGAGTAAGGCCAGGTGGGATTCCTCACAGCTGTCATAAGGCGATGGTTTGATTGACAAGACCACTGGTTAGATGTCCTGCTTAATGGTGGCTCTGTAAGCACATCTGACATTTTTTCTCACTTTAGTCATTATACTGTAGAGTGTGGATAATCTATGACATGTAGGGGGCCTATAGGGCATTGCATCATGTATTCTTCACTGAAAAGGGACCCTAGAAGGAATGTCACCCCATTTTTCATTTTTATTTACATTTCAAAGAGCCTATAGGGTGCTGCATCATGTATTGTATTCTTGCATTTAGAAGAGCCTATAGGACACTGTCATATATTTCCCACTGAAAGGGTGCCCTTGTGGGAATGTTGCTATGTTTTCTTACATTTATGGGAGCCTGTTGGATGCTGAAAAGGGCAATCCTAGAGGGAATATCATGTTCTTTTGCATTTAGATGAGGGCATGTCTTCATGCTTTCTTGCAATTATCGGAGCCTATAGAGCACTGCGTCATGTATTTTACATTGTAAGGTCATCTTAGAGGGCATGTTTTTCCTCAAACTTAAGAAGGTCTGTTGAGCACTTCATCATCTATGTTGCATTGTAAGGTAACCCTAGAGGGCACTTTACTTTTCTCACATTTAGGGGAGCCTATAGTGCATTTCATCAGGTTTAATCTACCAGAAGGGCTAATCTTTCCTTGTATGGAGCCAGTAGGGTGCTCCATAATGTGTTCTTGCATGTATTATGTATTCTTTATGGTAAGGTCACACTAGATGATACTTTCTCACATTTGGTGGTGCCTATAGAGCACTGCATGATACATTTTTCATTGTAAGGTTACCTTAGAGGACACTTTGTTCCCACACACTTAGGGGAGTCTGTAGGGCACTTAATCATCTGTTCTACATTGTAAGATCATGGTAGAGGGTGCTTTGGTTTCTCACATACAAGGCAGCCTGTGGGGCAACACATCATGAATAGTTTCCTGGCAGGGCACTCTAAAGAGCATATCAAGATTTCTTGCATTTAAAGGAGCCTACAGGGCACTGCGTTATTTATGTTCACATGTAGGAAATACTATAGAGTACTATATCATGTATTCTCCACTTAATGAGCATTCCAGAAGTCACTTCTTTTTTTTTTTTTTTTTCTCCACCTTGCATTTAGGCGACGCCTATAGTGTATTGCATAATTTATTCGCTACTGAGAGATCACCCTAGAGGTCATATCATATTTTCTCTCATGTAGCGGAGCCTACAGGCCACTGCATTATGTAATCGCCACCCAAAGTGCTCTCTGGGGGGAACTTCATGTTCCCTTGATTTTAAGGGTGCGGAGGGAGCAGTGGTTAATTTGGATATTATTCAAGGATTTGTGATCTTATTCAAGGTTTGATTTTGGATGGCACATGTTTTAACAGTTTTAAAGTGTACTTCATGAATCATGAGTGGAAGGTAGACTTTGTGGTGCCTTGCATGTCATTTTCTTCTGAAAACTCCCACTTATCGATGATGTTTATATGTGTTCCAGCTATGCCGTGGACCTGGTAGTGTGTGTCGCTCTGGGCTGTGACATGTTCGATTGTGTTTTCCCGACTCGCACAGCTGTACGTCTTTTCACACACACTATACACAATATAATGTTTTTTAGAAATGCCACAATTCAAATAGTCCTTACATATGTCAAAAAACACAATAAAAAATTTAATATTTGCTCAAAAAGTACAATTCTGAGTATTGTTATAAATCATCCTGTGACTAACGTTACTGCACTAAAGTTATAAAATGCCGTAATTCTTCTGTTTGTACAATGCTTAGCATTACACTATTTGCATTGTCGTACGCAAATGCACACTATTTGTGTTAGTATATTACTAAACCAACTGTCATCACCATATAGTAGATTTGTAAGCGTATTGTGCAGTTCGAGTTCATTGTACTTTTATAGTCAGGTAAGAGACAGACATACTGCTCAGTTTTTAATAGACGCAAATGTCACATTTGCAGAGGTTTGGCTCGGCTCTGGTCCCTTGGGGTTCTCTGCAGATCAAACAGAAACAGTACGCAAAGGACTTCCAGCCCATAGACCCCGACTGTGAGTGTCCGACCTGCAAGAGGTAGGAATTTCTGCCGTTTTCATCATTGTCTGCTGTGTGCGTTCACTTTATAAAATAAATTTACTTCTCTGGACTTTCCTCACCTACATTCTGTGTGATTTTCATGTTCAAAACAAAGAACGAAACTTTTTCAAGATAGGACGGGCGTTCAAGTCAAACCAGGACTTTTGATCGTGCAGTATAAGAGAACACCATCTGAGAGTAAAAACTCCATTTATTTCTTTATACACTAATGCACTTATCTCAGAGTCTCACTAGTGCTTGGATACCATCAAGGTCGAGTATTTTTTGTAGAGGTAGAACGTTGCCGTTATGCCTTCATTTATTTCATCACAAGTCCCGGATTTGACTTGAACACCCTTTATTTTATTCTTATTACAGGATGTTGTTGTTGTTGTTATTAATATTCATAATAATAATATTATTATTATTATTATTATTATTATTATTATTATTATTATAAGAAAGTTTCACAAAATTTTTACTTCAGAAAGCTTTCTCTAGATTACCTGCAGTAGATTACTTCATTTTTACAATTACATTAACAGCATTTATCACATTATACATCAGCAGTTGAGGGTTAAGGGCCGTGCTCAGCGAATTTTAGTCACCCTGGGGTTTGAACCTGTGACCTTCCTGATCCAATGCCTTCCCACCTGAGCTACTACTGTTATTAACTTCTTAACTATAAATAGTTTGACTACTATTGTGCACTTCATTTCTTTTTCTTTTTTTTTCTAAATGAGAATTCTCTGAATTATTTAGTTTTCGAAATAATAATTTAGAGAGATTTTTCTAATAGGTTTTATTTTTATAAAAACAAACCACGGTGTATAATTTATTTTCTCTATATTGATTTTTAGTGTCTTTGTGATTAATAGAGACATAATTAAATTTTATACTTGCTGTTTGTTTCTAAGAGAAAAATTCTAATTTCATTCTTGTATTTATAATAAATACCAAATTATTATTTAGTTTGTATAAATTATTAGTTCATGTCATACAAGAAATTTATTTTAAAAGTTCCTCAATCATTTTTGGAGCATATTTTTATTCTCAATTTGAAGGATGTTTTTATTCCTTCATTCTTCTGCTGATGGGATTTTTATTCTCTCCTTTTGTGATCCTCAGACACAGTCGAGCGTATCTGCACGCGTTGTTTAAGAGCGACACAGCCGCCATGCATCACATCACTATCCACAACATCTCCTACCAGGTACAGACAATGAAATTTCTTTTCACTTCATTTTTTCATACTTTTTTAAGCACATTTTAAAAGTAATTTTCAAAATGATTACTTGATATCTCAATCTACCTAAGTTCAGCTCTTACTCCATTTATCATAACGATTATGTTACAATGGGAATTGACTCCACTATGTCATCATAACAGTTATCAGTTCATCCATTATCTATACGGCTCCGTCCGATACAGGAGTTCCGGTGGTAGCAGGAGAAGCATCTACTGAAATAATTTATTGTAATCTTAATAATGTAACATTCTTCAACATTTACTATGGCTGTGAAGGTTTATCCGAATTATGTGTTACGGTATATTAAGGCCTGGTTAATACCTCCAGGGTCCAGGTTCGAATCCAACATCGTGTGTATATGTGCGTGCGTGCGCGTGCGTGCGCGTGCGTTCTCTAAAATGATGTAGTATGCGTGTGTGTATATGCGTGTGTGTGTGGAGTTTGCATGTTGTCCCTGTGTTTGGTGGATTTCCTTCAGGTGCGCCAGTTTCCTCTCTCAATCCGTTCCCAAAATTGCCCGTGGTGTATGAATGAGAGTGTGTGTTTGTGCGCCCTGTGATGGATTGGTATCACAATCGCCCCATGCTTAATACCCTGTGACCCTGTACATACTATAAAGCGGTATACTGTAGATCAGTGGTTCTCAAACTTGGGGTCCCCCTCGGAATAATTTCAAGGAGTCGCGAGAGGGATTTAAAAAATTCTTTTTTTGTGATTATAATCTTCTGCCTCGAAGCTTCTTTTAATTAATTTTAAAAGCGCGTGTTTGTTTATGCGCATTTATTTGTTTGGCGTGACACAACTTTATCTAAATAATATATAATGTATTTTTATCTTGATAATATGAGAGACATTTCTCTAAAATAATTTTTACGTAAATAGTTTATGCCTTTTTTTTTCCTTTTTTTGTTAATTCAGACCTGTTTATTTTCTCCAGATGATGATGATTATTTATTATTATTATTATTATTATTATTTTGTTATGGTTAGAAATGCTTAGAAATGATTCGATATTTCTTCCACATCCATACCTCTGACCACTCTGCTGTTTGCGGTAATCCTTGCAGCTGACTCTCATGCGCTCAGTGCGGCAGAGCATCATCGAACAGCGCTTCCCCGACTTTGTGCGCAGCTTCATGAGGAGGATGTTCCCCAGCGCGGAGCAGTACCCGAGCTGGGCCGTGGACGCTCTCGCATCCGTCAACATCACTCTGGACCGTAAAGACGTTAAGGATGAGCTTTAAACTGTGACTCAGAAGGATGGAAGTGTTGGTTTGCTTCCGTTTTGAGCTGACGGACTTCCTATTTCCAGGTTATACATCTGTCCAGATGTTCTCTTTGGTCCTATTTTAGTGACCTCAAGACTGATGATTATTTTTATCCAGTCACTGTCTGTTTTTAGCCGGTGCACATTGCATTGGGAAATTCTTTTCTATTGCTTCCATATTTATTTTTACAAACGTTTTTTTTTTTTTTTATCTCTCCTGCTGGTTGCAAATCCATTGTGTTTTTTATAAAAAATAGAGCAGTCAAGAAAGTTGCATATGCTGTTCTTTTTTCAAGTCAGATTTAATTGATTCTGTAGCCATGTCTTTTAGTTTAACACACACACACACACACACACACACACACACACACACACACACACACACACACACACACAATATGAGACATTTTAGGAGGAAGTCAATTTTTCTGATTCTTATTACATCCAGGACTATATACAGCATTTTTCTTTGTTTGAATCAGTACTTCCCATTCCACTCATCAGGGATTCAGTCACAGTTGTATTTTTTTTTTCTTTTATTAAAGCTTCATTTGAGCTTCATGTTTATGGTCTGGTCTGAAAAGGGCATGCTGATTTACATAAATCAAAGCTTACCCAGGAAATAAAGTGCGGCTCTACCTGAGTTGGCCACTAGAGGGCAGAATTGAGAACAGAGCCTTGTGTTAATAGTTGCGTCCCAAATCACATCCTACAAACTTCTATAGTTCATAATTTCACTTTAACATTTTCTGTTGATTTATTTCCTAGCATTTTTGCTAAATCTGTTTTTAGAACAAGTACAGTTTTGGTTTTATATTTGCTGTGCATTATTTGCTGGTAAGTTTTATAGAATAAAAGAATTGTGAAATAAAGAGATTTTTTGAATTTATTTTTTTGAGCCATAACATTAAAACCGCCTAGAGTTTGGGTTCTGCTTGTGCCAACGGGGTGGCTCCAGAAGACCTCTGGGCGTGTGCTGTGGCATCTGGAACCAGGATGTTGGCATTGGATCCTTTAGGTGCTAAGAATCGTACTTGTTTGTCCAATGGGTGTTGCATGGGTGTTCAATTGGATTGGGATCTGGGAAGTTTGGAGTTCAGGTTGAGAGCCTTGGCCTCTTTGCCGGGTGGGCCACGTGTGCAGTGAGCTGTGGATGTTCTGGTGCCTTTCTTTCATGGCCGAATTCAGTGATCTGTGTTTTTTTTTTGTGGGATCGGACTGGATGGTCTGGCCTTTGATACCTGTGGAAGTCATAATGTTATGTCTGATCAGTGTCTGTAACCATTCCATAATTCAAGTCAAGTCAAGTAGGCTTTATTGTTATTCCAACCATATACAGTTCAGTACACAGTGAAACGAAACAATGTTCCTCCAGGACCAAGGTGCTACAGTACATACATGCAAACGACATAAATTAGCAACACAGATTTTTACATTTTTAAGTAAACCTAAGCTATAAATTTTTATACTAGAAGAGACAACACTAGACAACAAACAACAAAGTGCATGTGTAATTGTGTAATTGAGCTACATGATAACACAACAATATAACACGTTTCATTACTGAAATGCCTTTTCTTTAGTGATGAGGTAGGTATGTGTTGGGGTAGTGAGGAAAACAGCAGTAAACAATTGACATTTGTCAAAAATAATTAATTGATGATCAATTAATCAATCAATTAATGAATTAGTTAATTAATTATTGGTATAATAAAAATTTTAATTGAGGTGCATGTAAGTAATAACTATAGGTCTCAAAGTTTGTCACCTAGAACGAGAGTATAATGTATATAATCAGAGCCAAATTCCACAAACTTTGTTCCCTGTAAAAATGCATTGCAAAATTCAACTGAGACTCGTAAGAAGCTCCTACAGTTCCACTGAGCTAAATTGAGTTGGTAGCTTTCCAAATAATTATGAAAATGTATCTCTCTCTTCTTTACATATGTTGTGAGAATGCACAGTTATCTGCATTGTATGCAAGTGAGGTTCTGCTACACAGCAGTTGCCAGGATGCTCAGACAAAGCATGCACCATAGCGTATTTAAGGGATTCTTAACAATTAAAATCGATTAAAGTTTTTCATAAGTGATCACTTAAAATGCACAGGGAATTGAAATCATCATCCCATCGATAACACACTATTTTGTGATACCAAAACTGGCAACATTGCCAAATGATTACAGATCAGGTTTCCAAAAATTTCCAAAAAATCCCCTCTCCCAGCTATACACAACCATAACCAAATCAGGTTTGCCCAAGTTACATGACATCAAATAGTAAGAGGGTAATTTTTTTTCCCAGTACATTTTGCCAGTTAAATGGTTAAATATAATTTTTATGATTTATTCCATTATACAATGGAATAATTGAAAAAAAAAAAAAGATTTTTAATGTAACATGAAGGACATTTCAGCTTTTTACATTTTAATGTATTTTTTTTAGATGAACATCTGTAAAATGGGGAAAGAGGGTGTATGATAAAGAAGGGGGTGGCATGTAATATTTATGAACATTAATAATTCATTATAACGTAAACCGCCTTTGGGTGATATGCACTTACTGGCCATTTGATTAGGTACACCCGTCCAACTGCACTTTAGCCCAAATACAAAATCAGCCAATCACATGGCAGCAACTATATGCATGGTCAGTTGATATGCTGAAGAAAGGTGACTTTAAGTGATTTGGAATGTTGGTGTCAGACATCTTTGGATATATATAAAGGAGTTAGATAGATGTGAGAGAGAAAGAGAGAGCTATTCCATTTAGAAGTATAAAGTGCTTCATAATTAAGCACATACAGTAGGTTATATTGTCCTATGGTTTCTATGTATATTTATGAATAACAATCGTATATAATTGTAAATTAAATAGGCCTTTGAGTGCAATATATACGGTATAAGATCATAAGTATTGGTACAATATTATTTTAGCTGTCTACCTCTGTTTGTTTTTTATCGAAACTGAACATGAGTGTGATGGTATTTACATTAAAATTTGGTGAATAGTAAAGGTATTACATCACTTTTTTCATTTTTATCAACCAGAAGTACTTTGACAGTTTGTGGCTCAGCTGTTCCATCTCTAGCTTAGGCTTAGTCCCTTATTAATTCCCTTCCATGTATTTTTGATAAGCCCTGGGTTCTGATTCTGATTTCAAGTATGACTTTTTGGCCAGACAGTTCAGAATGTTAAAACCGTTAACCCTTCTTTAAGAAATTTTTCACTGTGTTTCTCAGGAATGAACTGTCAACTGCCTAAAGAAGAATTAAAGATTTTTCTAGAACTATCTTTCAAAAGAGATCATGGGTTTTGCTTGGTATGCTTTTGCAAACGTTAAATCCACAAACCCTGAATTGTTCTTTGTTTTTGTTTTGTCAGTTGGTGGAACCATTTAATGCTATAGAAAAAAGGGTTGTAAGGGTTCCTTTGGGGTTTACTGGCTCATTCTACCTTGAAACCTGTCTCAAGAGAAAAAAAGCTCTAGCATCAGGTGGTGTGTGGACCCTTTCTGGTTTTCCAACAGGGACGAAAACACTTTAAAATCCATTGGAAGAGCTTCCAAGTGAGAGTTGTAAGTAGACCCTCTATAGGTAGGAAGGAATCATAAATACCCAAACGACTTTTGAAAAACACTATTGGTATATGAGAGCATATGCAATAAATTCTCTGCTTATTAAGAAGTTCCATATTCTACCCTTTCTGTCAACAGGGGTTGTTGAGTGTTTCCCAAAGAGATATCCCAATTTACAGCCCTAGTCTTAAACTCCTTTAGAAAGAGTGTAACAGCAAGGATTCCAAGCAGAACTGGAGAACACATGGATCTTACTGTGCACATTTTGCAAATGTTCTCAAACTTTAAAATGTTCTTTATTCAATTCTATTCTATTCAATTTTATTTGTATAACGCTTTTAGCAATAGTCATGGTCGCAAAGTAGCTCTACCCAATCAAAAGAATTATTAAAGTTTGTATGAAATGTGAATGTGTGTGAATCAAAATGATCAGATTGTCCCTGACAATGGCAGTAGGAAGAAACATTGAGAGGAACCAGACTCAACACGGAACCCATCCTCATTTGGGTGAAAACGGATAGCAGGGATTGATCTGCAGTCATACTGTGTGTTAGGAGGCTATCAAGCGACTGAAGTCACATGTCCTGGGAGAAACAGCTGTCAGCATCAGCAGAGGACAGGACCGTCTTTGTGGAAAAGTGGAACCGTCCCCAGTCACCACACGCATCCCAGGCAGACCACACGGGGCATCCATGTGACAACCAGAAGCGGGACACCAGGACGAGTCAAACGGTTCAAATGCATTATCTTGTCACTGTAGTAGATATTCATGAATATACCCTACAAGAAAGGGGTTCTTTAGGATGTTTTGTTTAGCGCTAAGGGGTTCTTAGCTGATTAATGGACTGATATGAACGCACTGTAGGGTAAGTGTAGGGTTCTGGGTTCGGTTACATTGTAACCTTTTTTTTTTTTTCTTTTGAAACCTGTCGCTTTGCCTGAAAAGTATGGACACATCTACTCTGTGTATGAAAGCTCTCAAGTGATGATTAGTGTAAATGTATGTATGCATGTACAGTATGTGCACGTGGGATTTTATCTATCACGTGTAATAACAAATAATAATAATAATAATAATAATAATAATAATACCTACATACTGTAGGTAATTATTTTGACATGCGCGTTTATAGTCTCTCTAGAGTGTGGAAATACTATGATTTATGGCCATTTCATTTCGGTTCACACTCCTGGACTAAAGAGTGTCTAAACAGCACGCGCGGTAACTATGGTAACCTGTGGAGGCGCACTAGTTTGATAAGCATCCTTCCCCCTACCCTACGTCCCTGCTAAAGAGTGAATTTGTGTTCAGAGTGTTACCAGAGACAGAGAGACCCACACACACAGAGAGAGAGAGAGAGAGAGAGTTGATGCTTCGGGGTGGTAACCGGTTCAAGTACAGTGACGCTCCAGCGGAGATCCATTGCGCGTTTTACGCACTCGGTGTTGCCAGACTAGGGGATTCCCTTTGCGCAAAGCCTGGGAATATATGCTTGTGTAGAGCAGATACACTTTAGACTCGTTCACAACGATTTATTTATTTATATTATTTTTTTTCCCGCGCAATCTGGCAACCCTGGAGGAAACTGAATGTGAGATGCGCAGCGGAGAGACATGGCCTCGGGACTGCAGCGGCAAACCGCAAGAAAGTGAAAGGCTGAAGTGAGCTGGGTTGTGCTTGTGTGTGTGTGTGTGAGAGAGAGAGAGAGAGAGAGAGTGTGAGGCTCGGCTCGGCGGTGCGCCATGGTGGAGCTGGAGAAGGAGGTGCTGCCGCTGCCGCCGCGCTACAGATTCAGAGACCTGTTGCTCGGAGAATGGCAGACTGACGACAGGTAGGAAACTTTACCACCTCCAGTACAAGGCAATGGGGTCAGCAGGGGTAGAGCTGGGGGTAGTGGTGGTGGTGTGTGTGGCGGGGAGAGGTTTACCGAAAACATACCATCATCTTGCAAAAAGACAGTGATCTTCTTCTTATTATTATTATTATTTTAATCATCATCATCATCATCATCATCAGTTGACATTTAGGGCTTCTAACTACCCTGTTTTAGGAAGAGGCTCCAATGAGTGGACCCCTTTCACTCATCTAAGAGCACTAAACACCCAAAGAACCCATGAGGAACCCTTTCATCCATGCATGAAAAATAAATAAATAAATAAATAAATAAATAAAAGCCCATGGATTTTACCTTATCCACTCATACAGATTAATGGTGAAGTCATTAAATGTTAAAAAAAAAAAAAAAAAAACACTACAAAAATACATTTATGTTCCAACAAATGGTGTTGGAAACTCCATGACTTTTCAAAGAACCCTCAAATCTTAGGCGCCATATTATCTGTAGTACAATTTGTGTTATATAAGTTTATTATGTCTGCATTATTATGTACAAGACCATTCCCTACAAAGATACACTAAAATGAATGAATGAATAAATAACATTACAGAAGAATTTTTGCATGCCTGTAAAGACAGTGACATTTTACATGACAGACCAGTTGGGGAAGAAAAAAACAATCAATAATGTAGACTCCTGGGTTTCGCATGAAAATAGAAAGGAGCGAGTGTGACGAAGTTACCAAAAGAACTCGTATTCTTCAGCATGCTCAGTAAAACCTAACAGCTGTTTTATGTACAGTACTGTGCAAAAGTCCTGGGAACATCCAAACAAAAGCTATATGCAGTCATGTTTTTTAAAGCATTTCTACATTAAAAGAAACTTTTATAAAAAGCACTAAGTAATAACATAAACAATAAACGATCAGTATTTGGTGTGGAAACTCTTTGCTTGAACATAAGCGGTAGTGTTCGATACAGATGTGTGCAGTATTCTAAGTAAAACAGCTGTTAGGTTTTACTGAGCATGCTGAAGAATATGAGTTCTTTTGGTAACTTTGTCACGCTTGCTCCTTTCTATTTTCATGCAAAATGCCTAAGACTTTTGCACAGACTTTTTTATAATTGCTCTTACTGTAGGAGCTGGAAATACACAAATACAGAATGCATGGATTTTACTATGCACTCTTTTATGACATTTTATTGCCATTAAAAAAATAGAGGCATTATAGAGGTTCATGTAGTTATTGACTTCCTAATGATGTTTTAATTGAAACACTGTTTTACAATAGAGTGCTGTAGCCTCATGAGACCCCAAGAGACCCTTTTGGCAATCTATTTCTCGTTTAAAGACACTGTCAAGTCAAGTAGGCTTTTATTGTTTATAGAAATATATACTGCATACAGTTCAGTACACAGTGAGACCAAACAACGTTCCCCCAAGACCAAGGTGCTACAGTACATACAACATCAATTAACAAAACTAGCTAAGAACTACAAGGTGGGCCATTTATATGGATACACTTAATGTGACCCATCAAACTTATTGGGAATTTCACAAGAAAAACAATGGTGTGCTTGGTTTTAAATAACTCATGAAAGAATAAAGTTACATTAAAACCAAGCACACCATTGTTTTTCTTGTGAAATTCCCAATAAGTTTGTTGTGTCACATGACCCTCTTCCTATTGAAAAAACAAATGTTGGATCCAAGATGGCCGACTTCCAAATAGCCACCATGGTCACCACCCATCTTGAAAAGTTTGCCCCCTCACATATACTAATGTGCCACAAACAGGACGTTAATATCACCAACCATTCCCATTTTATTAAGGTGTATCCATATAAATGGCCCACCCTGTATACATACGTGTAAAGACAAGACAACATAGAGTGCATTTGTGCAAATGTAACAAAGACCACATAATACTGATCACAGTGAATAGTTATCAACAGTATAAACAGAACTAGAAGAGAAGGAGAAGGAATGAGGTGTACGGCATTAGAATATGGATCTTGTGAGATTAATATAGGGTTCTATACGGGACCTTTAAAGGTTTTTTGAAGAGACAAGTTGAAAAGAAAAGGCGAAAAATTACAGCTTCACTATTAAGCATTTCAAGTCCCTTGTTGTTTCCAGAAAGCCATCTTGTTGTAGGGTTTCCCAATTGGTCAAGCTCAGAATGGTCTTTAAGGCTTTGAATGTCCCTTTTTTTTCAGGGTCAAGGTTCTTTGACTTGTTCTTCTGGGAGGTCTCTCAGAGTTTCCCTATCACAAAGGGTTCCATGTTGTATAGATCAAGACTGAAATTAATTATAGCTACTTCAAGAACCTTTGAGAAACCCTTATTCAGATTTTAAAGCATTTGTGGATTATTTTTGGTGGAGTACTTTATGGTTATAGGACGACACGGGGTGGGGGTGGGGGGGGGCACATCATTGTATCGGGTAAAATAATGTTTATTTAAAGAATTCATAAAACCATGCCAACATCATTTTTAGAGGTTTCAAGCCACATCAATACAATAATAATAATAATAATAATAATTATAATTATTATTATTATTATTATTATACCATGATGCTGGGCCAGTGTTCTTTTTGTACAGTTTTATTCTGTTTATGTGACTAATACTCCATATTATCATGTACATCATGGACGTATAAATGATAAATTCCTTTCAATTACCATTCCCCAGATGCTTAATTGATCACCTAGCCGAAGATGAAAGTGCCACGGAGCAGTAAGACGTATGTTTAAATCATGAAGTGCTATAATTTGTTATAGAACAAATTTTTCTCTCTTAGTCATGATAATGGAGTAATAAATAAAAGCAAGCTAATGGGCTTGAGCATTCATGTGCAGCAACAGGTTTCTAGAGAATTTTGTTTGAGTGTGTGTGCATGTACAGTATGTGTGTCGGTGAAAATGAAATCTGTACATCATGTCATTCCTCTCGAATTTTCTGTTGCTGGAGTCACGTGAACGCCGTGTGACGATTCCTCACCAGGACATCAACCTTACATTCGATCACTGAGCCAAAGAACGGTGTTATTATTATTATTATTATTATTATTATTATTATTATTATTATTATTATTTCCACACTATTATACTGTATCTTTCTGTTAACAGTATAATAAATGAGGCTGACCTACAAGACAACTAAGATTACTGGTATTACTGGTTTAAGATAAAAGCCACAGATGTATGCTTGTTTAATGAGATTTAATAAAATTAATTTTCTACCTTCGCACATAGCAGGCAGCCACTCCTGACCTCAAGTTAATATCTGTTTGGAATTGTCCTGCCTCTAATACTCAGTATTCCCGGGATAGTCCCCAGATCCATTGATCAAAATAGGGCGCTTAATGAAAAATACATGAACAAACTTCCTGTCAATTCAAAGCGCAAACAATGGGTCTTAAAGACATTAATAACACAAGAAAAATCTACATTCTAAGCTTTTTTAGGAAATGGTTCTAAGAAAGAGTTCCAAGTACAGTAGAACCCTTTTATATAGCTAAGAACTTGAGAAAACAAATTTTTTTCCGTGTATGAGTGCAATTATTATTATTATTTTTTAAAGATGACAGTAATTCTAGAACCCTGAGGAAATCTTTGGATCAGAATGTTGTTTCAGGGATTCCAAAATGGTTCCTCTTGGACCCCTGTCGAAAAAACTGAGCACTCAAGCTGAGTCTTCTTTATGGACGCTTAAATAGTGCCACCTTCTGGTCTGTGTGTGTGTGTGTGTGTGGAGTTTGAATGTTCTCCCCGTGCTTGGTGGGTTTCCTTCAGGTACTCCGGTTTCCTAACACAGTCCAAAGACATGCAGATTAGAGTGCTCGTCCTATCATCCGGTTCGATTCCCGGGTGGTGCTGTAACCTCTCGCAGCCGGAGGTCTAGAGGGAGCTGATTGGCCGAGCTCTCTCAGAGGGGAGGGATGAGAGGTACTTAGTGCTCCCACATTAATCACGGCTCTACAGCCAATCAGGGGCGTCTGTGAGTTCACGCAAGCGGAAGGAGCGGAGAACGCTGTCCTCCGAGTGTGTTATGCCGCCCCCAACGGTGTGTGAGCGAGCATTTCGACCTCCCGGCTGAGCTGTAGTAGTAGCCTTAATGTGGGAGCCCCCTAGTGACGGGGAGGAATTGGACACGACTAAATTAGGGACAAAATTGGTCAGGGGTGGGGGGGAATCCAAAAAAAAAAGACATGCAGATTAGGCTAACTGACATTTCCAGTTTGCCCGTAGTGTGTGAATGTGTGCATACTTGTGCCCGGAGATGGACTGCCACCCCATTCAGGGTGTACCCCGCCTCGTACCTCGAGTCTACCCGGACCAGTACGGTGTAACTGGTATAGACAGTGAGTAAAAGAATGAGTAACAATAATGATTCTTAGTCTAACACATTTTTTTTTCAAGCTAAGAACCCTTATCAGTTTAAAAGACATTAGAACTCAGAAACAGAATATACTTGTTTTAACCATTTAACTTCGAAGCTTATCAAGGTGTCCATTCTGAAGTGTATTACATAGCAAAATAATTTAAAACTTTGCTTTAACTACATTCTCTGGAGGGCTTATCGTACAACTCCATGCATACATTTATAATGCATTAGAAGAAGAACATGAAGGAATAAAGTCAGGAGGAATCCTGGGATTTTAATGGAATATGCGAGATCTCCTGCTCAGAATGTCAGATTTAATGTTGGCTATAACGCTATCAATTTTTTCCTATAAACTACATGATCTTTCGCTATTGTGTTTGTGGACCGTAGCTGTTTGACGCGTTATGCTGTCAAGACGACTTCACACTTTAATCCACTCACGCTTCCTCAGTTGCACTGATCCTGTCACACCGATGTCCATTTTACCTCAAATCACATTTTGCTTGTGAAGCCATTCACTCTGGGCGAAGGACTGATGGACAGTGACTGTGTGTGTGTGTGTGTGTGCGCGTGTATGTGTGTGTTTTGCTCTCACTGTCCCCTACTGTTGCTAGGTGAGGAAGTTTCCTGAGTGGGTTGTATAAATCAGATAACTGGAAGCTAAAGCTCTTTTTAGACATCCTCTTACACATGACCAGCAGGTCCGTGGTCCACAAGCAAACAGCAAGGTCAATACTTTTTGCTTAATAAGAGCCATCTGTTATTTTTTAAAGCCCGCTGTGGCTTGTGTTCACCAAGAAATATATTCACAGTATAAACACAGTCAACATTAGAACATTCATGTCATTCTAAGACATAATTAGAAATCATGGTGAAGGTGAAGAAGGTTTTTTAAAGTTCTCACTGACTCAAATGTCTCTGCTCCACATCTTACTTTTTTTTTTTTAATCAATGTGATAATTTTGTTTTTAGACATAATGACATAATACATTTAAACTTAACCTTAACATTGGTGAACAACCTTGATAAAGCTTTTGGTTCTTATAATTGTTCACATATAAAAGTGCTAAAATGGAATTCTTATTGTTATACTGTATGTACTTGGTGATTGTGAGGACACATGAGACTGTCCTATCATTCTGGGGACATTTGATTACTCTGATGTTCTGTTGATTGTGGGGACATATTTGCATTTTCCACTCATTGTGAGGCTATTCAACATTATCTTGTCATTGTGGAGACATGTGATCATTCTGAGGACCTGCTGATTGTGAGGACATGTGATACTTTTCGATCACTTTGAGGATACTTGACGCTGTCCTATTATTTTGAGGACATGTGACACTTTTCGATCACTTCGAGGACACTTGATATTTTTGCACTCTCCAATCATTCTGAGAACGTTAGACACTATCTTGTCATTGTGGAGACATTTTATCATTTTGTGGACCTGCTGACATGTGAGGACATGCGACACCTTCTAATCACTGTGAAGACGTTTGACACTGTCTTATCATTTTGAGAACCCATTTATCGTAAAGTGTCATGTCCTACCAATCACTGTTAGGACACTTGACCCTGTCCAATATTTATGAGGACCTGGAGATTTTGAGCATGTTTGACTATTATTATTTAATTACTTTGAGGACATTTGACCAGTTCTTGTAATTGTGAGGATATTTGGCACTATCCTACCATTGTGTTGAACTGATGATTGCAAGGACACGTGACATTTTTTTTTAACATTGTGAGGACATTAGACATTATCCGGCACAAAGATAAGATCATCTTCAATGGAAAGACAGAGAGAGTTTGATGTGATGAGCGGTGCTTTGGAAAACTTGGCCTGTCAGTTCAACTGGTTCAACATAACTAACATTAACATTTAATTCCAGCCAATGTCATTGTCAATGTCCACCTATCATTCCAGCAGTGACTGGAACGAGGTTACAGGATGAGTACACAGAGACATTTACACAGAGAGCAAGAAGCAACATATAGCTATATAACGTTTGTTAGAAAATAGAAAATTAATAGTCACCTTTTGGCCAGTGAGTTCAGTATAAAACCCAGATCATGGACCCAGTACATCCTGACCATAAAGGTATTAGAACGTTCTTTGCTACTTCTGACTAGCTTTAAGAGTGTTGATTTCGAACGGCTGTCAACAAGTGGTTTAGGATCGATTTTGCACTCTTGACCTACAGTTGAACTTGTGAATAGTGACTGGAAGTGGACGAATGGCCAGAAATGACCTGAAGATAAAGAACCATTTTGTCCAGTAAGGAACTGTTCATCACACCGCTGGACTATCGCGCTGATGCTCTCTGGGTAAAGACCTGACCTCGCTCACATGAGGTGCATGTAAATGTGTCTGTACTGAGAAATCTCATACCTGAGCTTCCTTATCAACTGCTGCGGGATATTATTGCTCATCTTTTCTGTCAGCTCACCTTGTTTCTGCACAGACGCCTCCTGTTGACCTTCTCAAATGTGTTAAGGGAAGCATTTAATACCTTGGTTGTGCATGTGTGCGTGTCAGTGTGAAACACAGTAAAGGCACAATGCCAAGATGTCTGGCCTTCTGGTTCATGCTTCTGTGAGTCAACATCTAGTGCTGCCTGTGTTTTGATTAAATTAATTTAAAGGAGGAATGTACACAGCATGTTACCAAAAAAGTGCGTATCATAGTCGGGGGCCTGGAATCTATCTCAGGCCTGGACCTTGGGTACGAGGTGTGGTACACACTGGACAGGGTGTTCATCCATAGCAGTTACGTTAAACTATTCTACAGTTTCTTTGCTTTTTAGAGATTATTATAGGCTGCAACTGGTCTTGAGCACCAAACTTTGATTAGTAACTCAGAGACTTAGCAGTTGGTGCCACCACTGTCCCCTGGATGTTTACATTTGACAGCATTTGACAGAAGCCCTTATTCAGAGCGACGTACATTTTATCTTATTATACATCTGAGCGGTTGAGGGTTAAGGGTCTTGCTCAAAGGCCCAACAGTACCAACTAGGTGGGTCCTGGGGTTTGAACTTGTGACCTTCCGATTAGTAGACCATAACTTAATCCTGACTCCATGTGCAAGCATTAGAACTCATACTTCAAGATAAACTACAAAAATGCTACAGTGATTTGTTCACTTATTTCCTTTCTGCCACACCACTGGAGCTGAGCTAAATATAATTGTACATATTGTTAAAGTCCAAATGCCATTAAGTGTTGTGATGTAACGCATTTCATCCTCCCCACTACAGCAAAGTGCTGTATTTGCATATCCTAGGTATTATAAGAACTGAGTCAGAGAACACGGTCAGGCAAGGTGCAGCATCCCTGTATCAGTAATGGGTTTCCTCGTAGCCCTGGGTTGTGAACTTATGCCCCATTTGCATGTTGGTGGCCCTGGAGGAAAGAGCCAGGTGAGACACTGATGCCATGCATAATGTATTTTCTGCTCTCTCACGCTGACTGATTTTTAATCCTTAACTGTGTACCCTGTAAAAAAAAAGAAAAAGGAAGAGACACAGAGAGAAAGAGAGACAGAATGAAGCTGGATGGTTGCCATCCTGCTAATCATGATGGACATGTCCATTCGGGGAGGAGAGGCCAGACAAACTCATCCCACACGTTGCCTGTTTCTCAGCCACAGTAGTCTCTAGTGTATGCTTGTTTCCGTCATCCCACACACGCACACACCACTGGTACATGCCCACTCACACTCACACACACCTACACATTCACACATGCAGGGATGCAAGCTTGAATACAGCGTTCCCTCTTTCTTTCCCTCATCATTTATAGTACCCGACCCTCATCACAGGGCTGAAGTGGCTCACCAGCTGCAGCCCATCTAGTTTTAATCCATGATCTTCAAAAACCCTTCATCAGTGTGAGAAATGTCTCCAATCCATATCGCACACACAGGGCGGTTTTCCAATTTTTGTGTGGACCTTTCATTGACATAATGACACCTGTAGCTGTTTAATACTATGTGTACACCTAACCCTAACCTTATCACTGGTAAACAAGCAAAAAAAAATCATTTGTATCTTCTGGAAGGACTGGATGATTGTGAGGACACTTAGCACCTTCCAATCATTGTAAGTGTCTGATTGTGATCACTTTTTGTCAGTGAGTTCATTTGACCATTTTGAGGACCTGGTGAGTTTTGAGGAAATGTAAAACTTTTTTATCATTATGAGGACACTTCGCATTGTCTTATCATTGGGAGGACCCAGTGATTGTGAGAGTTTGATATTATCCAGTCATCGCAAAGACATTTGGCAACATCTTGTAACATTTAACATTTTCTTATCATGGTGAGGACATTTGATATTGATCATTGTGAGGTTGTGGTGTGTTAAAACCCACCAGCATAATAAGAGCCTGCTTTCTAGAGTCATACTTGGTTAGCTCCTGGGTCATCAGCAAGGTACTACCAAAAATAAATGTTTCGCCCATAACCCAGAACATTTCTTGGTGGTGGGGCAGTACTCAGTGACTGATATCAACTGACACTGCCTGTAGCTAACCATCTTCAGGTTTTACTTGCTTCCCATGTCTTATCCCATCTTCTCATCCAGAGCCAGAAGCTTGCTTTCTCTGACTTTTCTGATACTCGGTTGCCTGATGTAGTTGGGCTCCCCAGAACCCCCAAGTCATTGAGGAGGCGTGTTGCTGTGGCTCCCACAAAGCCTCTAACTCCCATCTCCAAACAAATCATCCACCTTCCCTGAACAGTGTATTTAGCCTGGTTCTTCTGTTAGGTTGCCTCCAAACCATTCTCCCATGGCACAGTGAATTCAACTATAATTACACACTTCTCACCTGTGGACCACAAATCCATGTCTGGCCACATTCTGGCTATAATCCAAGGAAAATGGAGCTGTCTGCCCTGGTCCACCTCCATCTTTCAACCCAGCATTTGTGTCAGGAGACTGAATGCCGCTGACTTCTTAGTAGTAAACAGCAAATTCCCCAGCAATTTCCTCCGGGTCCTCTGGTTTCCTACCACAGGTCAAAGACATGCAGATTAGTCTAGCTGACATGCACAAATTGCCCTTAGTGTGTAAATTAGTGTGTTTGTGTATGATTTGCACACTGTCCAGGGTGTACCAAATCTTATGGTCAAAGTGTCCTGGGATAGGCTCCAGGCTTCCCCTAGCCTGTTCAGAATGAGCATTATAAAGATAAATGAATGTTTGTGGGCTGTTATTACATTGGCAAGTGTTACATGGTAATTGTGGGGACATTTGACATTATCCTATAAGTTTGAGGACATTTGACACTTTATTACCATTTTGAGGTACTTAATATTGTAGTTCATCATTGTGAGGACCTGCTGATGGCAAGGACATGTAACACTATCTTTAGGAGGAGGTGACATTTTCCAGTTATTGTGAGGTCATTTGAAATTGTCCCATCATTGTGAGGACCTGTTGATTGCATAGACCTTTAATATTTTGTTCTTTTTGGCTCCCAATTCAACAATCATTTTCTGGTGTTTGTTAGAATTTTAAGACTTTGAACCTTATTATGCTTTATTTAAGAGCTTCACAACTGAATGGAACTTACTTAAATGTATCCTATTTCTTATAACATTATTTTTTGCCATTAAAACGGCAAGGGGGGCATTTAAATAATACAAACTTCAGTTAGAAGACCTTAGACATAAGAATAAACTTAAAATTAAACAAAAATCCTTTTTTTGTTTTTCTTATAGAACAGGACATATATCTTATGTGTCACCTGCCAAAATGTTTATTCCGAATGCACTAGAGAGAAGCTAGGGATTATATAGAGAAATAAGGGGAGTTTTTACTATCATAACTATGTTCTCTTATTCTGCACAATTAAATGTCCCAGTTTGAGTCAAATGAATTGTAGTTTAATTTACAAACAGTACAAACATTAGGTTCCTTAACTACTATAATACTGCTGTAATTGAGATGTTACTAAAGAATTATATATTCCCAGTAAAAACCTGAAAACGTTTTCTTTCAGCTGTTTCTGTCGGGGGTCACCACCGCGGACTATCCGATCCTTACACAACTGGCCACATGTTTTAGACAGGATCCCCTTCCTGACGCAACCCTCCCATTTTACCTGTGCTTGGGCCCGGCACTGCATCCGGTGGCTGGGCATTGGGTGAGAATCGGGTCTTACGTTCGACACGAGAAACAACCATGCCCTAAAAGCTGGAATACATTAACTTAAATAACTTAAAAACTGAAAAACAAATGTTTTCATCATGCCCAGAGATGCTAATCATTCATTTTTAATCGATTGATTACCGCTCCAAATTGTAGCCTATTAACCAATACGGTTTGTTTTGCGTGTAGTTCTAACCTGGACAACCTAACTGTGTGCTAAAGTTAGCTTAGCTTCCCTCACTAGCCATGCTCCTAACATGCTTAGGCCATCTTTGTTTTCACAGAGAGCTTGAAATGTTGAAAAAAGTTGTATGTTTGTGAGTATTTGTTGCACTGATGATGAGTGTTTGTAAAGGGGCAGGGCTATTCACAAACAGGTCTGAGTTAGTATCGTGGCGGGCCGTCTCAATTAAATCAGTGTATGGGCAATGCTGGATTGTAAAACTACAAATGTTTAAATAAAACAATGAAATGTGCATCCAGTTGTTATTATTAACGAATAATAAATTATTGAGATCTTAGCATTAAGGGAAAAACATCCTAATTTTAACATCAGTATAAAGTGGATGTTTTATAGGTTCTCTAGCTAGCTAGTTTGGACTTTCCACAAGACAGACAATACCAATAAAAGCATGGCAACTGAAGATAAGAGCACCCTTTAGTGTAACACAGAAGGACTTCAAGTGAAGAATCACTATCATTGTGAGTGCAATACAAGATTTAAAGCTATTGTTTAGAAGGCAGCCTGCGAAGTTGCTTTCATCTCAGTTACATACTCTCTCTGTTTCCCAGCTGGTCCATTAGCCAGCTTGCGTTTGTTTGCCCGTCTCAGTCCTCTTGCAGCCACCAGACACACGCAGCGGTGGACAACAACAAAGTTGTTGGATAACCAGACTTTCAGTATGCATCATGAACGTGAGAGTGCCTATTTTAGCTTGTTTGTTTGACATTTGTGGCGAGGCCATGGTCATGATAACGACACTGTTTGCGTCATGTTGGCCTAAGGTTTTCGTTACATGGGTGACCTCTTTGTACAGTCGTGGCCAAAGGTTTTGAGAATAGCAAATATTGTAAATTGAAAAAGTTGCTGCTTAAGTTTTTATAATAGCAATTTGCATTTACTCCAGAATGTTATGAAGAGTGATCAGATGAATTGCATAGTCCTTCTTTGCCATGAAAATTAACTTAATCCTGAAAAAAACTTTCATTGCTGTCATTAAAGGACCTGCTGAGATCATTTCAGTAATCGTCTTGTTAACTCAGGTGAGAATGTTGACGAGCACAAGGCTGGAGATCATTATGTCAGGCCGATTGGGTTAGAATGGCAGACTTGACATGTTAAAAGGAGGGTGATGCTTGAAATCCTTGTTCTTTCATTGTTAACCATGGTGACCTGCAAAGAAACGCGTGCAGCCATCATTGCGTTGCATAAAAATGGCTTCACAGGCAAGGATATTGTGGCTAATAAGATTGCACCTAAATCAACAATTTGGCCTGGTGTCAAGAAGGGCAGCAAAGAAGCCATTTCTCTCCAAAAAAAAACATCAGGGACAGATTGATCTTCTGTAAAAAGTATGGCGAATGGACTGCTGAGGACTGGGGCAAAGTCATATTCTCGGATGAAGCCTCTTTCCGATTGTTTGGGGCATCTGGAAAAAGGCTTGTCCGGAGAAGAAAAGGTGAGCACTACCATCAGTCCTGAGTCATGGCAACAGTAAAGCACCCTGAGATCATTCATGTGTGGAGTTGCATCTCATCCAAGGGAGTGGGCTCACTCACAGTTGTGCCCAAAAACACAGCCATGAATAAAGAATGGTACCAAAACACCCTCCAACAGCAACTTCTTCCAACAATCCAACAACAGTTTGGTGAAGAACAATGCATTTTCCAGCACAGTGAAGCACTGTGCCATAAGGCAAAAGTGAGAACTAAGTGGCTCAGGGACCAAAACGTTGAAATTTTGGGTCCATGGCCTGGAAACTCCCCAGATCTTAATCCCATTGAGAACTTGTGGTCAATCCTCAAGAGGCGGGTGGACAAAGAAAAACCCACTAATTCTAACAAACTCCAAGAAGTGATTATGAAAGAATGGGTTGCTATCAGTCAGGATTTGGCCCAGAAGTTGATTGAGAGCAGCCCAGTCGAATTGCAGAGGTCCTGAAAAAGAAGCGCCAACCCTGCAAATACTGACTCTTTGCATAAATGTCATGTAATTGTCGATAAAAGCCTTTGTAACATATGAAGTGCTTGTAATTATATTTCAGTACATCACAGAAACAACTGAAACAAAGATTTAAAAGCAGTTTAGCAGCAAACCTTTTGAAAACTAATATTTGTGTCATTCTCAAAACCTTTGGCCACGACTGTACACTCTCACATCAAGGCTACAGCTAACATCAGGGAGGGCCGAAGACCATGAAATGTTTCCCCCGACCCAAATGACACTAGCTGAACTACTCACTCACGTACCGTCGGTAGCAGCGTAATACACTCGGAATTGTGATTGGCTTAGAGCGCTAGAGTGCCTCCCACCCCTCCCCTGTAAGAGAGCTCGGCCAATCAGCTCTCTCTAGGCTCCCGAATATGAGGGGCTACCCGTGATCCAAACTTGCAATCTCTGGATAGGGTAAGCACTTTACCGCCGCACCACTTGGAGGCCACCACATCTCTGTTGTATCATCAGATAACTAAACCAGGCTGTGAAAAGAGCCATGGTGCCAAATCTTAATCTGAATTTAAATGGTAAAAAAAAGGTCTATGAGTGACACAGGGGGACTCAAATCTAGGACTTGGATTGTTCGCTATCGCAGCTCATGAGACGCTTGAGAATATCGATCGGCTTCTATCGGTCTCGGTAGAATGCCTGGCTCCTGTCTGACTGCAAGATAATTTTCTTTCTCCATCTCTAACTCTCAGTCTTTTTCTCTCACACACACAAACACAGAGTCCACCACTCTGAGCCACCTGTTGCAGAAACATCCATTCTGAATGCTATGTGTCTGAGTTGCTGGTGGGAGTGCGGCCTCCTGGAAGACGTGCCGCTCTCAGTGGGTTGTTTGAGCACGGCTCAGGATCGTCATACTGATCAGAGCCTTTGATACAATAGACAACACAAATGCTTTATTCCACTCAGAGATACAACCTTGGCCATAGATGCATCTGAAAAGTGTTAGATCTTATACACTATATTATTATTATTATTATTATTATTATTAATTTTCTTTTCACAATTAACACTTGAAAATTAAACACCCCCTAAATTTAAATGCTGTAAGGTCACATTTCAGGAGATGTAAATATTTTAATAAACAATGTTTTCATCCAGCTTAATTAGGTTGTACTTCTAATTAACTCCATTCGCAACAAACCTTCAATCCTGTAGCGTGTTCGTGAGATAGCAGCCACTTCGCACTGCTAGATTCCAGGAAAATTAAAAAGGGCTCCCTGACCACTTAGTTTAATTAATAAGAGCAGCCGGTAACGAGCTTATTACAGTAATAACGGTAGAAGCGCGTGCGCCTACGTGGGTTGAGGGTGAGGAGTGGCGCATTAGGATGCTAACAGCCAGGCTAAATGGCAGGTGGGTGGGCTGTATGGAGATGGAAAGAAAGCAAGTGCTCAGAAATGAGGTCTCAATGTCGACTGCACAATGCACGTGTCGCAGGGTTGAGGGAGCGTCGAACGAGCGTACGGCAAAAGACAGACGCTCTTGTTCATCAATGGCTTATGAATATCAGTGTTCAAGGTAGTTGTTGGGATTTGAATTTTTCTCCTTTTTCCTCCTATGTGTTCGGGTGTTCGGGAAATTAATAAGGAATACAACAACATTTTTGATAAATGATCAGCAATAATGTGGTGGGAAGTTAATGTTCCTACACCAAAGTTAGGTTAATTATTTTCCTATAACTCACATCCTGATGTGTTTTATTTCTCTCAAACTCCTCCACTGTAAAGCACTGACACTGGAGACTCCCTACATACAGTAAGTATTAAATAAACACCGATTTCTTTTTTGTTGAGCTTTTTCTTTTCTTTTCTTTACTCTGTTTATAGCAAGTGCATACGTTTTGGCACTTTGTTCTTCATGAATAATGATTTCTGCACTATTCTAGATTTCAAGGCGTTTTATCTAATCACTGGTTCTTTAGATCCCAACCCTTGTCCCGGAGCCAGTGTTAGGGGACGATACTTTTGAAAATAACTAATTACATCACAAAATTACTGCCATTAAAAAGTAATCAGTTACATTACAGTGTTACCTTCTGATTAAAGTAACTAGTTAGAGTACTTTTCCATTGCATATAATGAAAACACCTTTGTGATTTCTTGTGCATGTTGTTTTAGTCAAGACCTTTATAATTATTCTATCATCATCACTCAGCGAAGTTTGGCCCATAATCTGTTAACTACTAACAGCAGGAATAATAGAGGGGGGTGGGTTATCTGGAGCGGGGACGGGGCTTGTAGGACGAATTTCACACACACACACATACACTAATGGAATCACTGCTATTTAAATAACGGATAAAATTTTTGAAAATATAACTAAATAACGCATTAGATTACTAACGCATTAGATTACTAACGCATTGGATTACTCGTTACATCAAAAAAGTAATCTGCCCGGAGACCCCTGTGCCCTGCACATTTTAGGGTTTTTTGAGCACCCAGCATGTATGATTTAACCAATTAGTTAACTAACAGCTTTTTTTCAATAGTTGAGGGTGCAGTAGAGCAGGGAAAACACTAAAAGCTGCAGGAACAATCACCTGGACCAAACACTGCCCTGGATGATGACATCCCAACCCGGTCCTGGAGAGCCTGCAGGTGCACTAACACACCCACGTAAACTCTTGTAGGCGTGTTAATGAGCTGATCATTTTAATCCGGTGTGAAAAAATTAAAGTGTGCAGGACCAGGATGTAGGTTGTGCCATAGACCCCTTCTTTCTGATATCTTCATTTATCAGGTGATCATTACAGTGGATGGGTTTTATTTTTCTCAGGAGCATTTTACACATGTTTGGTTTGACCACGGCTTCTTGTTTTTTTTCGTTTGCTATTGGTGGTAAACTAAGCTTGAAGCGAGTGTGTGTGTAGCATTGTTACACATGCCTGCTCTAGCCGTTAAATTCTGCTCTAGCGGCCGGATTCCCCCTGTTCCCAAATTGTGTTAAGGCAGCACGCAGGAGGAATTTCATTTAGCTCAGAGCTCCGGCCTCGGAGCACCCCGCTGCGCCGCGTGTTGCTGGAACACAAAAGCTTGTCATACTTGATCAATTTCGCTTTTCCGCAAATGGCCTTTTTAGTGGTGATTGGCAACGGGCCATAAAATGGAGTGACATTTTGTTTTTATTGATTGAAATGTGGAGGACATGCAAACCCAGATCACAGGAAAGAAAGAGAGCCTGTATTATGATTGGTCTTTCTTTTTTTTTTTACAGCAGCGCTGACAGTAGTACAGCTGCAAATCAGGTTTATATTAATGCGCTCGTCTGGTATTATTGCTTCTATGGTGACAGCTTGTTTACGGTGGACCCCCCTAAAAACTGATTAAAAAGCATGAAATTGTTAACATGGTGCAGTTTTCTGTAAGAAGATGTTTATGTTACATTATACAATGAGTCCTTAATGTCAACGCTTAAAAAATTTTTTTGTACAAAATACAACCTTAGATCTTAGAAAATTATGTGTTGTTAATATTTATGTGGTGTAGTGGTTAGCACTGTCGCCTTGCACCTCCACGGTCCGGGTTCAATTCCCGGCTGGGGTCGATTCCCGCCTTTGTGTGCATGAAGTTTGCATGTTCTCTCCGTGCTTGGTGGGTTTCCTCCCGGTACTCCGGTTTCCTCCGGAGACATGCGGGTTAGGCTAATTGGCGTTCCCAAATTGTCCGTTGTATGTGTGTGTGCCCTGTGATGGATTGGCACCCTGTCCAGTGTGTACCTCACCTTGTGCCCTAAGTCCTGGGATACGCTCCAGGGCCCCCGCAACCCTGAATACAGGATAAAGCAGTGTAGACGATGAGTGAGTGAGTGAAAATGCATAAAACACTTCTCGGGAAATAATCAATTTCAAGGTGGTAAGGTTAATTCTGCTTGACCACACTGACTCACCGATGATTATTTTCCCATAACAGGACAACAGCATGTATTTTATTTCTCATGTATTACGTTATACTCATCTAATAGTTTGAAATATTAACATATAAATATGAACATTATTGCATTATTCTTTTTTTCTTGTTTTGTTTTCAAATTGCACCTGGGTGAAGGTAACAGAACATGTTGATATTTATTTAAGCAAGGAGTGTTCTAAAGTCCTCCCACGCAGCCAATTTCATCTCCTTAGCCAATGCGTTAAGTTTAATATGTTAGGCTAATGTTATTAGCGCAAAAGGTCACGTAGCCACAATACAACCAGGGTCGATACCAGCAATTAAGACGTTTCGAGAATTCCTGGTGATTGGATTAAAGGCTTTTTTTTTTTTTTTCATTTAGATAAAAACATGATCCGGGTAGGAAATTTGCAGTGGATATGGCTGTGGTGTAATGTGAAACATTTTGTTTGCTTTTTTTTTTTTTTGTTTACAGAAATTTCTCTGGATGATACGAAATATCACGTATATGAAACTGGGGAATTTTTATTACCAAATTAAACTTGGGTATAAGTAAACATGTGTAGTGGATTAAAGAGAAGTGGATTTAAAATCTGTAGAGGGATAACTATCGGATTATACACCGTGACAAAAAAGTTAAATCGTAAAACCTTGACAGTGAAACAGCAGAAGAAGCAGGTGTTTCAGTAAATCATCATAAGCGGATGAAGCCTTTAAGCCAGAAACACAAAAGCACCCCGTTGACACCAGGCGCTTGTTCTTTCCTGTCTCCCAATTAACCCGCTGCTTAAAGCTTTTGTGTAAGCCTGATGAGTGCCGTAAAGAAATCTGCCTATGAGGAGTGAGCGATGGCCGCGAGCATCGGCAGCCAGCTGACACTGGATCTCGCTCACAGCTGGATTTAATCTCACCTCCATCATAGCGATGAGGTTTGAGTAAAAGGCCACTGGGTGCATTTACTTACCGCGCCTCTGGTTAAATGATGCCTTTCATTTCGCCGGGCTGGAATGAGTGAGGAGGCGGAAGAAGATCGGGAATAATACCGTCATCAGTCATGCTCTACAACTCCAGAGAGGGAACACCAGAACACGAGCTGATAGTTTTTGCGGCGATGCCTGGATACACAAGGGCCCTTGACTACGGTTATTCATCATACAGCGTGCTCAATTTTTTCATTGTTCTCTATCAGAACAAAGGAGAGTGACACGGTACTTTTTCTTTTCACTGTGGTGGTAGCATTAAAGGAATTTTTGTAAAGTTAATGTTTATGATTTAATGTTTATAAATAGACCATAATTAGTATTTACATTTTCACTACATGCACCTTTACATGCTTTACCTTTACCTTTACATACTGGACATACGCCTTTAAGTGTAAGTTGTATACAAAATACAAAAGGTATACAAAATCGGGATATAATAGAATATTAATATTGAACTGAGAGCGGAGATGACATTAGGAAGGAGATTAAACATGACTAGCTTTCAGGACAAAGGTGACTCAAGGTTGGGTAAGATGAAGAAGTAAGATGAGGTGAGGCTTGAAGTCAGGGTAGAGGTAAGACTAGAGATGCCCAATGTGTTCATTCATCCTTAGTCCAGTCCAGTTCACAGCCGTTTATATTATATTTATTTATTTATTTATTGCCCTGGGAGGGAAGGAGGAAGAACAAAAGAAAAAAAAATAGGAATAGAAAAAGAAATTAAGAATAATGAAAGAAAGAAAGAAAGAAAGAAAGAAAGAAAGATTGGAAGGAATTAGTGAATGAACGAATTAATTACTGAATATTATAACAATTTATGAATGAATAAAAAGATAAATGAATAAGGAAGGAAAGAAAAGAATAGAAATATCAATATACCTTAAAAAGAAATGCAAAGGGAAATCAATTAAAAAGTATTCAAAATAAACCATGGTAAAATGTGAATAAGTGAATAAATAAACAAAAGCATTAACAATGAATGTATAGGAAAAACCAAAAAAATGAGCAAAAGAAAAATGAGTAAACTCGTGAACAGAAAGTGTGAACAGAACAAGTGAAAGAATGACTTAGAAAGAACAAAACATTGAAATAAAAGAATGCTCATTACTTTCTTTGGATGACTTGTCAAAGAAAGAAAGATGAAAAAAAACTAAAATATCTAAACACAAATAATAAAAGTAAGCAATAAAGGAATAGTGCTTACTAACAAAGAACAGATGAAAAGAGATGAAAAGAACGAATGAAAGAAAGAGAAAGAACAAAAGAGCGAGGACTGTTAGTGACTAAACATCTGCCCAGTTTAGGCCACGCCCACTTCAGTTTGAAGTGTATAAACATATGAATATATGAAGCACATAACAGATGCAGTCATTACAGTGCAACTCTAATACTAACAGTACCCATTGACAAGGAAAGGTACGGTTTAGTCCCCTTACTCCGGAGAGTGCTGTGCTGCCTGAAGAACACGTCCAGCTTTTTCTCCTCCTGCGGCTGAGAGATGGACAGAAGAATAGTGACACGTTAAAGAAAGGAGCGATTGTGTAGTTCCAGCCCAGGGAAGGAGTGTGTTAAAGGAGTGTATTCTTCTGCTGATATAACGGTGGGGCCATTGTGGCCGTTGCTCCCTCCCTCGTCGCCCGAGCTGTGTTTCTGGGTCAGGGTCACGCCGCCCCCGCCTCTCCTACAGCCTTCCTGAGCCTTTCATAAGCTCTTCTACAGCGCTAGTTGTTCATTTCTCACCAGCTGCGTGAATGTTTACTCTCTGGATTTTTACTGAATTAAGATTGTGAATGTGTGTGTTTATGTGTGTGTGTGTGTGTGTGTGTGTGTGTGTGTTAGGGAAGCGACAATGTAATGAGTCTCTCTTGAACGGTTCGGTGCTGATGCAGGCCATAATTAGGCTTTGCACAAGCTGATGCTTAAATGTTCCTTTAATTGAAAAATATCAACAATGCCAAATATTTCACATGAGAAAGATCACGTACCCCGAGGAGTTACATAAAAGTTGTACTCATTGCTTAAAAGATTTAGTATTTAAATACATAATGAAAGAGCAAATATAGGAAAAGATTAGCAGTTGCTATGTTACTCATCTGTATCGTGATGCAGGAACAGAATTTTTATTATTTATCAACAGTTATGTTTTCATGTTCCTGATATTTACATTTATATTGCTTTCTGTTCAGAATATCTGCTGCAAGAAAGGAAAGACAAAGGCAAATAAATAATGACAGAAAGACAAAAGGAAAAAAGAATTAAAGAAAGGCAGTGAATGAGCGAATGAAGGAATGGCAAAGGAAAGAAAAAAATTTAAAAACAAAAGTACAGGAAAGAAAACGAAAGAGAAGAAAGGAAGGAAGGAAGACAAAATGAAAGAAAGAAGTAAAAGAAGAAAACAAAAAGAAGGTATGGATAAAAAAAGAAAAATTAAGAAAAAAAGAAACAAAAAAAGGAACAAAGAAGGAACAAAGAAAAAACCTACAGTAGAAATGAATGAAGGGAACATGGAAGGAATAAGGAAAAAATGGCAAATAAGAATAAAAAAATTTATGCATTAAAAAAAGCAAATGATCAAACAACATGACAACTAAAATATATTTAAATAAATTACTACATGAAAAAATTAGATACAGAACAAAACAAAGAATTAATGAAAATAAAATTAAATGAAAGATTAAAGTAATCAACAAAAAATATGAATGAAACAGCAACAGAAGTGAACAAATATGAAAGATTAATTAACCACCATTCACCAACGACACTTGCACATTACTGTAACATGGCTGGGAGTTATTGCTACGTCCCCCACACAGTCCTGACCTCACTCCATTGCCACATGTTTGGGCCATTAAAGGAGTTCCTGGGAGGCCGGCGTATCAGATGTGAAGCAGACAGTCCTAGAGTAGATTTTACTCTCATTACTGTCTTCTGTTATTCTGTACAATCAAAAGTCCCGTTTTTTTCTTGTAGAATGCTCTTGCGATTGTCTTTACAAAATGTTTGTCAAGCAGGTTGTTATCCGCTCTTTCTCTACCAACCAAACATATCTCATGAAGGAGAGTCTCAGGTAATGCACATTGAGAGAGAATTTCAGACCGCACCCCAATCCTCATGATGAATATAATAATGCTAAATAGCATGCCAACATTATAATGACACTAATGGCATTGTTTGGGATGCAGCCAGTATTCCGGACTCACGGTTGCTCAGTATTGTTCTGAGATTGAATGGATTTTTCGTGCACATCAGTGTGGCTGTGACAGTTACTGAGCAAAAGATGAAAGCGCAAAACATCTCTTAATGACAGCTAGTCTTTTAGCGCTAGTCAGCTCTCAATGTGACTCTCTGTCTCATTCAGAGCAACACGAATTGCACCTCTACTCCTTCTGTATTATAATTAACACCATGTATCATACAGATCTAACTAGACATACTAATATAAGCTAGCTGGTTATAATATAAACTCAGGTTAAAGGCAAAAGGCTCTCTCAGATAGATGCTAGCCAGCTAAAATATTGTGTAGTGAAACAAACCTAAAACACATGATCATTCCAAATGGTTTTCTCATCCTTGACCAGATCTGTCATGTCTGTATAGTGGCACCTTGGCAAATGAACACCCAGCCGAACGAATTGCCGACTTAAGAACTGAAATTTTGCAAGAAATTTGCCTTTTTGGCATACGAGCGACAGAAGGTGCACATACATCTGGGAGACGTTCAAAGCTTGTTCGCGTCAGTGGAAAGCCAAGTGAAGCATGTTAACATATTTTTGTGTGTTTTTTTAATTATTATTATTATTTTGTGCAAGGATAGAGCATAATAGGTTCCAAGAATGTTTTTCTAATTTTATGGTTCAATAAAGTAAAAAAAAAAAAAGTCTAATATGTCTATTTGGTTTGAACTGCATGGTGTGCTACCTAGCTAGAACAATTACAGGTAGTCCCCTACTTAGGAACGAGCTGTGTTCCAGGAGTACGTTCGTAAGTCTGATTTGTTCTTAAGTCTGACAAAGTGAGTCTGATACGCCTTTGACACGAATATATAATGTAAAGCATAACGATCCACTTGACTAATTCTGTCCTTGTTCCCAACCCTGCCCAAACACTGCAAAAACCACAACCGCAAGGAAATGAATCACACGTAAAAAATAAGTGTTGTCTCTGCGCCTTTAAATCACCTGGGGAATCCCAGATGACATTCCCCATAAGAAATAAAGCAAACTCAGATGATTCGTTCTACAACCCAAAACATTCATATAAAAATTGATAGAACAAAATTTAAAGTACAAATAAAACTAATTTATACATTAATTGACATAAAAATATTGTACATAATTGTACAATATTTTTGTATTGTGCACTGCACTGTCTATTTATTGTACAATACACATGAACTACTTCCATGATTGAACCAGAAGTAGAGCTGCAGAAATTCTTTACTCTAATATTTGTAAGTTGGGGACTACCTGTGTTACAGAATAAAAGGTCGGGTCAGTCTCAGGGCTCGAATTTCTCACTATCATTACGTACTAATGGGACGGTTGTGACTCAGCATGTTAAGGCTCTGAGTTAATGATTGGAAGGTCGGCAGGTCGAGTCCCAGCTCTTCTATGTTGCTGCTGTTGGGTCCTTTAGCCCCAGGGTTGCGATAAAAATAGATGATCTTGTGCTCTGACCCCTGCCTGCTAACAAAAGCGGCAATATATGAAGAATAAAGGATTTCACTGTGCTGTAATGTATATGTGATGAATAAAGGGTGAACTTATACTAACCAACTTATGATGTTAGTTGAAGTAATTGGCTAATGATACAAATTTAGACAATGGACTGAAATATTTAGCATCATTCATGCATCAACTTGAAATTGATTTAAAGATCAAGTAAATCATAGCAAAAATAAGACTAGGAAATGGAGAAGTTTTTCATTTGTCACCTGCTTTACTGCAGTGGTTTTATACAGTATATCTGTAAATATTATAAATATGCTGTACTATATCGTCACATAAACATTATTAAATATTTCAGAAAAATCAAGTTAACAACTGCATTTAAAACCACAACAGTTGCAAAAATCTCCAACCGCAAGGTTTCCTGATTGATGACTCGCAGCAGTTCAGGAGCTTGACTTTATATAGCCATTTATTTCTCTCTGAACTTAATATCTTTTTTACTGTGCCTCCTTCCTGTAAAGCCTAAGCGCCACATGTGGATCACTTTGATGTCGATGGCCTGGAACTACACAGCGTGGATGTAGATGAACTGGAATCGCCGCTTGTCCTCCAACGCGGGGTCGTTGTCATCTGTTATCGTCGCACCTGTTTTCTAACCACATCACCTCCTAATCAACTTTGTTATAAATTTACTGTAAGATGTAGAGGTTTAGTAATGTGGCTACACGGTGATGCCAAATAATACCTCAAGGACACTTCCTCCTTGTTGTAGTAGACTACAGCTGAATGTGTGTTCTGGAGAAGTTCTTTTGCTATGTGCATCTCTGATTATCTACCTCGCTGAACTTATTCTCCTCAGTAACGGGCTTTGCAAGGTGTGTATTGCTGTATTGTACATTTCAGGTATAACTAATGAATGTAGTGTCTTGGAGAACTGGCTTGTATAATCGATGTTTAATACTGAAGATATGCACTATCTATTTCGTTGTATCTCTTGCCTGTGAAGCATACACAGCACATAGGATCACTATCCCTCGTCACATGTAGACATCATCGGCATCTGTCATCTGTCATTTTCCTCTATCCACAAATCCTCCTAAAACATTCTTGGGAATTTGGCCAAATGTTCAGAGAACCTTTAAAGAAGCTTAGATGTGCACATTATAATCTCCTCCTGCTATCCTGAATCGAAATCGAGCTGTGAAGTGCTTAGAGATCCGCCACTAAAGTGTGCATGCCTTTATTATTTATGCCTCACACGTATTCCCTCGTCATGCACTTCCGCAAATAAGACATTTGTGCTCATTGATGTCTAATGGAGTTTGGGAGAGCACGGCTCATTTAAAGAATTACAGCACGCTTGAAAACTGAGAATAACGTCAATGTCGTAAAGTGACAACTAAATGCACCCTCTCGCTTTTATCTGCTCAAATGTTCTTTTTTTTCCATCACCTCTATATACGCGCTTTCAGGCACTTTATTTATAAAAAGATCTCTCCACCCGCGTAGGATAGTGCTTTCTAAATGAGACCTTAAGTGGTGTAAAGAGGGTCTGATATCAAACAGATTTCCCCATTTGAGTGAGATGTAATGTCTAATTACACACAAGCCACTGATGTAAAGAGTCACGTCTGATTAACTATAGGCTTCGTTACCCGGGCAGATCTACACTGATGGGCAAAAAAAAAGAGGGTCATATTGGGCTGCATCAAGCAAGAGAAAATACTGGAACTGGGTTATGAACCCTTCAAATATTATGAAAACCTGGAGAGATAGTGCTGAACCGAAGTTTGTGGAAGAACTGAGGTCAGAAGAAAAATCATGCAGCATCTTAGAGTGTGTATCTGGACCTATTATTTTTTTCCCCTAAGACAAGGATTTATGCTCTGAGGTCTGGTTCAACTCCTTGTGAAGGTGTGAGGATGGAGTTTTCTCTACTGTATCTACTGTAGCCATCTATCTATCCTTTCATCCATCCATCCATCCATCTATCTATCAAGTAGAGAAGCCTGACTGAGGAAAGAGCACATTTTCTGAGCACTGAGACACATCTGAAGAAGTCTTCATGTTAACAAGCTGAACATAAATAAATATTAAAATATTTAAAAAATTCAAAAACATTTGAAATATATGAACTCATCCTAGCACTAAAACATTGAAATAGAAATAATAATACATTGCATAAAATCTAAACTAAATTATAACTATGTAAAATAACAAAGTGTTAGAAGTAAACATATACATAACCTACTGCTGACAGGTAAAATATAACTGTATATAAAAATAAATAAATAATATCACAACTGTTCGAAGTCAAATAAAAAGATTTAATCTTAATTAAACATGTAATACATCATTTAATATTTCTAAATGGCAACAGGAACATTTTTATATCTTACTGTAATTAAATAATCAATAACAAACAAAATAAACGTAGTAAGATTACCACCACCACCTATTTGCAAAACAGACAACAGTCTAGATGAAGGTCTTCCTCGATCCCTGAGAGATGGTTGGACCAGTCGAACAGTGCTGGAGGATCGGAGGGAACGTGATGCAGTGCGGGTGTGATTAGGGCCTTTAGGTAAGTGGGTGCTGAACTGTTTTTGGCTTTGTTGGCAAGCGTCAGTGTTTTGAATCTGATGCAGCAGCTAGAGGAAGCCAGTGGAGGGAGCAGAGTAGTAGGGTGGTTTGGGAAAATTTAGGAAGGATGAAAACAAGCTGTCCAGCCGCATTCTGGTTCAGCTGCAGAGAATGGTGCACATGGACTATTCCTTCAGATGTCAAGAAGAAAAATCAACATGAGTGTGTAAGGTTATCAATGTGAGGGGGAGAGGGCAGTTGATTGTCCAGGGTCACCCCAAGGCCGAAGGCGTGATTTGAGAGCTGTCCAGGGAAATCATAAGGCTCTGATGGGGAGATGAATCACCTGGGATTAACAGCAGTTTGGTTTTGCTGAGATTAAGTTCCTATTGATGAACTGCCTTCTAAGATGAGATGTCCGCTAGACATCCTGAGGTCCCAGTAGAGCAGTATTTCATACTAAAAACTGGAACATGCACAATTATCTAATTCCTCAATCACTTTCTATGTTTATGTCTTTAGTAAAGAGTAGAAGCACAATGGTATTTTTCCATAATTCAATTTGGTAAAACAAGCCTGGACAAATGTGGGTGTCTTCCAGGTATGATGTGTTTCAGAAGAGAAAGCAGTGACCAGCTAATTACTGTAGTTTGTCATTTGTCCTTTACTTCCCATTATGGAGCCAATTTTATATTTTAATCAGGAACGGATATTATCGTTTAATAAAGCAGAACAAATGTAGCGTTTGTGTACATATCTGTAGGTAATATACTGAATCTCATTCTTAACTAAATATGGGAATTTCATAACACATTATTATTATTACTATCATTATTATTATTATTATTATTATTATTATTATTATCTCACAATCTAGCTGGATGGTGTTCTTGAGTTAACTGTTGAGAGTTAGGTACATAGACACTAGAAATTTCACTACAACAGAACCTACATATTTTAAAGTCAATTAATTAATCCCATGTACACAGAGTTAGATTAGATCAAATTCTAATTCTAATTTTATTTGTCACATACTCAGTACGATATGCAGGCAAATGCTTAGACAACGTCCATGACCTTAAAATAAAAGACTATTAATTGTCACAAACAAACGGAGACGGACCAGAAGACTAGCAGTTAGCCCTGTAGCGTGGATGGTAAACCCAAACGCGGAAGTAGTACAGGCAGGATAACCACGCTGTTTATTTTTAGAACTCTCTCGGCACGAGAGCAAGAGTTTACACAAATAAACCCGCGTTCTAATAACACACACTCAATCGAAAGCGAAACCCAAGAAAGCGAGTACTCACGATTAGACGGACAGAGCGTCGGCGATAGCATGGGCAAACTCAATGACTGAGCAATGTGTGGAGCCATCTTGTCTCTTTTTATGCTTCCTGAATAACGACCGTACTACTTCCAGGTCCTAGTGCCGGTCGTGTTAGGAGTGCGCATGACAGTACCCCCCTGTCCAGGACCGGCACCCGAAGGTCCTGGGGTGGAGGATACCCGAAGACGGTAGTCTCGGATTAGCTCGGGGTCGAGAATGAACCGTGCTGGAATCCAGGACCGCTCCTCGGGGCCGTAACCTTCCCAATCAACTAGGTATTGCACGCCTCTGCCCCGAGGCCGCGAATCAAGGATCCGACGTACGGTATAAGCGGGACCGCCCTCAATGATTCGGGGAGGGGGAGCAGGGTGAGTGGGTGGAACCATAGGGGAAGTGGTGAAGGGTTTGAGTTGGGATATATGGAATACCGGGTGGATCCGGAGCGCCTCAGGCAGCTGAAGCCGGTAGGTGACAGGGTTAATCCGGAAGGTGATGCGGTATGGACCGATGAATCTAGGGGAGAGCTTCCGTGATTCTGTCCGTAGATGTAGGTTCTTGGTAGATAGCCATACCTTGTCACCTATCTGGAACAGTCGTCCCGGGAGGTGTTGACGGCAATGTTGGAGAGTGTAGCGGGTGTTGGAGCGTCGGATGGCGATGTTTGCTTGGTTCCAGAGCCGTCGGCACCGGCAGACCAACTGTTGGGCCGACGGTACTTCAACCTCCGGTTCTTGATGGTCGAACATCGGAGGCTGGAAACCGTAGCATGCCTCAAATTGGCTTAGATTGGTGGCGGAGGAGACGTGGAGGTTATGTGATAATTCTGCCCAAATGAGGTAGCGGGCCCAGGAGCACTGGCGATCAGCGACAAAGCACCTCAGGAAGCGCTCCAGTTGTTGGTTGGTCCGTTCCGTCTGACCGTTAGTCTGTGGGTGGTATCCAGAAGACAGACTACAGGTGGAATTGATCAGACGGCAGAAGGCCTTCCAGAACCGTGAGGTGAACTGGGGCCCCCTGTCCGAGACGATGTCCCTTGGGAACCCATTCAGGCGGACTACGTGTTCTAATATCAGTTCGGCTGTGTTTTTGGCTGACGGGAGTCCGGTGAGGGCCACCAGGTGGACAGCTTTGAAGAACCGGTCGACGATCGTGAGGATGGTGTTCTTTCCTTCGGAAACCGGCAGGACCGTGATGAAGTCGACAGCAATGTGCGTCCAGGGCCGACGGGGAACTGGGAGTGGTTGAAGTTCTCCTGGAGATGGTTGATTGCTGTCTTTGGCCCGGGCGCACACTGGGCATGCCTGGATGAACTCATCAATGTCCCTCCTCATGTTGGGCCACCAGAAGGCGCGTTGGATGAATTGTAGAGTGCGACGCCTTCCGGGGTGACCTGAGAGGAGGGAGGAGTGCCCCCACTGAAGAACCTCTGGCTTGACGATGTTGGGCACATAGTCATCCAGGCGGCACACCTGCCGGTTCGGTCTCCGCAGCCTGTGCCTGGCGAACCCTCGTCTCTATGTCCCAACGGACCGGTGCGATGATCTTGGTAGGTGGTAAGACAGGCGCGGGGTCTGACAGGTGGAAGTTGTAGTCTTCAAAAAATAGAGCCCACCGCGCCTGTCTGGGGTTCAGCTGTTTCAGTGAACGAATGGTGATGAGGTTCTGGTGATCAGCCCAGACAGTGAATGGCTCTCTGGTGCCCTGGAGCCAGTGTCGCCATTCCTCCAAGGCCCACTTTATGGCCAGCAGCTCGCAGTCCCCTACTCCGTATCGCTGCTGAGTGGGGTCAAATTTCTTGGAGAAGATGTAAGATCCGACTTTGTGACCAAGATATGAGCGGGTCGTGGTGAAGTAACCAAGGGTGTCCAAGAATAAGAGGAGGCGAAGAGATGGGGGTGAGGTAGAAGTGAAGCTGTTCCTGATGTTGGCCGATTTTCATGGTGATGGGTTGGGTTTGGAAGGTGATGGGGCTGGAGGAGAAGGGCCGACCATCGACAGATGTAATATTTACGGGCTGGGATAACGCCTCGATCTTTACCCCCAGTTTGCGGTACTTCCGACCCGTTTGTGGCCAAACT
The DNA here is from genome assembly GCA_013621035.1 of Clarias magur. NCBI lineage: Eukaryota > Metazoa > Chordata > Actinopteri > Siluriformes > Clariidae > Clarias > Clarias magur. The sequence continues at coordinate 69,697 of QNUK01000070.1, read as the reverse complement.
GGAGGTGTACTCTTACCGTGAGACGGGAATCATTGGTCAGGGTGGTGGAGAGGGAGATGGAACCCGGTGAGTCACTCTCACTCCTCGCGCAGAGGACAGATGGCTCGGTGGTGCGCTGCTGACCCGCAATATGCGCAGAGACCCTCTCTAAATCGGCGTTCCCGTTCTGCAGCGGTTAAGGAGGCGCGCCCTAATTGCATGGGTTCCCCAGCTCCCGTGTCAACCACAGTGGGAGGTGGAGAGCCGACGGGTCCGGTAGGTGCAGTAGAAAACGAGGAGCGAGCTTCCGGAACAGGCATGTGAGAGAAGAAGGAGGGGGTTCGGGGCGTGAAATGAGGCAGTCATGGCGTGATGGGCGGCAGGCTGCGAGGGGCTGGCCAGACGCTGGTCGATCCGGAGGAGCTGGAAGTTCTCGTCCGGCGAGCTCGTCCTTGATGCGCGCAGCCAGTCCCTCGTAGTAGGCCGTCTGGAGGGCGGAGTCTCCCCAGTCGGTCTGGACGGTGAGCATTCGGAAATCCGCCGTGTAGCAGCTCGTGAATGAGCCTCCCTGCCGCAGATGATATAATTTGGAGTCGGTCTCCACCCCAGCAGCAGGATGTTCAAAGGTGAGTTCTGGCGGGTGAACTCTGTGTAGGAATAGGCTACATCTGAATCAGATCGCAGGACCGCCGTGGCCCACTCCGCTGCCTGTGCCGGTCGTGCCGGTCGTGTTAGGAGTGCGCATGACATTAATAGGAAATAAATATTTAAGAAAGAAAGTAAATTTAGCTAAATAAGATTAGCACTAGCAAGTTAGCTATTTATGTTTTGTAATTCCGTTGATAACTCTTTAATGTAACTTTAACCAGCTAGCTATATTTAAGGGCTAGTTTGCCGTTTTGCTAACCAAGTCTCTAATTGCAATATTCTTTAGCATGTTCAGTAACATCCCAAGTGAGCTAGCTTTAGTTTATATTGTTTATGTCAGTCTAGCAAGGAAAATCTTGGTCTCAGTAGCGCCATGGAGTAGAGCACAGTAGAGTGACGGATTCAGGAGTGGTGCAGTGTTATTAAATTGCAAACGTTATATTATGGCAGTAGCCATGCCAGTCCTACTGTAGCATCTCTAACACGTTCAAACCTGCAAATGGCTTGAGCAGGTTAACACAGAAGACCAATTATTTTCAAAAACAAAAAAATAGAAAAGAAAATGACATATTCCAGTGTGAATAAGTTCAGATTGAAAATAAATAGTCTCTAGATTGGGCTTGTGATCATAGGGCAAAGCATAGCAAAGTTCTTTAAACACGCCGTATGCAGCGAAATATATTGTGTGTCATGAATGCTAAATTAATCCTGACCTTGTTTCTTTGTGTGCTTATCAACATCTTCTACAGATTTGTCCTAATCATTTTTACAATTATTAAAAAAAAACAATAATAATAATAATTATGCTTTTTTATTTTGTAAGAAAATATTACACTAAGCATTAAAAGGGGCAGCATGGTGGCTTAGTGGTTAGCACTGTCCCCTTATACAGTACCTGCTGGGTCTAGGTTTGATTCTCATCTCTGTGAAGTTTGTTTTCCCCGTGTTTGGTGGGTTTCCTCCAGATTAGGCCAATTGGTGTTCCCAAACTGCCCGTAGTGTGTGAATGTGTATGTGTGTGTGCCCTGCAGTGGATTGGCACCCTGTCCAGGATGTATCGCACCTCATGCCCTAAGTCTCCCCGCAACCCTGTTTAAGGATTAAACGGTATAGATGATGAGTAAGTGAACATTAAAGGGCACCTATTGTGCCAAACACACTTACAAAAAAAATTTTTGCTTTTTGTTCTTTTTCAATTTTTATATTGATTTCAATTAGATTCTTTCCCCCTGATTCAAGCTCATATGAAAAAAAAGAAGGTTTTCTCAAGGGGCATGGCTCAACAGTACTTCCTTTACATAGACACTAAAACAGCACATTGAGAGTAGGAGTAAAATTGAGAGTTTCAGGTATAAAAAGTGCACTATCTGAGAGGTATTTTGGCCGTCTAAGACCTGTGTTAACCTGTTAAAGAAATGGTAACATATAGGACCTTTAAGTATCTGCGATGTATGTACAAACTGAATCTATAAAACCGATTTTAGACCCATGACTGTCAGCTCAGAGTGGGCGGACAGTCAATGCCGTCAGGAGATTTGTGTTCTGCTGTGCACTCGTGCCTGTTCCCTGTTCGAAATGATGATCTTAACGAGTTCCTAATGTGCTGTTCCACTAGCCTCTGCCCAGACCTATCACATCAGCTCAGATGTTGTTCCACAGCTTGGCTTTATCTTGAGCAGCGATTCATCTCTGTGTCTCCACGCTCGTTGTTTCTTCAAGTGGAAAAGCTTCTTCTGGAGAGGCGAAATGGCTCTCTAAAGGGCTTTCCCTCAGATGAGTGGAGAGGGTGGAAGGGCACTCAACAGGGACTTTGGTGTAACAGATGGAGGTGAGAGTGTAATTCAGCAGTAGAAAAAGGAGAAGAGGGAGAGAGGAAGTGGTGGAATGATTGGAGAAACAACTGCTGTGTGTATATTTTATGTGATGCTTCAACAATTTGCACCAAAAGGAGACCAAGTTCTCCTCCTGAGCCCCTCCTTCTGGTGTATTATTTAGCTGTGAAATATTGATATTCAGCTCAGATGCATGTTCTCCACCCTGTCTGAAACATTTTGTAGAAACACAGACTTCAATCAGTATGGCATTGCAGTCAATACACAAATGCAGGCTAGTGATCACAAAATCAATAAACTGTAGTAAACAATCATTTTATTTTGTTGGCTGAATAAAGTTAGGCGTAATGAGGTCTGTTACATCAGGCACTAAGCAGAAGCCTGAGCCTTCTTAGGACTTTGATCATTTTTTTGCAATTGGCAATAGTGGACCTCAGTCAGCCAGTGGCATAACCAAGAGTTCATTTTAATTCTTGAGTAGAATGTGCAAAAATACAAACACACTTGTTATCTCCAAATATGTGTTTTTTCTTGAGGTATAGATACTGTAGTAGCGCTTCTAAGTCACCAAATGTAGTTATTTGACCAATTAAGGGACTAAAACACCATGAACCTGGTATTCCATTGTTGTTACAAACTAGTAGACTAAAGTACAGTAGATGCCCTAAATTATTGTATTCATTTACTAGCGTTAGTACCCCTCATTGACGGTTATGGAGTTTGTAGAAATAGTTAAAAGGTTAAAGCCAAAAATAATGGCTTTTAATTACAGCTTTTAATGTAATCAGTGATATTATTATCATTATTTCAGGTTGAAGCTCACGTACATGTCTGTCTGTCTTTCTGTACAGCCGAACTCTCTCCTAACTTATTAATACAGAGAATTTTGTAAGGTTGAGTATCTTCCTCCTTGTTAACACTTTTTCCATCGTCAGCCAAATCCACTCCCTGTTTAAAGTCTGTCACATGACATCACTTTTTACTCAACATTTTGATTTTATTGCATAACAAGCGGCTGCTTAGTTTGCACTAATGACCCATGTTTTATCTCACAGTGGCGCTTCACATCACTGAATTAACACCATGGTTTTGGAACATATGAGACGAACTGGTTTTAAACTTTCAGTAGAATATAATAAACATACATATAAGTACAGTACATACATTTTTGAAAATTCAGTTTTCAAAAGTTATATACCTTATTTTAGAGTATGATTTAATTTATGGAGCAGGTTAAACTACAGGCAAATACTTGTATTTGTTTGACAGCAAAACATGATTTTCAGACTTTAACTCATTCTGGCTTTCTGTTTTCCTCTGGCACACAGGGATTTCTATAACAAAACTTGTAGTCTAATCCTTCTTTTAGAAGCTTTGAAATTCCTCTTTTTTGGTAAACTACGTGACAGAATGGCCGCATTACACAGCAAAACATGACGCAAGCTGAAAATCCTATCTCGTGATCAGGGAAGCTTATCTACTGCTGTGCAAAAGAGTAGCTGGCATGAGTGAATTAATACCCCAAAAAAAGGATGTTTCCAGTCTAATAATAAAATATATTATAATTTTATAATATGTGTCCGTGATTTGTTACATGAAATTGGACATTACGTGATTTGGATGAGCGCTGTCGCCTTGCACCTCCAGGGTCCGGGTTCGATTCCCGGCCAGGCTCGATTGCCGTCTCCATGTGTGCGTGGAGTTTTCATGTTCTCCCCGTGCTTGGTGGGTTTCCTCCGGGTACTCTGGTTTCCTCCCACAGTCCAAAGAAATGCTGATTAGGCTAACTGGCTTTCCCAAATTGCCCGTAGTGTGTGAATGAGTGTGTGTACAGTATGTGTGTGTGCCCTGTCCAGGGTGTACTCCGCCTTGTGCCCAAAGTCTCCTGGGATAGACCCCAGACCCCCCCGTGACCCTGAATACAGGATGAAGCTGTGTAGACTATGAGTGAGTGAGTGAATGAGTGATTTAGATGTTGTGTGAACATCATGTTATATACTTAACTGTATGTGCGATACCATCGGTGTTTCACTTCCGAATCAATATTTCTCTTTTTCCCTGCTCTCTAGCACCGGTTTTACTAGATTTGCTTTTTTGCATTTGCATGATGCATGTCATGGTTTACATATATTTTCAAAAGAAATTTAACCAACGAACAAATGTTACAACACTCAGAAGATGTGCAACCTTTGTGGACAAGAGGCTTGAGAGGCACAAATTAGATCTGCAGGAAGGTCTGCAGGAAGCTATTACAATTGCTCCATCTGGTTTTCTCCTCTCTGTCCTGGTCTCCATTGTGATTCATGAAGTCTGTTATAACTTTATGGTTGTATATGGAGATGTATATGCAGTTTGACGATGCACAGAGTTTTGTATTATATATTAAATGTATACAATGTTAATATATTTTGTTTTATAATTATAAAGATATTTACATTGTTTAAAATGTTGCTCATGATCTTCCAGAATTTTTGTGATTACAGAGGTTATGTCCTTCAAAACTTAACTTGCTGGTGGTTAAGTGGTTAGCACTGTTGCCTTGCACCTTCGCCCGGTTCGTTTCCCGTCTCCACGTGCTTAGTGGGTTTCCTCCAAGTACTCTGGTTTCCTCCCATAGTCCAAAGACATGCACATTAGGCTGATTGGCATTCCCAAATTGGCCTTAGTGTATGAAAATATGTGTGTGTGCCCTGTGATGGATTGGGACCCTGTCCAGGGTGTACCTCGCCTTTTTATACTAAGTCTCCTGGGATAGGCTCCAGGACCCCCGTGACCCTGAATACAGGATTAAGCAGTATAGATGATGATGAGTTACATGAGGTAATATTTTAATTCCTGAAATAACAGCGCTGAAACGATGTAAGTTAATTTTAGCACGTTGACGTCGTTTTAAGACAAAACTTCATCTCTATCCGATGTTCTTTTTCCATTTCTCATCTGTGATTCACTCTCTGATTACCGAACAGGGGGTGTATTTTACTGATGACGAAAGAAGAACAACTTAAGTTAACAGAGAGTTCTGCTGAACAGAAAGACAGGCAGACATGTACAGTACAGTATGTGCGCTTCAACATGGAATAATAATATCACTGATTACATTAAACCTGATCAGCTTATTTTTAGCTTTAACCTTTTATCTATTTCTACAAACTCACAAAATCACAAAAACTCAGTACATAACCCTAATAATATTTTTCCCATTTTGCTTTTCATCACTCATGTGTAAGTAATGCACAGAATATATACATTGTCTTTTTTAATCTAAATGTTCATTTGTGGATCACTCTTTCATTCTGTTTATTCTGTACATTGCTACTGTAAACTGTTAAGCAGTTAGTGCATTTCAGATGAATGGCAGACAGCGGAGATGTTCACAACCTTGGTGGATATATATATATATATATATATATATATATATATATATATATATATATATAATTTAATTATTTATGGCACAGTGCACTGTTAACCAATATTCTCATTTTTAATAATTTATTAGGCATAGAAAATAACATTCATTCCTGACAATTGAATAAAGCATGCAGTAAACCTTCAGCAATTTATCTGCTGTCATCTTCATGAGTGAGCGGTTAAATAAAGAAGCATTATAATGATGACTTCGTTGACCTTTTATGAACATCATAAACGTCATTGTAACCAATACCATGTCTATTTCCCAGCTGCTCACTTCATTGGTTTTATTGGTAAATAATTTTTTGTGGTGATCAAAGGGTTCTATTCAATTCTATTCTATTCGAAGCATCTTCAGACAAACTTTCTTCTTTATGTATTACATTTTGATATGCAAATCAGAATGATGATTCAGTCATTATGCACATTAGTCTATGACCTCATCTAGAATCTTCAGGGGACTTTTTGAGCATACATTAGCTGAAAATAAACTGCAGTGTTGGCTGTTGGTCCACATTTGTAACTGTACTGTCCAGCACTAAAAAGATTTTAATGCAGCTCACAGTGTGTGTGTGTGTGTGTGTGTGTGTGTGTGTGTGTGTGTGTGTGTGTGTGTGTGTGTGTGTGTGTGTGTGTGTGCGTGTGTGTGTCTGTGTGTGTCTGTGTGTGTCTGTGTGTGTGGGCGGATGTGCCTGTGTACAAAATACATTTATTTCATCTGATATGTATCTGAAATTGTGTCAAAGTCCTTTTAGTAGAGTCTACTGCTAGGCTACTGCATACACACATTTAGTCATAATTAGACAAACCCAGCAGGAAGCCTAACACTGGATGTACACTGAAATTTTATTCAAATGATGTTTTTGTTGTTTTGTTGAGATAACTTTGAACAAACAACCCATTTTATTCTTTTTTTATTTTTATTTTGTTCCTGTTGTTGTTATGTATGCACATTAACTAGCCTTGACAGCATGTCCAATAGTTGGTCCAGTGGTAAGCATACTGCTCCTGATCAGTTTGGTATTAATACCGGCACGGTGGTGTAGTAGTTATCACTGTCACCCTCCCATAGTCCAAAGGCATGTAGGTTAGGTTAATTGGCATTCCCAAATTGTCCGTAGTGTGTGAGTGTGTGTATGTGTGTGCCCTGAGATGGATTGGCACCAAGGGTCAAGGGTGTACCCCGCCATGTGCCCTAAGTTTCCTGGGATCGGCTCCAGACCCCCCTCGCAATTTTAAAGGAGCGGAGACAACATTTCACTTTGAGATGCGTTTCCTTAGGCGCAATTACAGGTTAATCAACATGATGGCACAGTTGGGAAAGGGGACAGAGATTTAGTTAAGTGGATTAGTATGCTTTACATTGTATATTCGTGTCAACGGCGTATACGACTCACTTCGTCAGGACAGCACTATCTGCTCCTTCGGATGGGGGTGACGCAACACCCTCGGAGGACAGCGCTATCTGCTCCTTCCTATGCGCGAGCTCACAGACTCCCCTGATTGACTATAGAGCAGCGAATGTGGGAGCACCAACTACCTCTCATCCCTCCCCTCTGAGAGAGCTCGGCCAATCAGCTCTCTCTAGACTTCTGGCTGCGAGAGGTTATAGCATCGCCCGGGAAACAAACTCTTTTACCTTTTACCACTGCGCCACTCGGAGGCCCCCGCATGCACACTTCTGCGTATTTAGAACCAAAGGAAAGTGCCACAATCACTGTCCCTGACTAAATACTTGCGTTAAGGTCTTCCGATTCCAGGTGGCACGGTGCCAGAGATGCTCTGTAATCCGCCACGTAATGCACACGTCCACTTGTTGCCCTGATCCTGGATTTGATTACCATAATGATTCATAATTAGCAGCCTAGTTCCATCAGGGAGCTTCAGACAAGGATCCCTGTGGTTAATTAAAAGGTTTATTCAGCGGCTTTAGCGCTGCCTGTGCTGTCTGACCAAGAACAATTACGCTCACAGCTAATTAGCTACAAATGAGTTAGGGTTGTAATGACGGGGCTTCAGATTGAGGTTAATGACCGCGATGTCAGCGTGCAGCCTCACCGACAGTCAGCGTACCAGTCAGGTTTTTACTTTCATGCATGTCGAGAATTTTATTTTATTTATTTTTTAGTTTTTTTATTGTGGCATTCTGGTTATTTTTTCACATCTTACACACATTGTACTGATGTGAAGCTCCTATTATTGTTCTCAGTCGACTGAAACCGTTCTCAAATGATTCCCCATAATAAGAACCAAAACTCTGATTGTGCTCATACATGCATACGTGTACCGCATGAGTGTCTCACTAACACACTTACTCTTATTGCATATGTCTGTGTGTGTCTTTCTTTGATTGAGTGAGTGAGTGAGTGAGTGAGTGAGTAGAGATGCTCTCTGTCGCCATAGCAACATGTTTCTATAGTATGTTGGGAGAGCTTAAAGGTAGTAGGGATTAGGGAGCATGTGTCCATGCTGACCATTGTGTGTGGGTCAAAAGCTCTTGCAAAATTAATATGGATTTTCTCTTTGATCTACTGTCATGTGATGGGAAGGGTTTTCTTTTGTGTTTGTTAGTCTGCTTTCTGTCTTTTTTAAAGGAACACTCTAACATTATTTGTATCATAGCTGGCCTAGACTCAACACATTATTAATAACTGGAAGGAAAAAATCAGGGATCACTTAAACGCTTGGTGAAGTTGCATAGTAAACCCACGTTCAGAAGAAATCAGAGCTGTATGTCCAAGAAAACCACTTGTTAGTGAAAGTCATCAGAAATAAAGGTTTCGGTTTGCTAGGAAGCATAAGGATTGGAATTTTGAGCAATAGAAAAAGGACATGTGGTCTGACTGAGCATATTCAAGAGTCATCGGCGTGTCAGGGTAAGAAGGGACCCACATGAAGCGATGCACCCCTCACGCATAGTGGCCACTCTGTTGATCAGGTCTAGGCTCAGCTGTTATGTTGTGTGGCAATAAAACAGAGTCAGCTGACGACCTGAATGTACTGAATGACCAGCTTAACACACCTGTGGAGTTTTTCTTTCTCGATGGGACAGGATTGGTTCTGGGATCACGAGGAATCATTTACACACATGAACTGTGAACCATATAATGTACCATAATCTAAGCAACATTATAGTATGACGCAGTGGACTTGCTCATACACTTATTTTTTTTAGCGTTCCTTCCTGTAAAGCATATTGAGCTACTCCTCTGTACAAAATGTGCTGTATTGACAAAGATTATTGTTGTTGTCGTTATGCTTGTTGGTTCTCCTATTGTTGTTGTCACTATAGCTGCCGCTGCGATCTATGGAACAAAAAGCAGAGGCGCTACTTTCGCATCGACGTTCAGACAGGAACGTGAGGATGTTGACAATAAAGCGTCCTGAAGAAAGCTCTTTGCACTGGCGCTGTGTTACTGTGCGCATAGACACACCACTCTGCATTACACTATTATCTCCGGCGGAGGTGTGTTAATCCAGGTCCCAGAACAGTGAAGGATCATGGGGAACAGAGCGAAGGCAGCAATCACCGGCTCTGCTGGAGGTCTGAGGATCGGAAGGATTGTTATTCCTCTGTGTTTAAGTGCCAGAAAACAACATGGCCTGTTTGTGCCAGGAACAAGGAGGACATCATTTCCTCCCAGAGTCATTAGGCTTTACTACGTATTCCTGAGCGCACACACACAGGAAGAGTTCTGCATTTTTCTCTAATTTATGCCTTACCATATTAGCTACTTCACACCCACGCTCACTCATGGTCTATACCGCTTAATCCTTTATTCAGGGTCACAGGGGGCCTGGGGCCCATCCCAGGAGACTTAGAGCACAAGGCGGTGTACACTCTGGACAGGGTGCCAATCCATCACAGGGCACACACACATATTTTCATAGACTACGGCCAATTTGGGAATGCCAATCAGCCTAATGTGCATGTCTTTGGACTATGGGAGGAAACCAGAGTACCTGGAGGAAACCCACTAAGCACGTAAGCAGTAAGCAGTAAGAACATGGAAAGTCCATGCACCCAGAGACGGGAATCGAGCCTGGCCGGGAATCGAACCTGGATCCTGGAGATGCAAGGCGACAGTGATAACCACTACACCACCCTGCCACCGCACACCCAAACTATGTATTTATTATTTTAATTTTCACATCCTTTCCCTTCTTTGTGTCTTTTCATTTCTCTCAGAGTACAGGTGGAGTTTTACGTCAACGAGAACACGTTTAAGGAACGCCTAAAGCTCTTCTTCATCAAAAACCAGAGATCCAGTGAGTTCAGCGTCTCTTCAGACATTGCGCTCATTACTGTCCGTGCCATAACCTGAACCGCTGCTGCTGCTGTTGCTTCTGGTGTTTTTTCCTTTTGTTTCTGTCTTTTTGTTCCGTTTGCTCTTTTGTTCGTGAAGTACAGACCTGTATCAGTGGCTAACCACTTGACTGTGTCAGTCACTCTTGTGGCTTTTTGATGTGCTGCACTCTGTTATAAGTACACGTTTGTTGTTGTTGTTGTTGTTGTTAGTCTGCCTTCTGTTTTTTTTTTTTTTCTCTGATCTGATGCTGGTCTCCGTCTGTCGCCTGCAGGTCTGAGAGTACGGCTCTTCAACTTCTTTTTGAAGGTGGTTAGCTGCCTGCTTTACATCGTCCGAGTGCTGTTGGATGACCCGCGCGAGCAGAGGGACTGGTGAGACTAGAGCGTACTGAATGACTGAGCTGACTCCGCTAGTTATTCCATGAATGGGTGAAATGAGCAGACCCTGGCTGTTGGTTAGCTAGCTTAGCTTGAGCTTAGCAAAAATGCTAAGTTGGCAAAGGTTAATTTATGCACTAAAGTCACTTTGTGTTTGAATGATCTCGGTCATCCTTAACTTGCACGTCGTCCTGTGTAGCTGTCACTGAAATTTTACCATGCACATAATTATATAAAAAGTTATGGCTTAATATAACTTCACATAAAAATTTCTATTTTTATATAAATAAAATATATACAGTACTGTGCAAAACTCTTAGGCGCCATATTATCTGTAGTACACATTTTGTTATATACGTTTATTATATCTGCATTATTATGTTCAAGACCATTCCCTACAAAGATACACTAAAATTAATAAATAAAAAACATTACAGAAGAATATTTGCATGCCTGTAAAGAAAGCCACATATTACATGACAGACCAGTTTTCAGATGGGGAAAAAAAATCCATAATGTAGACTCCTGGGTTTTGCATGAAAATTGAAAGGAGCGAGTGTGACGAAGTTAACAAAAGAACTCATATTCTGTAACAGCTTTTATTTACAGTACTGTGCAAACGTCTTGGGAACATCCAAACAAAAACCATATGCACTGATGCTTTTGAAAACATTTCTACATTAAAAGAAATATCTATAAAAATTAATAATATAAACAATATTTTGTTCAATATTTGGTGTGGAAATTTTTTGCTTGAACATAAGCGGTAGTGTTCGATACAAATGTGTGCAGTATTCTAAATAAAACAGCTGTTAGGTTTTACTGAACTTGCTGGAGAATATGAGTTCTTTTGGTAACTTCATCACACTTGCTCCTTTCTATTCATGCCTGGCTTTCTTTACAGGCATGAAAATATTCTTCTGTAATGTTATTTATTCATGAATTTTAGTGTATAATGCAGATATAATAAACTTATATAACAAAATTTGTACTACAGATAACATAGCACGTAAGACTTTTGCACAGTACTGTGTGTGTGTGTATATATATATAAACATTTATTTCCCTTCTGGACATTGTATTAACATGGGACTCTACGGGAATTGACTCACTTTTGGAGCCAGTGACTCTAGTGGTCATTCAGGGAACTGCACATTTCCATGTTGACCCCCCCATTATCAGAATCTGAGGTTGCCCCTTGGAAAGCAGTCTTTCCCTCATCAACTTCTTTCTTTCTTTTTTTTTAAACCTCAATAAGTCTAAAAGCTTTAAGTTAAGGTTTACCTTGGACTGTTACACTGACACTGCAGACTCAAACTGTGAACGTTAAATGAATGTTACGAAAAACCTAGTAGTGTAAGTATGACCACATACAGTACTGTGATCATACTCAAGACCACAGTTGATCCACGATCCATACGGACGGCTCACAGTTGGGCATGCATTTGAATGACCACGGTTGCCAGATTGCATTGACAAATTCCCGACTAGGCAGTGCTGAAAACCTGCCCACTATAAAAAAAAATTTAACCAAACTTTTTTTTAAAAAGCTTGTGCTAGCTACTAAATACTCTGGCTTAATTACATATGAACATACAATTGTCTTATGATACAATTTAATATCACATAACCTTAGAAGAATATAATTGTTTTAATCGTTATTGTTCAAAGTACGGTCATTATCTTCTCCTTTTGAAGAATTGTGTAGTTTTGACTGTTCCTTGGAGGATTGGATATCTTGAATCTCCATCTCATTTTATATGTTCTGTGAAAATTCTATAAGTAATAAATACAAAGCAAAATAGATATGTTACCCTGCTTTTTTTGCTGACTTAAAAACTGTGATATAACCAAAGCTACTGTACAACCCTAACATTTACAGTTCCATAAATCTTCTTTTCATTTTGTGAAGCTACTTTGAGACAATGACCATTGTTAAAAGCACTATATAAATAAAATCGAATTGAATTGAAAATTGGATTTAGCCGTAGACTATTAGACTGCACTACTGTCAGAGAAAATTAAGCGCCAGTTATTCAAAGTACTGGAATGACCATGATATTTGGCAACCCCATTGTTGCAGTTTGACTGTGCGAGAGACTGCAGTAATGTGTCATTTTGCATTCTAACATTATGCTCATTTTGTCTTTACTCAGTTACTTGTCTTTGACCCTTAAGCCTTATAAACCTTATGAAACACTGTTACGATACAAGTTCAAAAAGCCCATAAAGTGCATCCGCATAATGAACGCTTTTCACTGTGTCGGGTTTCCACAAGTCGAGGTAATTGGAAAAGTCCTGACAAAGTGGTGACAGAGTGAAAATGAAGCCAGGTGCAGGTGACGAAAGGTCCAAGTGAAAATGGGAAGACAGGAAGCTTGTGGGAGTGAGGATGAAGGACAAGGGAGACGAGGAGAGCGAGAGAGAGTACAGGATGTCTTGCAGATGTCCTGTGTGAGCAAAATCAAAACCAATCAGCAGTAAGAAGAGTACAAGCAAACAGAAAAATAGAGAAACTGAGTTTAACTGAGGATGCGTCCATGGAGAGAGATCAGAGAATGATTTATAGGAGTGTGAATATCAGTATTGAGGCCTTTCTTTGTTTATCTGTGTTTGTGTGTGTGTGTGTGTGTGTGTGTGTGTGTGTGTGTGTGTGTGTGTGTGTGTGTGTGTGTGTGTGTGTGTTTCTCCACAGCCCTGGCTGTCTCAGACAGAATGCCTCTACACAGAATAAAAGCCACTTTGACTGGTAAGTGTGTGAGAAAAAAACTAAAATAAACAGTTGAACAGATCAGCAATCTTCAGTTAATGATGGGAGGTGGAGCAAGTTGCTATCGACCTGTCCTTCGTCTCATGAAAAGACCGACAGACTGTGCGCCGCTGGGCAGCAATAATGATACGTTCTCATTACATCAGTGTGAGGCCAGTGTCATGCTCCCCGACCCCCGAGCGGTGTGTATGATCCGACCGGAACAGCGGGAAAACTCGGCTTGCTCTACTGTATCGATTTTATTGACGTTAGGAAACAGTGAGGAAAGGAGCGGCGCAGGGGCTCCGGAGACCATAATGGGAGGATATATTTAGGCAGGATGTTCTCCCTGGTATTCTGCACTTTAATAAGAGAAAGCAGCCGGGTATTTATGTGACACTTCGAGCTGTCTCTCACTCTGCGCTTTAGGGCGTTGTGCTGTAACAACCTGAAATTAACGCCAGGCTAATTTGCGTCTGCTCCAAATGAGACAGCTGTTCATTTCGAATAATGAGTGCAAGTGGCATTTAGGGGCCGCCCAATGTGATTGGAAAATCATTTACCTGTTTAAAATCATATTGTATTGTCCCGGCAATGCTCAACGATCATTCAGTGACAGTTCTTAAATATGGCTTGTGAACACAGAATGAATGTAAATGTCTGGTCCAATTTTGTCACAGGAGGTCAGCCTAAAGATATTCATAATGTAGATTTAGTTAATAACACTACATTTATTCAGTTTAATTTATATATTATTTTGTCAAGTGGTCTATAAATCTGATTTAAAGTTCGCAGTCGTGGGGCTCGCTCACAGCGTGTGTATATTAACTCTCCAGCTGAAATATCCCCCTTTTAAACCTTAAATTCCCTTTATTATATCCATTTCCAAACATGCTGTTTCAGTGTCTATGTAAATGAGCTACTGCTAAGCCACACCCCTCTACAGAACAGTAGAGCAGAGCAGAGCAGAGCAGAGCGTTGGGTTATTTCTATTTGAGGTTACAATAGGAAGAAAAAAAAGTGACTAGTTTAAACCACAGGCAGCACAAAAGTTTTAAAAGCTTATGTTGTTTTGTTCATATTTTGTTTCCACACCGGAGACCCATGTGAATGTCTAAAACATGCCTGCATGAAAGAGTCCCTTTGAAGTTTCCCTTGTATACATCTTGATTGTGCTGATTGTCTTTAACCACGACCCCATTAACGGAATAATGATCAAATGAATAAATTAGTTAGTATGAGAAATGAGCCCAAGTGTGGGTGGCATTTGTTTTAGTAGAGGACATTTCTTAAAAGTAAGTAAGTAAATAAATAAATAAAGTTTTCAATAGTTTTCTAGTAACCACAAACCAGGGGCGTTCAAGTCAAACCAGTACTTTTGATAACAGGACAAAGTTTTGAGGATAAAATTTCCCTTTATTTCTCTATATAATTTCCTGCTACACTAATGAACTTATCCCAGTGTTTCACTAGTGTCTGTATACCATCAAGATAGAATAGAAAGTTTTCTCAGTATGTCGGAGCCAGGATTGGATTACCTGCTTAATGTCTAAATCGCCGGCCTCCCAGGAACTCCTTTAAATAAAATAATTAACATGTGGAAATGGCTTGGAGCGAGGTCAAGACTGTACAGGGAATGTAGCAATAACTCCTAGCCGAGTTCTTGTGCAAGTGCTGTTGCACAGATACATTGCTTCTGTAAGTTGGCAACATGTTACCTATCAATTTTTAGTGAACATCTTGCTGAATGTTAACGGGAACAATTGCAGTGGACTTCATTGCGACCTCGGCCGGGATCGTCAGGACGTACGGCCTCCTTTAACAGTTTGCACCATTCAAATGTTTTTCCGCCAAGAGTCTCATCACTGTACTGTACTTGAAGTTTACTGTGACATCAAAAGTCCCAGTTTGACTTGAACGGCCCTTGTATATTACCTTGTTAGGTTTGTTTAAATTGAATTATTAATAGTATATATAAAAGGCATATCTTAATTGAGCTTGTATTGTATTGTAAACATATGATGACTACTGTATTTTCTACACTTTCTAATTAACCTAAAATTCAGGACTCAGACGACGTTGTTTTTTTCCAGCAATTTCCGTGGTGCTAAAACCTGTCTGGAAACTGTGAACTGTGTGATGAGGTTCTTGTCCTTGTCTTTATTTTTTCTCTCTATGTCTCACTCGGTTTCCTCCAATAATGGCTTGTTGTGCCTCCAGGTCTCTCATTATCTGGGTGAACAGACCTTTGCCGCTTTGGGCGCTCCAGGTCAGATCAATTAACCTTTTCTTACATTCACACCAACACAAACACACAGAAAGATATACAGAGCAGATTGTAGAGATATGACACCCGCTCAGGTACAAAAAGAAGTAATTACAGACATACTGTATGTGGACAAATAAATGCCTGTAGCTTTTCCAACATTGAAGCACACACACGCACACACACACACACACACACACACACACACACACACACACAGAGACAGAGACCTGTGTGTCTCTGGTGTTTTGTGCTGATCCTACTTTTGACCACTCAGTCCAGACGTTGCACAGTAAGCACTCTTAATCCTGCCCACTGCTTCCTCCTACACTGTATGTCTTTCCTCATCTCTTTCTCTTTTTCTTTCTCTCTGCCTCGGTTTCTCTCTCACTAGGTCCTTGTGGCTTTCATCAGCTTTTCAGAAACCATGTTGCTTGTATACCTGAGCTACAAGGTAAGAGAGACACATAGTGCAACACCCTGAAACCTTGCTTTACTAGACTATCACCTACTGCATCACAAGCTCTTTTTGCCATACAGTACATCACCATTTATTGCATGGTTTTCCTTAGCAGCTCAAAAATCCAATTACGAAGCAGATAATGGCCCATATGGCCCACCAATATGAAATCTGTCTTCAGTCCCACTGAAAAAGAAAAACCATTGCACACAGCCATTTTCCAGCACCATTTTCCCAGATTAAAAAAGAAGTCTCCGGCCATTGCGGATGACTGGCAGCTCCATCTAACAAAACCCAACGCGTTTTCTTTCTTTTTTCTGCACCTCAAGGTGTGCATGAAATCTCTCCAGCCTTCAATCTTCAGCGAGGGATCAAAGGGGCAGGCTGGGAAGAAAAAAAAATAGGTATAGACAGAGAGAGTGAGAGACAGCTGTGCCAATCAGCTCTTTGTTTTCTGAGAGCTCTTGTGCTGGAGGACTGAGTGGAGGGGACGGCGCAGCAGGCATGCCTGTCCTCTTCAGAACCCCTCGGCGATGCCATGCCTTTGATTTCTTACTTCTTCTTTGAAGATCTTGCAGATTCCTCCCATCCCTCCCTCTCTCGTTTTTTTTCTCTCCACCCTCTATTGATTTCTGTAGTAACAAACAAATCTTTTCTGCCCACGCTTAAATCGTGTGGGGCACAAATAATGCCACATTGCCTGTCACAGACTCAATAGTCATACCTAGCTATCATTTGTCCAAAGCCCATTACTAAGTCTTTTTTATTTATCATGGTAATGCAGTTTTAGGCACAGTGAGTAGTCTCACAGCTCTAGGATTCTTGATTCTGTGAAGACTTTCCCTACATGTTCTAGCCATGTCCATAAGGGTTTCCCCAGGTTTACTACCACCTTGTAGTAATGGCAGTAGTTGGACTGGGTGATCTAAATTGCCCCTAGGTATATGCTGCCCTGCTATGAACTGGTGTCTCATCCACTGGCCGGCGTTCAACGGATTACCACCCCGGATCCACCCTCAACCTGGCCAGGATACACTAGTTACTGTAGATAAATTAATAAATATTTTAGTCAATATCAGTCCAGTGAACAAAAAGTATTATAAGGATTGTTTTTAATATCACTATGCATTTCGGTCAATAAAATTGGGTAGTGATACAGAAGCATAAACATAAATCAGTGCACTAACCAAAAAAAAATAATAAACATATACTACAGTGGCTACACATGAACAGTTTGACAACAAAATGAGATAACTCCATTTTTTTTGCGGTTTTAAGAGTTTTGCAAATGAAACACATAGTATTGCAAACTCATAGAGAATATTTTTTCCAAGTTTTCTTTGCGTCACGAGGATGTTAAAAAGAAGAAATGGCTGAATGTTTTGTCAAAAACATTTTTTTTTTTTTATTGATGTGAATTGTTTCCCATTTTTTCCCAAAATACTATAAATCCACCTGCCACAGTTTTGTCACAATGGAGAAATCAGCCTTCAGTTGTGTTTGTGGTCATTTAAGTATGCAGTTTAGTATCAAAAAAAGATTTTTGAAGATCATGAGGAACATCCATTTGTTGGCTTAAACATTGTCAAAAAACCTGTCAAACGCGTTTTAACCACTCGCGGTAGCTGCTGTGTTGCACAGCAAGTGTCTTTGGGTCACTGATCACATGGCGGAATGGGTAGTCACGCTTTGAAACTCTTATATAGTCAGCTAAAATAACTACACACACTTCAGGAAAAGTAATACATCTTTATGCTATAAGCTATATTTTGATATACTGTATATGATAATATGATAATAATATGATAAAATTGTACTCATATATAATATATGAATATATATTATTTATTTTTCTTTTTTTGCAGTGTGTACACATTTTTTTGGCTCATGCATACTGTGTATACTGTATAAATACAGTATGAGTAAGAAAATAAGTAAGTGAAAGTAAGACCATTTCCATACACACAATGCGAAGAGAACACACTGGACTGGAACTATAAGAAAACCACTTTTTTTTTCTGAGACTCGTCAGACAAATGGTTCTAGTTTGCTAGGGAGCATGAGGGGAAGTGCATGAAGCGATGCACCCGTCATGCGCAGTGTCCACTGTACAAGTCTCTGGAGGCAGTGTTATGATCTGGTGATGCTTCAGTTGCTCAGCCCTAGACTCAGTAACGTTATGTGGCAACAAAATGAAGTGAGCTGATGACCCGAATGTACTGCATGACCAGGTTATCTCACCTGTGGAGTTTTTCTTCCCTGATGGCACGGCCATATTCCAGGACTCTGGGACCATGAGGAATCATTTTTACACATGAAGTGGCCACCACAGTGTAAGCTGTAATCAAAGCTAAAGGTCATAGAAATCTTAGTGTGTGACTTTTTTTTGGCCGGACGGTATATGACTACTGATCTCACCTTAACCTTTGGATGATAACCTTTTTATAGAATTGAGGAGTGTGAATCATTATTTTTTTATTAGTAATATTTCATTTATCCTGGTGTGAGACTATTAAAAGAACCCTGACTCCGAATTATAATTAAAATTGTTACGTTTATTTATAATATTTTGCATGCAAAATTGGAATGTTTCAACGTACACAGATTTCTACTGTAATTTTCAACCAAGAATTTGTAATTGCGGCTCTGGAATCTTACTTTTTAACTGCATAAGATGTTAAAACAATGCAGATATTTAGTTTGACATGTAATTTATTTTTAATAGGATTTTTTCACATTTGTTTATTCCCCATATAATACCCCGGTCTGTCAAATCACATGTCTCTGACCCCTTCGCTTTTTCGTTTCCAGGGTAACGTTTGGGAGCAAGTGTTGCGTGTGCCGTTCATCCTGGAGATGATCAGCGCTGTCCCTTTTGTCATCACTGTGAGTTTTTGTGTACCTGCACAACCAAAGATATCCACTTCTTATGTCATCGAGATGTGACAAATCGAAGGGAAAAAAACAACATAAAATGTGTTAGTAAGATGTCAGGCCAGCATGACCCACCAGACGGGTCTTTGAAGAGATGAGTCCCAAAGAGATGAACGCTGCTCTCCTGAAACCTATTACCTCAAACTGGTTTAGAAAACACTGTCTTCACACATTTCACCAAAAGCTCCCAGAGATCTTCAGCTGGGTTGAGATGTGCTCAGTGTGAAGGCCATGGCATATGATTTACATACTTTTTTGAGGATCAAACCATTCAGCAAGCCATTATAGCCTGTGAACCTCCTTAATCATAGATATTTGGATCCTGTGCTCGGTATATTAGTATAAATAGATGTTGTGACGCTGCCAGTAAACGCAGGTTTGCCAATTTATCGGCTCTGACGACCGTGTAGGTCACGTCGGAGACATTCATTACCGACTGTAACTCATGCCTTGCTTTACACGAAGTGCGATATCCATCTTACTGTCACATCCACAGAACTAGAACAGAACTAGACAGTTTTTTCTGTCTCTCTCTCTCTCTCTCTCTTCCTTGATTTTAATATGAAATTGCAGTGTAGACAACAGCTTTCTCAGCAGGAAGCCTAACGTCAGAAGAGTGTTGTAATATAGTTGTAATGATGTTGCAATGACGTTCAGCATCAGCACCATGTTGTTTTGATAACGTTGAATGAACGACCCGAACACAGCGTTGATGAAATTATAGTCCTTATTCGGAGCGCTTATGGTCCCTAAAGTTTCTAACAGGGTTTAGAATGGATCGGAGATTGGGACAGACACAACAGCTTCCCACGCACAGTGTGTGTATCTCATGTCATGCATCTCTTAGTGTTGTAATGTCACCTCTCGACTCAGAAATATTACCATGCGGTGAGTCGTAGCTCCGAAATGATTCTACTGTATTACGGGGCTCGTGCAGCGTCCAAACTGCATCACATCAGCTTTCACAGAACACATCTCACACACTAATCTGGTCTCTGTTTATCATTTTGGATGCTTTCCAATTTAATATTTTTGGTAATTTACTTTTTTCTGTTTTTTTTTTCTGTGGCGCTAATTGCAATCGCAAAGTGCATTTGCTAGCATCATTGGCATGTTCCCTAGTGGCCGTGACCGGAGTTTGAGTCCCGCTCAGGCGATCAGGTGTCGACATAGACTGTGTAAGAACTGAACAAACCCTCTATGATGTCACCCATAGTTTTCCTGAAGAGCAGATTTGAAGCTTAACTGTTGGAGCTCTGATCGTCACCATCTTGGCAGGAGCAGACTCCAACTAAATCGCGCTTAATTCATAAACAAGCAAATGGGCGGAACAAATAGAATCTGGAATTTGATTGGAATATACAGACCTCATTTACTACAAGCTAACTAGCACAGCCTTTGCTTAGCTTAAATGTTAACGTTAATTTATACAGTACAGTAATGTTAATTTGCATTCGAACGAACTTTGTCATCCATACCAAACATGTCGTCTATAGTCTAGCTGCCACGCCCATAATGTTTTGGCTTAATATAATTTTAACCCATGAGTTCCATAAAAATACACCCCCTCGTACCGTTGTCATGAATGTGAAATGGAGACCAAACGTTTTTTTTGTACCAGGCTGTAAACATGTTTATTTCTGTTGTAAAGTTGTACATTTTAACATGGAGCTCTATGCGAACAAACCCAAGTTATCACTTCGTCATGTAGTCAACATTTTCTAACTTTAGAAATGTTACCAAATGAAGGTCACCCCCATCCCTTTGACAAGCAAAAATTCCTGACACAAGTGCTGACCCTGGCGACTCTTTCCATAGAATTTAAATAAACTTCTTATTAAAACATCACCATATCAGCAACACATTTTCTTTGAAAAAAGTATATTTATGATGCAATATGCACCTACAGAACATCATCTGTACAAGTCATATAAATCTGTACAAGTCATAACAATAAGCTTTATTGGCTCACAATCTCAGGATATTAAGATTTAAGATCTGGAGACAACAGATCAGATCTTTGTTATCAGAATGATTATTTTTGGCACGATGCAGCTTCTCTAAAGCTCTCTCTCTCTCTGTCTTTCTCTCTCTCTCTCTCACTGTCTCTTTCTGTTTTTTCCTGACTCTTTCATAAACCTATTCAAGCATTATTAGAAATATGTAGATGATAAAAAACAAATGTCTTTCTGACTCGTATGATGTTTAGTAAAAATGAAAAACATGAATATTTTTGAAAATGTAATATATGACACTGTATATAAACACCTATAAATAATAGTGCTTCTTGAATGGTGCAGACAATTACGCATGTGACCCGTACAAATTGTCACAAACGTGAAATCATAATTATAGAAATGAAGCTCTTTATATGCAAATCTTCAATTTTATTGCACGAACATATCAGTGCTCAGTTAGAGCACACAAGCTTTATGGCACTCAATAGATTTTATTATGTGCTGTTTTTTTTTATTGTGTTTTTTTATAAAAAAATTAATTCCTTGTTTTTTTCTTTTCCCGACAGGTGATTTTACCCTCGCTTCGAAACCTGTTCATCCCTGTCTTTCTCAACTGCTGGCTGGCCAAACACGCCCTAGAAAACATGATTGTAAGTAAAAAAAAAAAATCCTTTTTTCTTTCTCATCCCATAATCACTCTCTTCTTGTCTTTCTCCATGTGTGATGGGTAAAAAAAACCAGCAGGTGCTCCCCGGGAACAAAGAGTGTTCCAGTAAAACTGGCGCACCATCTGAACAGCGTGATGCTAATTACAATTAGGCACGCTAACAGAACTTGCAGTATTCTGGCTGTCTGAGACTTTCTATGTTTTTTTGTTTTTTTTTTAATCGAGCGTGATTGCAGAAAAGCCACTGTGTAAGTCTTGTGTTTGAAGAGCAGGTACATAGAGATGAAGTGGACTGGAATCAAAGAGAACGCTTTGATAATCCTGTTAATGAGGACTCTGGCGTTGCTGTCAGCCTGTAGCACTGCAGTGTTGTGTAGGGGTATAGCAAGCGCGATAGCACAGGTACGACTTCATTATGTTCAGAACCTTCATGGATTAGGGAAGGAACAAATTGCATGGTGCTGTTGCAGGAAAATGATCAATAGCAAATCTGTTTGACCCGTTAGCATAATGGAAAGAACCCGTCAAGGATTGCAATGACATTCTGCTTATTATAGAGCACATTTGATGTTTTATCAGTTTATAGTTACATTTAATGTTTGAACATCATTCATGCAGAAAGTTACTTCCTGTTATAACTTATAAGCTTCATCAGTCCATTACGCCAGCTTGCTCTCTCTCTCTTTCTCTCTCTTTGTCTTTTTATCTGTCTCTGTCTTTTGTTTAGTCCCTCTCTTGCTTTTCTTTCTGTCTCCCTCATTCTCATTGTCTTTGTCTGTTTGACATGGTTTCTCTCTGTCTTATTTGTTGCTGCCTCTTTTTCTACCTCAATGTCTTTTTCTGTCTCTCCCTGTCTGTCTCTCTCCTAACATTTTTTGTCTCTAAACAAATCCAGAGCTTGAGTAAAAGTAGAAATTTCCCAGAGTAAATATGACTCAAGTAATAGTAGAAGTCGTCCATTTACTCATCCTTAAGTAAAAGTACAGAAGTACTCACTCTCCAATTCACTTAAATATTTAAAGTATTGGGCTTTCTAATCTTCTAATCTTCTAATCTTTCTCTAAGGAAAGACAAGTCACACAGTTACGCATAATAGTCAGCAGGTGGTGAAATTCCTGCGTCAATGAAAACCCACCACTGTGCAGTACTTAAGTAGCGCAACATGCAGAAATGTAGATAAGTAAAAGTACAGGTATTTGCTGTACCATTGTGTGGGGTAAAAGTAAAAAGTGTCCTAGTAAAGTATGTGAAATATGTACATAAGTAAAGTATATACAGTATACACTCGGTTACCTCCCACCTCTGGAGGTTTGTGATCTGAAGAAAACAAATGAACGCTTTAGAAAAAACGGATTCTAGTGTAATGTGCATCTCTCTTTCTCTACCTCTCCCTCTCTTGCTTTCTCTCTCTCTCTCTGTAATCCTCCTCCTGCCTAAGTGATTTCCAGTGCTTGGGTTTTCTGACATTTATGTGTCTGTGCTGCTTTTTTTTTTAACACATTTTTTCGATCAAGCCCATCTCTCTGTTCTCTCTGCTTTTCCAATCCGCGTTGCTTAGTATGACAAGTTCCACTCCAATGAGTAAAGGAATCCAGCTCCAGTTCTTAAAGTTGCATTTTCAATTTGACCAGAAACCATATGGGGCGGAAGTTTCTGTACTAAATAATGCTAATTAACCAAAAATGATCAACACAGTTTTCTGCTATTTTTACACACTGCATTCAGATAACAATTACCAAAGCTTGTAAAATATAGCACCTGCATTAATGTATTTAAAGTTAATATAATAATTTAACTTCACCATGTTTAATAATGTATTTATTAGTTTAATTTATTAGATATTTCATGCACTAAAATATCAGTTCTGTACCAGAGTCATTTAATAATCATCTAATTTACCTCAATTCAGTTTAAAACTATTTACAGTAGGCTTCTGTCACACCAGAGTGAGACCTTTCAGTTAACTTCATTTTAATTTGTCATTTAATTTTACATAATTTTATGCCATTTTAATTTACATAAAATTAATTTAAATTACTTTAATTTACTTACTGTCATACAGTATGTCATATTAGTTTATCTCCTATCAGTTTATGAAATAGTAATTTATGCCATTCAGGGTTAAATAATTTCAATTAACATCATACTAGTACCCTGTCCAGGGTGGACCCTGCCTGCCAAAGTCTCCTGGGATAGGTTATCAGTTATCAATTTTGCATCATATAATTTTTCTGGTTATTTCCTTGTGTATTTCAGTTCCATTTTAAATTTCATGCAATTTTGTCTTACATACTGTAATTTCTTTTTATATAATTTAATTTTATGTCATTAAAATTAACTTCTCTTTAAATGTACATAATTACACCCTGAATTATTTATTTATTTATTCATTGTCATTTTTAACATGTAATTTAACAGGCTGCACAATTAGCAGTTTGAAGGGTTACTCTGACTGAAATTAAATTTCTTCGTGTGTGTGTGTGTGTGTGTGTGTGTTTGTGTGTGTGTGTGTGTGTGTGTGTGTGTGTGTGTGTGTGTGTGTGTGTGTGTGTGTGTTTCAGAATGATCTACACAGAGCAATCCAGCGCACTCACTCAGCTATGTTCAACCAGGTCCTCATCCTCATCAGTACCCTTCTCTGCCTCATCTTCACCTGGTGAGAGACTGAGAGAGCGAGTGAGGGGCGGGGGGTGAGAGAGTGACGGGTGAGACTGAGAAAAAGAGTGAGGGCTGAGAAAGTAAGGGAGAGAGTGAGGGATGAGTAAAGGAGTGAACAGGTCACATTCCAGAGTTCTATGTTCTTATTGTCAATTATCAATATTTTTTAATAACTGAACTGAAAAAAGATAAGACTGGGATACAGTGTGTGTGTGTGTGTGTGTGTGTGTGTGTGTGTGTGTGTGTGTGTGGGGGAGTTGGATTTTAAGCTGATGGTTGGGTTAAGTAAAAAAGAACAAAGACACTGTGAAGTGCAAACATAAACACAATACCGAGATAAGCCACACACACACACACACACACACACACCTTATGACTCCCATCCACTTTTCAGATTTTCTATAACTATCTTTCTTTCCTTTCATTATGTCATTCTCCATCGTCTCCTGTTGCTTTTCCTTTATTTCCTCTCCTCCTTTTGCTTTGTTCTTCATTCTTTTCTTTCACCATCTCTCTCTTTTTCTCAGTATCTGTGGTATTCAGCACCTGGAGCGAGCAGGAAATAATCTCACCCTCTTCGACTCGCTGTATTTCTGCGTGGTCACCTTCTCCACCGTGGGCTTCGGAGATGTCACGCCGCAGATCTGGCCCTCGCAGCTCCTCGTGGTCATCATGATCTGCGTCGCCCTCATTGTGCTACCCATTCAGGTGACCTTTGACCTCTGTCATACGCCACTGGCTCAGAAACTTTACACTTCCATCACATAACATTACATTTTCTGAGAAAAAAATTCCTCGACTCGCCCGGACTCGCCCGGGGGATTTGGTTATGCTTTTAACGTATTCGTTTCAATTACATAACTTTAATTAACTGATTCAGCTAAACAACATTGAAGTACTTTTTCTCATAAAGCCTTTCAGACCTTCCTATTTGGAGTGTGATGGGAAAAGGAGTGACACACTTACTGTATACAGTATACTGTTTGTCTTCAGGGAAAAGTCTAAGTTACACTATATACCTCATATACTGTAGCCAATTAAGTTTTTTGTATTGGATCTTTCCATTTTACTTTATTTCAGGGTACGCCATTCCAGACTATATAGTTTTAGTTTACATCATCGCAAATTGCATCATTCTAATTTATATCATTGTAGTTTCTGTCAAGAGGCATCCCGGTGGCTTAGTGGTTAGCACTGTCGCCATGTATGCATGTACGCCAATTCGCGCCATGTATGCATGAAGTTTACATGTTCTCCGCGTGCTTGATGGATTTCCTCCCACAGTCCATAGACATGCAGATTAGGCAATGACAATGGTCATTGTTGAAAAGCAGCTTAATCGAATCAAAAGAGAATTCTGGAATATTGCATTATCTTTGTTCCAATTTATTTAAGTTCAGTTTACATCATTCCAGTTTATACTGTATGATTCACATCTCTCGCTCAAGTTTCTGTTATTCCAGTTTACGCCATTCAAGTTTACACCTTTCCAGTTAAAAATTTTCCACTTTACTCAAATAAATGTAACTATAAACTTATAGACAATGATCAACCATAATGTTATGACAATTAAAGTGAATAACATTGTTATTGTGACAGTGTGATGCTCTGGGCAAGGTAGTGCTGAGAAACCTCGTGTCCTGCAATTCATATGAATGTAACTTTGACACGTGACCACCTACCTAAACATTTTTATGACCAAGTGCACTCATTCATGAAAAGGTTGCTACCTGATCCAGCGGCCTTTTTGAGTAGGATAATGCGCCCTCAGACACAAGACACAAGAATGATTCAGAATGGTTTGTATATCAATTAAATTTAATTTTATTTGCACTGCAAAATTCCCAGTGTTGATTTAACTCTCCAAGTGTTTATATATGACCTAATGGTCACGAATGTACTCTGAAAGTGTTAAATCAACACTCTGGGTGTTCATTCAAGACTAAGGATTTTGCTGTGTGTATAGCGATTTTAGCAATGTGAATGTGTATGAATCATGGTCAGATGGCTCCCTGAAATGGCAGTAGGAAGAAACCGTGAGAAGAACCGGACTCAACAAGGAACCCATCCTCATTTGGATGAAACAGGTAAAAGGAATTGATCTGCATTCATACTGTGTGTTAGGTGGCAGGCAGTTCAGTATAACAAGAGTTGACAGATGTTAATTGATGCTAATATGGAGTCCAGGTAGTTATTGGAGGCTCAGGTAGACTTGTAGGAAATTCCAGTCTTGAACTATTGAGCGACTGTAAGTCCGAGGAGAAATAGCTGTCAACATCAGTTGAGGTCAGAACCGTCTTCATAGTAGAGTGAAACCGTCCCCAGACATCAGACGCATCCCAAAGAGACACACGGGGCATCCATGTGACGAGATCTCCAACCAAAAGCGGGGCACCAATCACTTCACCGTCAACAAACCTGAGTGGTCAATGAGAGTGGGGAAGCCAGCATCTAAACATACCAGTTCACCATAATACACTATGTTCATGAGTCCCCCAGATCTGCTCATTTACCTAAGGCAAATCTATTTACAGTACTATTTACAGGGCTGTTACGTGGTCCGGTATGGAGAGCCGCACCATGCAATGTTTTTTATTGATAAGAGCCCTAATGCTGGGCTATAGAGAGGGTGAACGAAATAGGAGGCTGTGAGAGTGCTTGTGATACGCACGGGAAGATCTTCCCGTTTGGAGATAGCGTGGGATTATTAATTAAGAAACTTAAAAGGAAACAAATGAAAACAGTAAACACAAAGTAAACAGAGCTCCGCCGTCTGCGCGAGAACGGACGGGGCTCTGGAAAATAAAACAAAACTTTTATCCTCTCGGGGCTTATGCCCTTACCGAGGTTTTACGGGAGAGAGGGGTTTGTGTTTTATGCACAACTGAGCGCGCAGCTGAACTGATGCATGCCGCACTCTCTTTCACTTTCTCTCTCTCTCTTGCTTTCACCGGCGTCTTAAACAGACAAAGGCTAGGGCTTTGCCTCTGTCTCTGAACAGCACACTGTCTGTTTGTCTGTTTTTTATTTTACTTTCTTTCTTTCTCTTTCTTTCTTTTTTTTGTCTTTGTCTTTGTCTTTGACCCTGATACCTTACTGGTGCTACAAATGATCGTACGAAGTACGCCGGTATCAGGACCCTTAAATAGACACTCCTTCATGTGTGGCTTGTTCAAGCTGATTGCCTGATAGCGGTGTTGCCTGGCAACCGCGTGTATAAATGGCCGCGCCTTTGCCTGTTCAGAACTCTGACTGGTAGCAACCTGCAGAACTGGCCGTTCTGAACAGTTTATGCGCGGCTCTGCTCCTCGCGTGACCCGCATCATTATAGTACCCTCCCTCTACAGATGGCTCCCGACGTCCGAGAGTCAATCTGGACCCTGCGAAACTCTTTAGTAGGTTCAAGGTCCAGTGTATGCTGAGCACGGAGCACTCGATCACCCAGGCTCTTAACACAGAGCCTGGCGGTACGCCGCTCGGTCACCCTGGGTGGGTGTATGGGGTGGAATAAGGTGCGTGGTGTAGCACGAGTTGGTATGGGCCTACGATGAGGTTTAACATCCCAGTAGCCCTGAGGGGCAGTAGAAAGGGGTACTGGGGCAGGAGGCGCTGGAACTGGGGGTTGGCCACACTTAAGGCAGCTTAGGGCGCACTGACATCCCCAGTTCGAGATGGAATGGATCGGCCAGTCGATACGAGGGTTGTGATGCTGTAACCAGAGGAACCACAGCACTACTCTCTGTTCTGGCACCCGAGTTACCAGAAATGAGATTCGCTCGGAGTGTCGTCCAGTATAACTGGGGCTGTCCTCTGCGTCACACACCCCGACTCAATTGGCTGGCCGGCCAGGGAGATCAACGGGATGGGGGAAGGGAGCGGGCTAACTGGAATACCCAGTGCTGTAGCTAGCCTCCCGTCAATAAAATTTCCTGTGGCCCCCGAATCAATAAGCACCTCCGTATGAATGGCCTTTGCCTGTTCAGAACTCTGACTGGTAGCAACCTGCAGAACTGGCCGTTCTGAACAGTTTAGGTGCTGCTCTGCCCCTTGCGCGACCCGCATCGTTACAGGGGCTTTGTAAGAAAAAGCTCTGCACCCTGCTGTAGTTTTTATAATACGCGGTACTGACAAGCAGCCTGTATCCTTTGATCGAGGTAGGCGTGGCGGATAGTAAGACACTAGCAGTTCACTCTTTGTATATTGTATTTACAGTATGTCCTCGACTTATGAACGAGTTCCGTTCCAGGAGCACGTTCGTAAATCAGTTTTGTTTTGTTCTTAAGTCTGACAAAGTTAGAAATTTGTAACCTGAATGTTTGTTGCTCGTTGAAATCATGTATAATACTTTAATAATCTTATTAATCAGCAAACTGCTGCGTAGTAAGATGAGCACTATACTCCATGTTGTGCGGTTATAGGAGACTAATCAACAACGGAGTGATCACAGTGATTCCACCTCATCACAGCTCTCCATCGCTGAATATCTTCCTATAACTATAGAGCTATAACATGAGCTTGTTTGCTGGCCATTATGATGACAGTTAAATGGCTGATTTCTACCTCGTTAAATCCTGAGAGAATTTGTGCATCTGCTGCATTTTCTAGCTTTCACGCTTCTGCACACATACACACACACACACACACACACACACACACACACACACACTGTCTCTCTGTCTCTCTCTCCTTAACATCCTTAAATATTCGTGTATTAGTCTAGCGCAGACGTACCCTCATCCCAACCCCACTCTGTCACCCTGTGGGTTGAGACACACCTGTTCACACGTCCATGAGTCATCTGCTCCTCTCACACTTTCATAAAGTGCAGAGACTCCCTGTAGAGCTGCAAAGGGGTACATTTAGATTAAAACGTGCACACACACACAGAGTATGCTCAGAAGTAACTCTGTGTCCCTTTTAAGCTAGTTACCATCTCATTCCTTTGCACTGGCACAACACACACACACAGCAGCGTGATTGAGATTAGGGAGGGAGCTTTGATGTGTGTTGCGAGGACTTCCCTGGGCGAGCACCATCTCCGTCCTCACGCTGCTCACAGCACTGTGGCTCGGCTCTTCTTCATCCACAAAAACCCAGCTGACATTTACACCAGCTGCCTTCACACAGCCCCAACTGTCCCACTACTGTGTGTGTGTGTGCGTGTGTGTGTGTGTGTGTGTGTGTGTGTGTGTGTGTGTGTGTGTGTGTGTGTGTGTTTAATTGCACAGAATGCATAAGTACACATACGTACGTTTCAATCTATTTATTACAAAATTCTTCATTCATAACGACTTAAAAAATAATATTTCTGTTTTGCTTTCCTTATATGGTCAGCAATTCCTGTTTCAGGCTTCCATACAATGTGAATTGATTCACAAGGTTATGGCTCACTATTTGACTGAATCTGAGACAATGCCGTACTGTTTGAATTGGCTCCCCTGATTTCAGCAGTAAACAATTAATAATCAGTTATAACCAATAATAATTGATTGTTGCTTTCAATGCAAATGTGTCCACTAACGCTCGGTGGAAAACCTGTGTGTGGTTTTATTATATACATCGAGGGTGAGTTTAGCATCCTCTTCTTCATGTTTGTGATTTCTCCCCCCTGCACTGAGGGCACATTCTGTCCTGTTAATTCCCCCCAAAATCCCAAGCAGGCATTAATCCAGGAGCGATTAACACCCGCCTCCTCGGTTACGACTTAAACTCTGTGCTCTGTCCCTGCTCTGGGAGCCATAACACCAAGCTGCACCCAGTGGCCCGGTTAGCAGTGTCTCAGATCTTCTTACTCCTCTACCATTTATGCACACGCTACTTGTTAGGAACCTCCACTAGAGGTCACTGTTCATGTCTGTCTGTCTTTGTGTAGTTCCTGTTGGTTGACTCAGTTTCCCAGAAGGCACCTCAGTCAGGTGATGAGGCTCACCTGAACTGAGGTGGCTCATTAAAACCTTCTATAAATAGCAGTTTGTTCTGGGAAACTGGGTC
Organism: Clarias magur; assembly: GCA_013621035.1. Taxonomy (NCBI): domain Eukaryota; kingdom Metazoa; phylum Chordata; class Actinopteri; order Siluriformes; family Clariidae; genus Clarias; species Clarias magur. The sequence goes on along the minus strand of QNUK01000070.1, from coordinate 39,457 downwards.
GAGCATTGTTTGTGATTGTCTGAGTGTCTGTTGGTGTTTGTTTGTTTGTCTGGATTACCATCATGTGGGCATTCCTTTTTGTTACTTTGAGTTTATATTTGATTTATGTTTTGTAACCTTAGTTATCAGAGGGCTCTAGTTTTGTTTTCTTGATGTTCCTTGTGTCTGTGGATTCATGGAGCTGCTTTGTTCACTGTGTAGTTAGGCTGTGTCTCCTCCTGTGTCTTGTGTAAGTACTGTTTTGCCTTCTGGTCTTTTCCCTTGTATGTGTAGCCACATGAGTGTTTAGCCATTAGCAGGGTTAGCCGCTAGTAGGCCTTGACGGCTAGTAGGGTTAGCCCCTAGTAGGGTTAGCCTCCAGTAGGCTAATCTCTAGTGGGAGTGACTGCTAGTGGTTCTGGTCACTAGTAGGTTGGCCGCTAGTTTGGTATAGCCTCATGTGTGCCCTGCCTTTTGTCTTCCGGTCCCCTAGGTCAGTACTAACACTATTAGCCACTAACCCAGTTAGGTCAGCCTCCAGTGTCCCCAGTACAACATGTAGCGTAACCCAGTTAGTTTGGTTCCTTCTGTCAGCCCTGTCTCCTGTCTAGCCCTGTCTCCTGTCTAGCCCTGTCTCCTGTCTAGCCCTGTCTCTCCAGTCTCTGTGCCTCCATTCTCCAGTCCCTGTCTTTAGTTCCCCTCTGTGTCTTAGTTAGCTCCAGCTCCATGTTTCCTCATCCCTAGTCCCTGTGTCAGCTCCTGGTTCCCTGTGTCAGCTCCTGGTTCCCTGTGTCAGCTCCTGGTTCCCTGTGTCCAGATCCCTTCCTGTTCCTGTGTTTTTCCTGAGCCCTAGTTTTAGTTTGAGTTTGTTGTTTTAGTTCCTTTGTTCTGTTTTTGAGTGGTGTCAGTTTAAATAAAGACTCTTTCTGTTACACCCCTCTGCGTACATGCCTACCTTCATGCCCACGGCAACACCATCAGCCGGTCTAGCACTACAACCAGCTAGACCCATGACACTACTCAATTGATACTCATCCTCTCAGATATTGTATCTCAGTTTTAATAATTTTTTTCAATATTTAAAATGTCAGCAGTCAGTGTTGTGGAACATTGTAATATTTGATATTGTATGATGATATGGGTGATTTTGGCACCCTCTAATGGAACCAGGCAGTACTGCGTGTCCGCGGTTTTACCTTCCTGAATTGTTCTACTGATTTTGGAATGCATGTTACAGAACAGGCAATACACTGTGTCCCATCATCACTTGGACTTGAAACCCACACCATTAAATAACTATGTTCTGGGAGTCATAAGACCAAGCAGCACCCACTGGCCCTGTTAATAACGTGTCAGATCTTCTTCGAGAATCCCATTACGCTCTCCACACCTCCACTATCCATGCCCACTCTGCTCAACTGATCTCCAGCTTTGCTATTAAATAAATGTGTCTCAGCTTTTATAGCCTTTTATTTGAATCCATAAAAGCTTCACTATTCTGGAAAGACTGTGGTTTTGAGTATTAAAAAAAAAAATCTCCTTTAGGAAAGATGAGTAATAAAACTTCCCACTCTTGCATTCTTGGACTATGGATTTTGTGGGGAAAAATTGATCTGATGCACAGTAATAAATCAGGTATATTGTAAACAGTCATCTATAAAACATGACTCACAACAACTAATCAATAATACAGATGGCATAATGTCAATGATACAAAACAAACACTCTCTAGCGAATGCCCATATTGATTAGTGAGTGTGAAAGAAAGAACCTTTGAAATATATTAATAATTTAAGTAGAGGGGGGAAAAAAAGAAATTAGCCTGGTCATTTCAGATAATGAACAAGGAAAACCATTAGCGCTAATGACAACGGAAATGCCAGGTCTGTAATACTGTAACTCAAAGCCATCCGCTTTTGAAATGTTCTTTTAGCAACCAAGAGTTTCGTCATCAATTTATCTTCTGATACTGGCATTCATGAAAACATGAATCTATGTCATTAGAAATATTTAAATGTTGCGTTATGACTTTCCTCAATTGCAAAACAGAGCAGAGTAAGGAGAGGATTGACATTTAGGAAGCTTAGAAACAACAAAGAAAAATACTTTCTTGAAAATCCTTCAAGTTAGCTGTTACGTCGTTTTTTGAGTGGGCAACTTGGTGGTGCTGGGGTTTGAACCTTGTACCTTCCGATTAGCAGTTCAATGCCTTAACCAGAGTATCTGCCTTGTGCTCCCCCCATACGCCACCACTGATCCCAGTGATGATAATAATAATTATGACAATGGCCAATTTTTTTTTTTTTTATGTGCAATTCTACCTCTATCCAGAAGCGTTTTACACAAGTATTTCCCTAAGCTGTTATGAGGCGATGGATGTGGAAGAGGACTGACAGCGCTTTTCTTCCAGTCTGTTACACTGGAAGTGATGCAGCAGGAGCAAAAGTTTAAAAAGATAATGTTAGTTGGCTTGAAGGATGTTTCCAACACTTTGTTGCTTTGTGGTGCAAAGTACAGATGTCGTTATATGTGTTTATTGTATGGTTTTATTGTAAAGTCAGTACAAAAAAAACTGAGATTTCAAAACATTAATATTCCAGCAAAAAAAGAAAAATATATATGTGAGCCAAAAAAGAGAGCAGCATATTATTAAAAAAAAGGTTTTCCTGCATGAAAATTGAAGCAGGTGCACTAGAGTCCTCAGTAGGACTGTGTCTGGTTCAGCGAGATGTTCAGTAACACTGAACAGCTAATTTTCTTATAAAACTGCACACATTGTAGACACACACCCAAACACCCACACACGCACACACACAAACATACAAAATCTAGAATGAGGCAAAGGTTCATTTCATGCAACAAAGGGTTAATAGCCCTGTCTAAGAGAGAGCCTGGGGTGGGTGGGAATTGCCAAGTGACAAAATTGAGGACATAATGAAAGAAGATACAAGGGAATCTTGCTCAGCTTGAATGTTTGTAATAACAATATTTTGTGGGCTGTTATGTACAGTATAAATAGGGTGAATTGTGGCGCAATAGTGTTCAAACTTTTGATCAATCTTTAGCAGTTCTTACTGTTTGGGGGTTGTATGGGTGGATTGTCTCCATTACACATATTTACTTTTATGAATAAAAAAGGGGAGTGTAGACAAAAGAGAATGTTGAAGCCAATAAAAAGGACATTTACACTCTAATCCTAACAGTGTAGTCACTGCAGTATTAATGGAGTACATGTATGCAGCGCTATCGTCTGTGATACATTCTGTGAAATAAGACCATACTGCATACTTAACATCCATGATTATGTATATAGAACATATCATGGATGTTTGGCAACACATACCTGTCATTTATTACTGATGGAGCAACTGCAATAGCAGTAACAGAGTGCAAACATCCTTTTCTTGCCTTAAACACAAAAACGTTGCAGTATTTTTGCTTCATTGATCATGTGGCACAATGTAAACATACATTTACATTGATGTCATCCGGCATATTCCCTTATACAGGGTGATATAAGGTACTTACAGATGTGCAAGTTTTCTTTTATTTTTGCGAGCATAAATAATTTTGGAAATGTGCTTGTAAATCAGTATTTCTAGGATAGTGCATCAAAATGAAAAAATATTGGCATCTATTTATGGCAAAAACAGCAACCATTTAGCCTACATCCCAAACACATTATGATTTCATGTACGCATAAGGGAAAAAAAAGAAAGAAAATTGGAATAGGGTCCAACTTTGAAAACATGCAGATCCTTGAATGACCACTAGGAGCTGGCACCAAAAGCGAGTCAATCCCCATAGACCCTTATGTTAAAATGCCAATTTTACAACAGAAATAAACATTTACCGCCTGGTACAAAAAGTGGTGTTGGTCTTCATAACCACATTTCCCATTCTACGACAACTGTATGGTAGTAAATTATTATGTGATTTTGTTAAAATTACAATGAACCAAAAATTTTGCAGAAATAATGTTAACCCCCTAGCTGGTACGTAGTATCTGATGTAAGGAAGTGTGTTCAAACATAGCAAGGCTCTGTTTTCTCCACCCATTTGCCCATTTATGGATTAACAGTGAGATGGCATCAATCAGAGCTGCCACTGTTAAGCTTCAAAACCGCTCTTTAAAAAATCTGCTCAAGAAAGACCTGACAACTTCGTACATGCAGACTGCATGCCAGAGATTTGCAAAATAGTAATCGCCATCCTGAAAAAAATCAACTCATCCATGTGCATAAGCTGACTCTGAATAGGAGGAATTTTAACTGTATATATATATATATATACAGTATAATAATGATATATTGTTTAATCTCTATATAGAATTTAGAGATTAAAGTACAACATGACCAGGCATAAAATCAAACCCTATACTGGCTTGATAAAGTGCGGAGAGAAACAGTCCGGGAAGTGACAGACAGACTGAAAATGGACATCGCCTTATCAAACTGACAAAAATCAAAATGGACAGAGTGACACCAAACCGACCTCACAGAAAAATCCACCAAATTAGAAGCAGTCCAAGAAAGTAAAAGGGCATGGGATGTGACATGGAACCATCTGAGGAAATGACAGTTACAAAACCTTGAGTTCGGTTTTACGTGCGTGTGCATTTGAAACACACTGTTGACTACTGAGAGAGAGATTAAAACAAGGAACAAATTCCCATATGAACATCAAACATGACCCGCATGCTTGAATCACATTCGTCTTCTCTAACGGCTCGCTGGCAGAAATAATGAACAATCCTCCTGAAATTCGCTCTGATTCACTGTTTTATTTTAGCATGTCTGTTATTGCTTCCTCACTTGATCCTGACAACCGACACAAACACTGCTTTATCGTCAAGGAGCACTCAAGCAGGTGTGATCTAATAACAAATAATATATCCTTTATGACCTGGCACAATTTCAGAAGGGCCCAGAAAAATGTAAAAACACTTCAGCATGGAACATATCTACCTCTATTCTGATGGTCACATGATAGGATCGACAATGATGCAACCACTGACCTCTTTAGAGGAAACATAATACTCCACATTGCAGCGATAATTGAATTCTTTAAAAAAGGGCATAGATTAGAATTATTTATGTGTGTATGCAATTTGTATGTAAAGAAAATAAATGCGTTAATATGCCATGTCTTTTAACACATTAGGTCATGAGCATGACATGGTGGCTTAGTGGTTATCACTGCCACTTCTTTCCTGCAGGGTTGAGGGTTTTAATCTCACCTCTGATATTTGTTGTATTTTTAGACATGACTTCTCAAGACATATCTCGGTACCTCTCCTCATATGCGGAATTAACTTAAAGTCAACTTAAACATGTGCGTAAGAGTCTCTGAATAAATGTTAATATAATGTTACCGACTCAAGTTAGAATAATATTTAATTTGCATTTAGGAAAGTGAATAAGTATACAGTGAAACCTTGGATTGTGAATAACTCGGTCCTTGAGTGTTTTGCAAGACGAGTAAATGTTTTTAAATAAAAATAAACGAACGAGGTCTTACGATTAGTACGTATACAACACGAGTTTTAATAATTTTTATATGAATATTTTTGGGCTGTAGACCGAATCATCTGCGTTTGCATTATTTTTATGGGGACTTCGCTTTGATATATGAGAAAACAAATTTCAACAATATACTGTGGTCACATGAAACTATCAGCCTGTGGTGCTAAACGTCTACAATATGGCAGTCAACAGTAAACAAATTTCTTTTTGCATCATTTTTGTACAGCTGTGCCAAGGTGGCTCGGAGCCCATTGCAGTTGCTCCTGTAAACATTCAGCGAGTGGAACGTCTGGTTGTTGAAAATCGACACATAACTTGTCACTGACTTGCGGAACAGGCGCATCTGTATGTGTGAACTGTACACAAAATCATTCACCAACACAATTTGCACACATGCCTGTACAGTCCTGACCTCGTTCCAAGCCATTTCCACATGTTTGGACCATTAAAGGAGTTCTTTTAAGGAAATTCAGCCAGACTGATCATAGCTCCAGCATAATGAGAAAATGTTTGACAATGTCCATGAAATTCTGTTCATTTCAGTTAAAATTTACTATTGCGATAAAATCGCGATAATTGTGACAGATAGTTTTTTAATGAACAAGACATATGCTGTTTCTCATTGCTAACCATGCAGAAATAATTCACATTGCTTAAAATTAGAAATTAGACTTTCAAATATAACCTTCCTCATGTTTATTTGGCCATACCATTTTACAGCAGGGCTTTGTACTGTACAGTCGTGGCCAAAAGTTTTGAGAATTACATAAATATTGGAAAGTTTTTATAATAGCAATTTGCATATACTGTATGTATAGAATGTTATGAAGAGTGATCAGATGAATTGCATAGTCCTTTTTTGGACTTAATCCCGAAAAAAACTTTCCACTGTATTTCATTGCTGTCATTAAAGGACTTGCTGAGATCAATTCAGTAATCGTTGTCATGCACACTCGTAACACGACCGGCACTAGGACCCGGAAGTAATACGGTCGGGTTTTCAGGAAGCATAAAAGGAGACAAAATGGCGCTTCACATTGCTCAGTCATTGAGTTCGCCCATGCCTTACCTGACGCTTTGCCGACTATTCTGTGAGTACTCACCTATTTGGGTTGCTTCTTTGATTGAGTGTGTGTTGCTAGAACGCGGATTTATTTGTGTAGATCCTAGCTCTTCGTGTAAGAGAGTTCTTAGATAAATTGCGTGGTTATCCTGCCTACTCGTGTTGCTTCCGCGTTTGGGTTTACCATCCACGCTACACGGGCTAACTGCTAAGGCTTCTGTGCTTACCCTACTATAGCTCGTGACAGAATGACTGAGCCAAAAGCAGTAAACCCAGCGGAGTTTGCTCGCCTCTGTGATGTGGTTGACCAGCATGCCGAGCTGATCAATAAGCTTCGTGGAGAAGTCGTGTCTCTCCAAAAGGACCTCCAAGACGTCGCGGCTTTGCGCCGCGAGGTGGCGGAGCTACGGCAGGAGAACGCGACCCTCCGTGGGGCGGCTGCTCACTCGGTTGTTGCCACGCCCATCGCAGTGGCTGCGGCACCGCCTCCCCACCCCCCTTCTGATGTTTTCATAGCGCTACCGGATAAGTGGGATGGCACAGATGGGAAGTGCAGTGTCTTTCTAACTGCATTGGATCTTGTGTTTGAGTTTAATTCCAGCAAATACTCCACAGACCGACTGCGTGTTGCGCTTCTCGTTTCGTTGCTATCCGGGCAGGCAGCTGAGTGGGCCACGGCGGTCCTCAGATCAGATTCAGACACGGCCTACTCATACGGAGAGTTCATCCATCAACTGAAACTAACATTTGAACATCCTGCTGCTGAGGTGGAGACCGACACCAAATTATATCATCTGCGGCAGGGAGGGTCGTCCGTGAGTCGCTACACAGCGGACTTTCGTACTCTAGCCGTGCAGACCACCTGGGGAGACGCCGCCCTCCGGACGGCCTACTACGAGGGACTGGCCTCACGGATTAAAGATGAACTCGCCGGGCGAGAGATTCCCGCCACGCTGGAAGGACTGATTCAGCTCGCCCTTCGCATTGACCAGCGCCTGTTCTCTCGTCCGAGGCCAGCCCCCCGGACCCTGCCACCCACTACATCACCTTCATACCCTCACGCCCCGGTTCCTGAGATGCGTCCCTCTTTCACCACCACCGCCATGGCACCTGTCGGACCTCCACCTCCCGCCGTGGTTAACACCGGAGCTGGGGAACCCATGCAACTAGGACGCGCCTCCTTGACCGCTGCAGAACGGGAACGACGCTTCAGAAAAGGGCTTTGCGCCTACTGTGGGTCAGCGGCGCACCACAGGGCCCTCTGTCCACTTCGCCCGGGAAACGCTCAGGCCCGGTGAGCAAACGGGGCAGTTCACCGGGCCCCCTCCACCTCTCGGTCACGACACCCCATAATTCCCGTCTCACGGTCAAAGTACACCTCTGGTTTGGCCACAAACGGGTCGGAAGTACTGCGTTCATCGATTCCGGTGCCGCAGGTAACTTTATTGACTCTTCGTTTGCCAAAGAACTAGGAGTGGAACTTGAGGTGTTATCCCAGCCCGTTCGTATCACCTCTGTCGACGGTCGGCCCCTTTCCTCCAGCCCCATCACCACTCAGACTCAGCCGCTCACCCTTGCCATCGGCCAACATCATGAACGGATCCAGTTCCACCTCACCTCCATTTCATCACCACCCATCATCCTCGGACACCCCTGGCTGCTCCAACATGACCCCCTCATCTCCTGGACGCAGAACCGGATCCTGCAGTGGGGGCCGACCTGCACCGAACTCTGCCTGCGGGGCCCGGCTGGGACGTGTTCTAGGGAGTCCAAGGCACCCGATGTCGACACCAATGCCATCCCCGTCATCTACCGAGACCTGGCTGAAGTATTCTGCAAGAGACGAGCCACACACCTTCCTCCTCATCGCCCCTATGACCTGACAATTGAACTTCAGCCGGGCTCGGTCCCCCCCCGCGGCCATCTTTACTCCCTCTCCGCCGATGAGACGCAGGCGATGGAGAGATATGTTTCTGACGCCCTTCGCCACGGCACCATCCGGCCCTCCTCCTCGCCTGCCGCCGCGGGGTTCTTCTTTGTAAAGAAGAAAGGGGGCGACTTACGTCCCTGTGTCGATTATCGGGGGCTTAATAACATCACCATTAAGAACAGACACCCTTTGCCGCTTACCAACTCAGCCCTGGACGCCCTCTCTGGTGCCACCATTTTCACAAAGTTGGACCTCCGGAGCGCCTACAACTTGGTGCGCATCAGAGAGGGCGATGAGTGGAAGACGGCTTTCATCACCCCTACTGGACACTACGAGAGCTTGGTCATCCCATTCGGACTCTGCAACGCACCCGCCGCCTTCCAACAGTTCATCAATGATGTCCTTAGGGACATGCTAGGGCGGTGGGTGTTCGTTTACCTAGATGACATACTTATTTATTCACGCACCGCCGAGGAACACACCCAGCATGTCAGAGCGGTCCTTAAGAGATTACTCGCCCACCAACTGTACTGTAAGTTGGAAAAATGCGCCTTTCACGAGCGCTCCACCACGTTCCTGGGTTTTGTCATCTCGCCCCAGGGTGTGGCCATGGACCCGCAGAAACTGGAAGTTGTGCGTCACTGGCCCCTACCCAAGACCCTCAAGCAACTTCAACGGTTTCTCGGGTTTGCGAACTTCTATCGTCGCTTTATCCGGGACTACAGTACGGTTGCCGCCCCTTTAACCGCTCTGACTCGACCCTCTTCTCATCACTTCAGCCTCAACCCTGCCGCCATCACCGCCTTTCATGACCTATGCCACCGGTTCACCAATGCCCCAATTCTACTGCACCCAGACGCAAGTAAACCATTCGTTGTGGAGGTGGACGCTTCGGATGTGGGCGCCGGGGCTGTTCTCTCTCAACGAGGTCCAGACCAGAAGCTACATCCCTGTAGTTTCTTTTCCAAAAAATTTGACCCCACTCAGCAGCGATACGGGGTAGGGGACCGCGAGCTGCTGGCCATAAAGTGGGCTTTGGAAGAATGGCGACACTGGCTCCAGGGCGCCAGAGAGCCGTTCATCGTCTGGACCGACCATCAGAACCTGATCACCATCCGCAACTTAAAACAGCTCAACCCGAGACAGGCGCGGTGGGCACTATTTTTTGAACATTACAACTTCCACCTATCCTACCGCCCGGGGTCCAAGAACACCAAAGCTGACGCCCTCTCCCGACAACACGAAGAGGACGTTCCCCGGGCAGACCCCGCGCCTGTCATCACACCCACCAAGATCATTGCACCACTTCACTGGGAACTGGAAACGAGGGTTCGCCGTGCACAGGCGATGGAGACCGCACCGGCAGGTGTGCCACCTGGGCGACTCTACGTGCCAAAAACTGTAAGGACCGAGGTGTTGCAATGGGGTCATTCCTCGCCATTATCCGGACACCCCGGCACCAACCGCACCCTGCAATTCATCAGACGTGCCTTCTGGTGGCCATCTATGGCGAGTGATGTCAAAGAGTACGTCCAGGCATGCCCAGTGTGCGCCAGGTCCAAGAATACCAACCAACCGACACCGGGGGAACTCCAACCACTCCCCGTTCCCCATCGGCCCTGGACGCACATTGCCGTCGACTTCATCACGGGCCTGCCGGCCTCCGAAGAGAAGAACACCATCTTAACTATCGTCGACCGGTTCTCCAAAGCCGTGCACCTGGTGGCCCTCACCGGACTCCCGTCAGCCAAAAAAACAGCAGAGCTGATTTTAGAACACGTAGTCCGACTGCATGGGTTCCCAAAAGACATCGTCTCGGACAGGGGGCCCCAGTTCACCGCCCGGTTCTGGAAGGCCTTCTGCCGTCTGATCAATTCCACCTGTAGTCTATCCTCTGGTTATCATCCCCAGACTAACGGTCAGACGGAGCGGACCAACCAACAACTGGAGCGCTACCTGAGATGCTTTGTTGCCGATCGCCAGCGCTCCTGGGCCCGCTACCTCCTATGGGCTGAGTTATCTCACAATCTCCATGTCTCTTCAGCCACCAATCTCAGTCCATTTGAGGTATGCCACGGTTTCCAACCTTCGATGTTCGATCATCAGGAACCGGAGGTTGAGGTGCCGTCAGCCCAACAGTTGGTTCGCCGGTGTCGACGGCTGTGGAACCAAGCAAACGCCGCCATCCAACAGGCCAACAACCGCTACGCCACTCAACATCGCCGTCGACACCCGCCGGGACGATTGTACAATGTAGGTGACAAAGTATGGCTTTCAACCAGAAACCTTCACCTTCACACAGAATCTAAAAAGCTATCACCCAGGTTCATCGGTCCATACCGCATTACCCTCCGTATCAATCCTGTCACCTACCGGCTCCAGCTGCCTGCGGCGCTCCGGATCCATCCGGTATTTCACACCTCCCAGCTCAAACCATTCATCACTTCACCAATGGTTCCCCCCACCCACCCTGCTCCTCCTCCCCGTATCATTGAGGGTGGTCCCGCCTACACCGTTCGCCGGATCCTTGACTCACGTCCTCGGGGCAGAGGGCTCCAGTACCTGGTGGATTGGGAAGGTTATGGTCCCGAGGAGCGATCTTGGATTCCGGCTCGGTTCGTCCTAGACCCCGAACTCATCCGGGACTACCGTCGTCGGGTATCCTCCACCCCAGGACCGTCGAGAGTCGGTCCTGGACAGGGGGGTACTGTCATGCACACTCGTAACACGACCGGCACTAGGACCCGGAAGTAATACGGTCGGGTTTTCAGGAAGCATAAAAGGAGACAAAATGGCGCTTCACATTGCTCAGTCATTGAGTTCGCCCATGCCTTACCTGACGCTTTGCCGACTATTCTGTGAGTACTCACCTATTTGGGTTGCTTCTTTGATTGAGTGTGTGTTGCTAGAACGCGGATTTATTTGTGTAGATCCTAGCTCTTCGTGTAAGAGAGTTCTTAGATAAATTGCGTGGTTATCCTGCCTACTCGTGTTGCTTCCGCGTTTGGGTTTACCATCCACGCTACACGGGCTAACTGCTAAGGCTTCTGTGCTTACCCTACTATAGCTCGTGACAATCGTCTTGTTAACTCAGGTGAGAATGTTGACGAGCACAAGGCTGGAGATCATTATGTCAGACTGATTGGGTTAGAATGGCAGACTTGACCTGTTAAAAGGAGGGTGATGCTTGAAATCCTTGTTCTTTCATTGTTAACCATGGTGACCTGCAAAGAAATGCGTGCAGCCATCATTGCGTTGCATAAAAATGGCTTTACAGGCAAGGATATTGTGACTACTAAGATTGCACCTAAATCAATAATTTATAGGATCATCAAGAGCTTCAAGGAAAGAGGTTCAATTCTTGTTAAGAAGGCTTCAGGGCGTCCAAGAAAGTCCAGCAAGCACCAGGATCGTCTCCTAAAGAGGATTCAGCTGCGGGATCAGAGTGCCACCAGTGCAGAGCTTGCTCAGGAATGGCAGCAGGCAGGTGTGAGTGCATCTGCACGCACAGTGAGGCGAAGACTTTTGGAAGATGTCCTGGTGTCAAGAAGGGCAGCAAAAAAGCCACTTCTCTCCAAAAAAAACATCAGGGACAGATTGATCTTCTGCAAAAAGTATGGCGAATGGACTGCTGAGGACTGGGGCAAAGTCATATTCTCGGATGAAGCCTCTTTCCGATTGTTTGGGGCATCTGGAAAAAGGCTTATTTGGAGAAGAAAAGGTGAGCGCTACCATCAGTCCTGTTTCATGCCAACAGTAAAGCATCCTGAGATCATTCATGTGTGGAGTTGCTTCTCATCCAAGGGAGTGGGCTCACTCACAATTTTGCCCAAAAACACAGCCATGAATAAAGAATGGTACCAAAACACCCCCCAACAGCAACTTCTTCCAACAATCCAACAACAGTTTGGTGAAGAACAACGCATTTTCCAGCACGATGAAGCACCGTGCCATAAGGCAAAAGTGAGAACTAAGTGGCTCGGGGACCAAACGTTGAAATTTTGGGTCCATGGCCTGGAAACTCCCCAGATCTTAATCCCGTTGAGAACTTGTGGTCAATCCTCAAGAGGCGGGTGGACAAACAAAAACCCACTAATTCTGACAAACTCCAAGAAGAGATTATGAAAGAATGAGTTGCTATCAGTCAGGATTTGGCCCAGAAATTGATTGAGAGCAGCCCAGTCGAATTGCAGAGGTCCTGAAAAAGAAGGGCCAACCCTGCAAATACTGACTCTTTGCATAAATGGCATGTAATTGTCGATAAAAGCCTTTGAAACGTATGAAGTGCTTGTAATTATATTTCAGTACATCACAGAAACAACTGAAACAAAGATCTAAAAGCAGTTTAGCTGAAAACTTTGTGAAAACTAATATTTGTGTCATTCTCAAAACTTTTGGCCACGACTGTAGTCTCGGTATACACAGTATTCTAACACATATATTCTAATCCTAGTACAGATACAGTAGTATACAGACCTATTTATATACAGTAGTTGCTGTTTCTTTTATCTTTGCTTGGCTTGTTGTCTTATTTTTCTATGCTGTCCAATTCGACCTGTCTGATCATTTGTTGCTGTTTGATAATGTCTCTGATGTCTGATCGGATGATTCGACTCCCTTCGCAGTTTGAGCAGCTGGCGTTCTTGTGGATGGAGAGACAGAAGTCTGGAGGGAACTACAGCCGCTACAGAGCGCAGACCGAGAAACACGTCGTGCTTTGCGTCAGCTGTCTGAAGATAGATCTCCTCATGGATTTCCTCAACGAGTTCTTCGCACACCCCAGACTGCAGGTGCGTCCGTGAGCACACACAGATCACTTTGCAGGTGTATTATTTCTTTCTGTAGCAGGGAAATGGGCTCGGAGGAGATTGCAGCCATGCTTGTATGGATTTCTATAAATATCTACTGTATATGGTGGATGATCACATTGCAAGATAACTTTGTTCATTTAGAGGATTAAAATATAATTTTTTTTTGCAAAAATCATTATAAACCATGGCAGTTTTTGTTATGGAGTTGAAACAGTTTTTAAGTATGGAAGAATGATAGCTGATACTGTATATCATCCCAGTATATCAGCTCTACCAAAAACAAAAAAAGGTTGGACTATGTTTTTTAGGTGTTTCTGAACAAAGCTGATAAAGCATCAAAGTGTGGACATACTGCTGCAATGTGCAAGATGTCCTTCATGTTTTAACAATGTTAAATGTGAAAATATTGTGATATAACTTACGTCACCTTATAATGTAAAAAATTATTTTGAAATAATGTAAGTAAAGTTTCTTATCATGAAATAATGTTTTAAAAAATCTTATCTAAAAACAAACACTGTCTCTTAAAATAACATAAAAAAAATTCTCTTGAAATAACATTAAAAAAATATTTTGAAATCCAAAAAAGTCTTATATTGGAATAATGTAGGGAAAAAAAATTTTGAAATAACAAAAGAATCTTATTTTGAAAAAAAAATATATATATATATATATTTTTTTTACTTTAAAGTAAGTAATATTGGCGGCACGGTGGTGTAGTGGTTAGCACTGTCGCCTTGCACCGTCCGGGTTCGATCCCCGGCCAGGCTCGATTCCCGTCTCTGTGTGCATGGAGTTTGCATGTTCTCCACGTGCTTGGTGGGTTTCCCCCGGGTACTCTGGTTTCCTCCCACAGTCCAAAGACATGTAGGTTTGGCTAATTGGCGTTCCCAAAATTGTCTGTAGTGTGTGAATGAATGAGTGTATGTGTCTGTGCCCTGCGATGGATTGGCACCCTGTCCAGGGTGTACCCTGCCATGTGCCCCAAGTCTCCTGGGATAGGCTCCAGGCCCCCGTGACCCTGAATACAGGATTAAGCGGTATAGATGATGAGTGAGTGAGTGAGTGAGTAAATAATATTTTAATAAGATGAAAATACCTTATCTTCAAATAATGTGAAAACATAATTTTACATTATAACATGAAAAAATGTTCTTAAAATGTAAAACACATCTTATTCTAAAAATAAACATTTCACTTAAAAACATGGAACTTTTTTTTTATTATTGCTGACTATTAAGTAAATATACATTTTGAGCATTTTTTTAATTAGTAGTAGTACTACTCTAATTTGCCTAATTTATTATTATTATTCAATATTCATTTAAGCTCTATTTATCTTGACAAATAAGCAAGTGAGCAAAAAAAAAGAAATATAGCCCTTTTTATATCCAAAAATATATCTAAAAATAGTTTTTTATACAGTATTATACAGTTTACTGTTTTATTGCACAAAAGTGAATGTGTGTTGTAGGTGTGTGTATGTGTTGCATGTGTGTATGTTGCATGTTTGTCCAAAAGGCTCATTAGGCATCAGAGAGGTGTAATCCTCAGCAGTAACTCCTGGCAGCCTCTGGCAGGAGCATTACAGCAGCATTAATCAGCAAATCTGTTTTATTCTGAGCACATTACAGTCAACGAGAAAGCAAAAGTCCTCACACACACACATTTTATAACAACATTGAAAGCTGAGAGCTTGCTATACAGTACATACAGTACAGTAGGCTACCCATTGTCATGCAAACACATGTTGCATCTGCATTTATTATTATTTTTATTATGATTGCTATAACACCTCATAGGGTGTCATGTACTCTGTCTGTGTGTGTGTGTGTGTGTGTGTGTGTGTGTGTGTGTGTGTGTGTGTGTGAGAGAGAGAGAGAGAGAGACAGAGAGAGACATCATCTGAAGTGCAAATGAACAGAGGGAACGGAGCGGATTGTTGTCATAGCAATGCAGCCTTGAATTCCAATTACCTTTCCAAGACGTGTTTTTCCTTTGATATATTGTGATCTGATAGTTCAGGTCATCTGCACGACACTCATTTGTGTAACACTTGCTATGAAGGCCATGTTTATAATGACCCCTGGATAGAGTCATAACACGTTACAATACGTTAATAATGCATTCTACACCTTGTTATAAATATTTGTAAAGAGTTTTCTTTAGATTTTATAAGCATTTACAATGTGTACATGTTAATTAAACAAAACAGTGATAAGTAGGACGCGTTTTTAGAGAGCTACAGTGGCTCGAGTAAGTATTCACCCTCCAGATTCCAGAATTATACAGTAGGTCATAAAAAATTTAATTGTAACATTGCAAAAATGAATCCAACTATTTGGATTTCTAGAGGTATCCCCAGGTTATTAAAGGGCTCGAATGAGCTGCATTATGAAGGCTAAGAAGCTACCAAAACTAGTTTAGGACAATGCTTGGTTAATATATTTTTTTTAAACAACTCTGAAGATTACACAGCATGACATTTATCCATTATTGATACAATTGTACATTACCTTTGATCAAGCATGGACCCTAATATTTAATTAAGAATAACAACCCAATCAGATTAAATATGCATCATGTATACAACTCTAACAGAGCGATCTGACCTGATATGTAAGTAAATATTTTAGCCGTGTAAACATAGTTTCTTGTTCAAATACTGTAAATATCTTCTTTCTACTCATGTTTACCCCACATCAGGGTAACATTAGGAGACGTGACAAGTTTCCAGGAGGGTAATTTCTGAGTTGTGAGGACAACTAACTCTCTCTATCTCTAATTAGAAATTAAAAAGATTAGATTAAGATTAAGATTAGATTAAAAAAAAAAAAGATTAAGGAAATATGGTCCGTGCAAACACAGCTAGTGAGAACGTTAGTCAGGGAAGCAATAAAGAATATGATGCTGCCACCACCATGCTTCAGGTTTGAATCCCTCCCCTCCTCTAACTCTGTCACTCTGCATGTCATGCAGGACTACTACGTGGTGATCCTGTGTCCGACAGAGATCGACGTCCAGGTACGGCGCATCCTGCACATCCCGCTGTGGGCTCAGAGGGTCATCTACCTGCAGGGTTCAGTACTCAAAGACCAGGATCTCATGAGGGCCAAGTAAGAACTACAGCTACTGTACCTCTTCAGGACTCTGTGTGGGACTAGGGGGGGATTTCCGACCATGCAGGGATACAACTTTACTCACCTAGTTGAAATATTTTACAAATGAGTGACCTAACAGGTGTATATACCTCCAGGCTTATAATAGAATTAAAAATTAACATCCTATCATTGTGTCTGATAGAACGAAATGCAGATCAATTCTTGATTTTCAAGTAGAGTCACAAGCTTCAGTCACAAAGATAGATCAAATGGTGGTGTTTAAGTAGCGACTTGCATTCAGACCTGAGCCAGAGGTCAGCAAGTCTTGATTTTGGCTCCACCAAGGTTTGTAACACACTCAGCTCAGAGGAAGTATAAATATCCGTGTATGAGAGCGTAATTAACAGAAATCCACAAATCCATACGTCAGGGTCAAATTCAAATCTCTCCAAAATCAGAGGGTTATTCCAAAGAGTAGTCAAAAACATCAAGGAAAGAATCAAAGGCTCAGGTAATGAGAAAGCATTGGACATGATATAACCATGATACATGAGGAAATGTTTTAAGATTTTGATAGGAGAAGGCCTCCTGGATGTGGGGTAGAGAAAGATCTCAAAAATAAGCAATCAAACATGGTGGAGACTCGATATTGGTCTACAGACATTAACTTGAAAAAGGTTCTCACAGTTACATAGTATTGCTATTGGAGTAGCACTAGTCAGTCATGGGTGTATATGATCTTGTGTATGCAGAAAAGAGCAGCTAGCATGGATTTCTCCAAGGGTGTTACACCATTTTGTCTTGCAGCATGGTGACGCTGGATGGGGTAACATTTTTAAGGGGAAGCATGTCTCAGTCCATGACCCTACCCAGCAGCAGACATCATATAACAGGAAAAAGCAAGCTGGTGTGTGGGAATAAGGCAAGAAAGAAAGAAGGAGGAAATTGAGAGAGAAAACTGCCCGTCTAGGAACCATGATGTTCATGTATTATGTAGTTTTTTTTTCTTTCATTAATTTAAATAATCACTTGTTTCTAGATATTTCTGTAGAACATCTCCACACCCATACTGGTCATGTGACAGCACCTGGCATTCACTCACCAATCCGTCTTAACATCTAGCAGGTTCACACCAATTCACACCTGAAGATTGGTGACATGCACAGCACATCCAGTGCACGATATATCGTTTTTTTCTCTGACAAATACAAATATTCCCACTCTGGGAAGCGTGAATTCCAGCAGGAATGGTAATAAAAGGTGTATTAACTCTAGCTTTCATAGCTTTGGAAGATTAGCTTTAGGAGGAGGAACGTGTGCAGGGCTTTGAGATCTACTGATCGGTCCAGCAGTAGCACTGACACACTGATTAACACAGAGGATAATTAGAGATTACTATCACAGCTACTGGTGATTAGCAATAAACTTACGATGCTATCGTTTAGCAGTTAGTGTTAGATTTCTCCATTATTAGCAGAGCTGGTATTATGAATGAACACTTGTCTGTTCTGTTAGCTCTTACCTTTATTACATTTTATGACTGCTGAAAGAAGATACTTTAATTATTATTCATGTCTGTTTCTCTCTCTCTGTCTCCCTCTGGATATCTCTCCCTGTCTACTTCTGGATATCTCTGCTATTGTTTGCTGTCTCTTTCTGTCTGTCTGCCTGTTTGTCCATGTCTCTCTCTCTCTCTCTCTCTCTCTCTCTCTCTCTCTCTCTCTGTCCATTTCTACTTCTGGATTCAGTGTCTATTTCTGTTTTACTCTCTTTCTCTTTATATCTATCTCTCCGCCTTCTGTCACTTTTACTGTGTCTTTTACTCCTTCTTTCTAGTCTCTCTGTCCATTGCTTTCTATATCTCTTTCTGTCTCGTTTTCTTTCTCACTCTCTGCTTGTCTGTCTTTCTCTGCCACCTATTCCTTTCTTTCTCTGTTTCTCTCTCATTCACTCTCTGTCTTCTTAATCATGGAATATGTGTCTATAACTGTCCCTGCACCACCTGTTTCTGTCTCATCCCTGTCTTCTGATTGGCTGCAGAATGGATGATGCCGAGGCGTGTTTTATCCTGAGCAACCGGTTTGAAGTGGATCGCCTCGCTGCTGTAGGTTCCTGCGAATTCTTCTTCTCCTCCCTCTCTCTGTCATCCCTCTTTCCTAATGCCTTCTTCTCATGAGTTAGCTATTAGTACTGTAATCTCCTCTTTTTCTTGTTCCTCCAAGTAATTTCTCACTCTGTTTTTTCGTGTTTCATTGCTACAAGAGTTAAAAATGACATTAGTGCTGAAGAAATGAATGTGAAAGGAAATTAAAAAACTAAATTAAAGTCTTTTTCTTCCTTCACCTTTTCTCTACTTCTACCTGATAATCATGTATTTCTTTCTGTTTTTTCTCCCTTCTCCTCTGTTTTTTTCAAAGAATTCTCCTTTTCCTTTTTTCCATATTTCCATTATTTCTATTTTTTTTCCTCTCAACTTTTCTTTTCCTATTAATTTTTTCTCTCTTCTTTCCTTCCTTTTTCATATGATTGCTCTCCTACTTCTTAATTTTCTTGTTTGTTTCTATTTTTCTTTTTGATTATTACAGTAAGTCCCTGGCTTACGAATGAGTTCTGTTTCAGGAGCATGTTCGTAAGTCGGTTTAGTTCGTAAGTCAGATAAAGTCTTACACCCCTATCGCAACTACACAGAGTCAGTGCGGTTTCGTGTGGTGGCTGTAAGTACGATTACAGACTGATTTATTGAAACTGGTGAGGCCGACTCGTTTCTCTCGCACCCACTTACATACATGTACAATATACTGGACATTTGGACACATTCACTTACACACTGAAAATATTGTATATAATTGTAAATATTGGTATCTGGTGCCCTGCAGTGTCTATTTTTTGTACAATACACCTGAGCTTCTTCGACGATTCGTAGATCCGCGGTCTGTGATATCTGTGGAAATTCATAACTCGAATGTTTGTAATTTGGGGGCTTACTGTATTATTATTAAATAGAGATGGAGAACATTATTTTGGTGATTTGTTTCTTTTTTGTGGCAATTCATGTATCGCCACGCTGACTCCAATTTATAATTTTTTCAAATGATCTTTTAATTTAAATATACTTGCAATTGAGGTGGTAAAAGGTTCTATAAAGGTTTCCATTTCTATAATCCGACAGGTGGATCACTCTAAACTACTCAAACTTTGGCAGGCAGCACTGTGGGGTATTAGGAAATTATTTATTAAATTAATTTATAATTGTAACAAAATCTAAATATTATTGATATTGGAACCACAATCCAAATCAATTCAAGATCTAGGTATCGTGGTTTTATGGTGATTCCTATTATTAACAGTAGTAATGAAACAATAAGATATTAACATTGTGACATTTTTTTCATCATCGTGTGATGTCGGTTCTTTGGTTGTGATCCTGATTTTATGGAATTTTGAG
Source organism: Clarias magur (assembly GCA_013621035.1). NCBI lineage: Eukaryota > Metazoa > Chordata > Actinopteri > Siluriformes > Clariidae > Clarias > Clarias magur. The sequence continues at coordinate 19,603 of QNUK01000070.1, read as the reverse complement.
CTTCATTTTTTACTTTTCTCTCCAGATTGCATATTATGTTTTACTTCATCATAAAATCCCTACTGTTTTTTCTCTCTACCCTTTCTCATAAATTTCTTTCTTAAATACACTCATTTTGTTTTAAGACGCTAGCCTACCCTGTTATTTTAGAGAAAACTGAACATCACTTTGTTCATACATGTGACCTGGATGACAAAGTTATATAATATCTTTGTCAAAATGTATTTGTTATTGTGTGTGTGTGTGTGTGTGTGTGTGTGTGTGTGTGTGTGTGTGTGTGTGTGTGTGTGTGTGTGTGTGTGTGCGCATGCGTGCGTGCGTGTGTGTGTGTATATGTCTGTCTAGACAAACTCACCATAATTATCACACCTGCAAGAGCACAGCCATCAAACTCTCTCTTTCTGTTTCTGTTTTCTTGTTGCTTTCTCTCTTCATTTCTCATTCTGTATTTTTATTTCTCCCTCTCTGTCTCTCTTTACCTCTCTCTTTATCCATGTCTTTTACTGAATTTGTCCTTTTGTATCTCTCTCTCTCTCTTTCTGTCTCTGTTTTTGTCTCTATGTCTTTTTATTGATGTCTCTCTCGCTGTCTCACTGTCTCTCTCTCTCTGTCTCACTGTGTTTCTCTCTTTGTCTCTCACTCTGTTTCCCTCTCTTCCTTTCCCCCTTTTATGCCTCTGTTTCTTTTTTGCTATTTCTATCACTGGATTTCTTCTCTTGGTCTGTCTGTCTCCATTTGTTTGTCTTGTTTCCCTCTGTCTCTCTGTGCTTGTCTCATTTTTATTCATTCTTCTATCTTGGTGTGTCTGTCTCTCTTTGCCTGTATCTACTCTTGTCTATTGACCTCTCTTACACTCTCCCTCTGTCTCTCTCAGGATCACCAGACTATTCTCCGAGCCTGGGCGGTGAAGGATTTTGCCCCAAACTGTCCTCTCTACGTCCAGATCCTTAAACCTGAGAACAAGTTCCACGTCAAATTCGCAGGTCAGAGTCCATGAACTTTCTGGACTTTCAGCCTTGTGGTGATAATATTATATCCTTGCTTGGGATTTTGGGACTTTTTAAACATTAATGATTTCATTGTTAAACGCAGCTTGAAAAGTCATGTAGTCATGTTTCATTACAACTTTTTTTATATAACCTCCTGCTACATCACCACTCTCTATCTATCTATCTATCTATCTATCTATCTATCTATCTATCTATCTATCTATCTATCTATCTGTCTATCTATCTATCTATCTATCTATCTATCTGTCTATCTATCCCTCAGTGGTGTACATGTTAGTGGTGGGCGGAGCCTCAGCAATGCCAATATTATCAGTGGGCCGAGCCTCTAGGGTGCACATGTTAGAATTGGGCAATGTTTCAGTAGTGTACAGGTTATTGGTGCGTGGAGTCTCCGTAGTGTATAGGTTAGTGGTAGGCGGAGCCTCCTTGGTGTGCAGGTTAATTGTGCACGGAGCCTCTATAATGTACAGGTTAGTGGTGGGCGTAGCCTCTGTATTATACTGGTTAGTGGTGGGCGGAGCCCCTGTAGTGTACAGGTTAGTGGTGGGTCAGCGCATCAGTAGTGTAGTGGTCAGCATTGGGTGAAGTTTCAGTAGTGTATTGGGTGGAGCCTCAGTAGAGTAAAGGTTAGCAGTGGGAGGAGCCTCAGTAATGTACATGTTAGTGGTAGGCGGAGCCTCAGTACTGTACAGGTTAGTGGTTGGAGAAGGCTCAGTAGTGTACTGGTTAGTGATGGGTGGAGCCTCAGTAGTGTACAGGTTAGTGGTGGGTGGAGCTTAAGTAGAGTACAGGTTAGTGGTGGGCGTTGGTGGATGAAATGTCTCCTGCCTCAGCAGTACCTGACAAGAAGTCTGAGTCAGCCTCTTTGAAGCAGCATGTGCTGCTTAGCTGTCTCTAAAGAGCCGTCTGTATGTTTTCCGTCTATTCGTCTGGCTGTCTGTTTTTTTAAAGTGGCATGCGTCACTGATCTGTCTCTAAAGAGCTAAGCAGGATTGGATAGTGATGTGCAACACAGAGCAACTCATAACACCATCATACAGATTTCTCTAAAAATATAATATTTTAAGCCACATCAGCTTTTGAAACATTTAGGATAATCGCAGAATGATGCTGTTTGGTTTAGAAGTCATTTAATACCTGTTTTATTATGATTTATGTTTATATTGTGTTTTGGGAAATTGTCATAAGAAAAGAAAAAAAAGAAAAGAAATAAACAAAACAGAACAATGCCACAGGTTAACACTGGCTACTATAAACACTTATAATGATGCCTGGATGTGGAATAAATGAATCACCATGAATATATAGCAAGGCTTTGTATATAATAAAAAGAAAATGTTTTAGATTCATTTCTGCTACAAGGTCATGCTGTAGATAGATGTCATTTAACTAAGAGCAACATAAACTATGAAGCTCCTCGTAAAGGAAAATAAATCTCTTTATTCATGTCATCTAGGTCACTAACACTTCAATAATGTCCAGGCGTTACATACATCTTTATACAATAAAATAGGGAAAATGTACAGTATATATTTTGTTGTTAGATATATTACAGGTAATAAAATGTGCGGTAACTTTGTAGTGTGGAGTTTAGCAGTGTGATGGTTGTGGGAAAGCAGCTGGACCTGAACCTTGACCTGGTGCAATTGTCCATCCATTCTCTTTGATGGAAAGAGGTCAAAAAGTTTGTGACTTACAGTAGTTGGCAAGAGTCTCTGATGATGCTGTGTGCTCTGCAAAGGCATCGTTACCAGATTTGAAATATTTACAGTCCAGAGAGGCTTCTGTTTTGTCCTTCGGTCCATTTTTCATCTTAGTTCAGATAAAACGCCAATAATTAACCAATACAAAAACATTACTTTTTAATTTAAATTGTTGTTATATTTTCTTTTATTATTCTTATTCTCATTTGCATTTATGTTTAAACCTTTAATGATTTTTTTTCCATATCTCAGCCAGGTGTGAGCAACACACAAAGTTGTCTTAGTCTTCCGTCATTCTGTCTTGCTTAAATTGACTTTTTTATTTCCATGTATTTTGTTCCCTTTACGTTCCCATTCACGTCCCTCCTTTTTCTTTCCTTTCATTCCCATTTTATGCCTTTCATTTTCTTGTCCTTCTCTTTTGAGCCCTCCTATCTTTCTAATTTTGTTCTTTTTTGTTTCCTTCTTTTGCAGTCTTTCATCTTTTCCAGTCTTTCATCATTTCCCTTTCTTCTCTTCTTTTTTCTTTCTTTTCCTTTTCAGTTTCCCTACCTTCTTTTTCCCTCTGCCATTCCTTTTCTTTTGAACTGAAGCCACAATATTTAAAGCATTTAATTACAAGCCCAGTGACTCTGTGAAATAAAACTGGACCATATCCTAAGCTGTATTTCCCTGGATTTGTTCCTCTGGAGGTCTAAAAGGTTATAAGCGTTCCAGTTTGTGCAGGATTAAAAGCTGAAAACCATTTTTATAGTCTCTTTGTGCAATTCCGCATCATCTATTTGCTCAGTTTTTCATTATTTTCCATCGATGCCCTGTAGCTCATCAGCACAACCTGACAGGCAAAAAGGACAGAATCCCCACTTGGTGAGCTTGATGCTGTGGAGCAAAGAGAAATGAAAACTCCTGGGACTCTGAATTGATTTTATCAGTGTAACTCAGGTACACCAGTCGCTCAGCAGCACGGCTACACCTTCAGGCGATGTTTTTCAGAAGGGAATCCCTGTACACAAGACGAATCGCTTGGACAGACAGAAAACCTGCAATTTAGGGAAGCACGGGCGTGTGTCAAATACAAATCAGAACATTTACTAATCAAATGCTTGCAGAGATGCGTTCAGGCTGAACTTCAGTCTGTGGAGGATCTGTGCCAAATCATGACATTATTCCTGAACTAGTGACAGCTGGGGCCGGTCACAGCCGCCGTGCATGCTCATTTCATATCGTAATTAATCAGGATGAATGACATGTTTGTGGTTTTTGTAAGTGTTCCTGTCATTTATCTCCCTAACTGCAATTAGCTTCTATATACAAAACATGCAAACATCATTTATAAACGGGTATACCACATCACGATGGATTTCTCAAATCCGATTGGACTAAAGATGGTTCACAAGATTAGATTCATGCCCTAATTGTTGGTACAGTGAAGTTTTTTGTAAGGAGATGTGATGTTTGTGAACATTTATTTAAGGAGTCTCCAGTGCCACTATGGAGATCTCAGGATGAATGGGATAAATGGATTTTTTGTGTGTGTGTGTGTCTGTGATCATCATACAGTACGGTACTTTATTGTTATTAAAATGCTGGAATATTTGTTTAACTTATTATTAAAACCATATTGTATGGACACTACATTAGGTCAAGGTTAACAAAATGTATTTACGTTACTTACTTAAGTAGAGTCTTTACGTATCTGTACTTTACTTGAGTAGATTTATTGGTGAATACTGTTTTACTTTTGCTCCACTACATCCTACTGCAAATATCTATACTTTTTACTTCACTACTGTACGTGTCTGCATGGCATTGAGTCTTTGAAGTGGTTTCAGGTTTGAAGTGTTTTACCGTAAGTGCCACCTGCTGGTTATTACACATAATTGTATGATATGTCTTCTCTAATAATATATCATATACTGTATGTTTTAAATAAGAAGTGGCGACAGTAGCAGATAGCGACGAAGACAGCACGCCTTCATTCGGGAAGTGCAAAAAGAGAGCGCGGGAAAGAGAGAGAGAGACTCTTTTACTATGACTTAAAGCCTACTGTAAGCTAATCCGAGCTCAGTACTCTTGATACTTGAGCAAATTTGAAGTTTTGTACTTTTACTCAAGTTGAAATTTAAATGGAGGACTTTTACTTTTACTTACGTAATATTGTACTTGGAATATCTCCATTTTTACTCAAGTACAGGATTTACGTAATTTGTACAAATCAACCCTGATTGTTAGCCTGCTTCAACAAAATAAATGAGATACTGAGATTATTATGAATCTCACATTTCCGAATCAGTGCACGTCACATGATCGATAAGAAACCTGATATTTTCCCATATAATGTGTTTGACCAATCGTGGTGTGTTTGCTCTGTGTCGTGTGTGTGTCTGTTGTGTGGTGTGACACTGGTTGGGATGAGTTGCTCTAAGTGGCTGAGTGAGCGTATTTAAAGACTGCCACTGAAGGTTTGACTCTCTACATATGGTTTAATATCTGACTGACGCTCATGTGAGTGAGTTTTAGACGTCTCTTGTTGTCCTGCCCACATTTTCACCCTCCCTTACCTGTAGAGATTCTGAGATTTGCAGGCCTCCTGGGGCCTTTTGTGCCCCAGTAGATTTTTTTTTTTTTCCCCTGTGTACATAAGACTTAGCGGCTCTCCGTGCTCTGTGTGCTGTGCAGTCATGTCGATAGGCAGATCGGTTCAAAGAAGGAGAACAACATGCCGATTTAATTAGGATGTCTGGTGGAAGAGGGATTGGAGGAGGGCAATTACTGTCTGCAGGGAGGAGAGCAGAGACCGAGATCACACAGTCACCTCGACTGTAATGACAGATGTTAAAAAAATGAAAAGCTGCATCTGAGTAAAACAGAGCCGGAGAGAGAGAGAGAGACCCCAGCATCTCACACTAGATTATTTCTATTTATATAGTATTTAATCGAGACTATGCTAATAAAATAAACAGTTTATTAACAATAATAGAGCAGTTTAGGCATGTTTTGTCTGTAATCTGTTCTTAGTGTGCCTTTTATTTTGCAGTACGTCTTTGTATGCACATTAGAAGTGATGCATAAAAATGCAACCATGCCAGAAGACAACATGTACATGAAGGAAAGGAAGTAATGAAATACACTGGAAATGAAAAGAAAGAATATGATAGTGTAGGATGTTATAGGATAGGATAGGATAGGAAAGCTTGGGATGGAATAAAAAAGAAACAGCATGGAAGGAAAGGAATGAAATTATAGTAAAGGAAAGAAAATATTAAAAAGATTATAAAAGAAGGAACAAGTTATGAAATTAAAGAATAGGAAATAGCATATGAAATTATAGTACATGAAAGAACAGGATAGGGAAGCAAAGGAAATACAGGTTAGGACAGAATTCAAAAGAATTGATAAAGGAAATGAAAGGAAATGAAATTAAATGATGGTACAAGAAAGCAAAGGACAGGATTGGAGGAGAAAGAATAAGATAGAATAGGGTATGGAAAGAAAGAATAGGATAGGAAATTATAGTTTATGAAATGATAGGAAGGGAGGAAACGAGTAGGAGGACAGGATGGGAACTGAAAGGATAAGTGAAGATAGGAGGAATTAAAGGAAAGGGAGGGGTAAGGATGGAATGAAAAGAAAGAATAGGAAAGGAAATGGGAATTAAAGGGAGGGAAAGGAAATGATAGGACAGAAAGAAAAGGCTAAGATAAAAAAAAGAAATAATAGATTAATAGTTTAGAATAGAATGTGATTATAAAGGAATCTGTAGAAATTTCCCTGTTGGTGAAAAAGGGATTTTTCAGATAGGATCATATAACTCATATATACCATATAGTACAGTATATACTTAATACTGAATTAAACTTTTTTTATTATTCAAATCATTCAGTGATCGTAATTGGCTATTTTATATTTTACATGAAAAGACGTAAACCTAAAAAAGTGTATTATTCAAAAATGCAAAAGTTTTAAGATATTGCAATATGCATTTGACATGGTTATGAACACTACAGATTATTTTTCTTTTTAGGCTTTTACCAAAAACAGTTTTTACAGGTCATATGCTTCTAGAAGCTTACTCCAATTTTAGTATCAACACTTAAAGAGAACTATGAATAATTTCATTAAAAAGACATCAGTCAGTTTTAATGCTTAATCACTTATTTCCAAAAATATTATTATGTGCCTTGTCTGAGCGTGCATAACTTTTTTGGATAATAATTATTAATAGAGAAAGCAAGCATAGATGCAGAGGGGTTGTTTTTTAAACATAAAAGTCTTTAATTAACGAAAAAAGAGAACAAACAAAATACATACATGGGCTCTGGGCAGACACACAGTCTCTTTTGGCATTTCAGACCATTTAAGCATTTCAGACCATTTAAAGCATTTCAGACCATAAAAGACTGACACGAAGGCTTGAGACTGGACGGGCCCGGGATACTAGAGACTGGACGAGAACACTAGAGGCGAGAAGGGGAACACACTAGAAGCTAAGGGAACACATCAGAGATTAGGGGAAACACACCGGAGACCAGGAGAACATACGGGAGGCTAAGGGAAACATACGGGAGGCTAAAGGGAGCACACTGGAGGCTAGGGGAGCACACTGGAACACACTGGAGGCTAAGGCAACACACTGGAGACACACCACACAGTACACACACAAATACACAAAATAAACCAAAAAGACACACTTACACATTACTCAAGTCACAGAACACAACAGAGCCCAGATAAACTAACAAATAAAAGTATAACAAGTATAATAAAACAAAACAAAAACAAAACACATGCCCACTGACCGTATTAGTGCTCAACCCAGAACAGCCAGCTATTTATAACAATAATGAGCACCCGCATCGCCTGACCGAGGTGCCTTCTGGGAAACTGAGTCGACTACAACATGTGCATACAGCGACCTCTGGTTGTAGTCCCTTACAACCTGCACTACATACGTGTCTCTTGCGGAGTTCAAAAACGCCAGTGTTTAATTGTTCTAGTTGTTTTTTAGGTGTCTTGATAATTGTTGTTGTTGCTGTTGCTGTTGTTGTTTTTGTTGTTGTTGTTGTTTTTCGCAGATGCAGCAGATAATCTGAAGTTAGCAAATTAAAATTTTTAGGGAAGTAAGGTCACTTCCATGTTGCATGAATTTCAGAAGTAGCTTTTTTGGCACACATTTTCTGTATTACATGTCTGATATAAAAAAATCAGTCAGTCCCAATACTGTGTTCTGGCCAAAAAAGACAAAAGAATAGCAATAAGATAATATAGTGTTCATACAGAACTAGGTAACCTACAGTAGTAATGATGGGATAGGTTACGACAAGAAAGGGAAAGAAATGTGGCAAGATAAGACTAGGACAAGGAAAAGACTGGACATATATGGAAAATAGATGAATAGAGTAAGCAAAAGATAAGAGAGGAGAGAGATATTATGATAGGATAGAGCAATAAATAGAATTGAAGGAGAATGGGGAAGTGGAACATAAGATATTGAGAATGTGTCAGGACAGGAATAATGTATAGGTTAAGACTAGAATAGAAATAGGATAAGATAGGATTGCATTGGATAGAAGTGGTAAAGGATTGGGTAGGTAGGATTAAATGAGATAAGAAAGGAATTGGATTGGATTGGATAGAAATAGTGGAGTAAAATAAAGACAAGAGGGAAGAAGACGAGGACGCACCGCTTAATGAAATATTCAGATTAACAGAGAGAGGAGGCATCAGGGCAGCAATAACATGAAGGGAAATTAAAAAGTGCTAATTTGAACACTGTGTGTGTGTGTGTGTGTGTGTGTGTGTGTGTGTGTGTGTGTGTGTGTGTGTGTGTGTGTGTGTTTTCTTGGCTAAGCATAAGGCATGATTGGAAGTGCATGTCTAATCCTCTCAAACCCTCGCATTGCGACAGACTCTTCCCGAGCAGTCTGTAATCAAACCGGACTGTTATTATTATTTCAAAATCAGCCAAGTTGAATATTTAAATTTTTTCAAAAACACAATTATGTGCCTTGTCTGGGCATGGATTATTTTTCGGACTTTTATTTTATTCTTATTATGGATGTTTTTGTGCCTATTGAAGGTTATACCTTTAACTGCACTACATGCGTGTCTCTTGGAGAGTTAAAAAAAAAAGGGCAGTGTTTCATTGTGCTGTTTGTTTTTATGTGTCTCATTAATTGTGTTTTTTTTTTTTTTTTTTTTGCCACTGCAGCAGATAATCCAATCGTGCAGTAGAAGTAAATGATAAATGCATGTTGGCTGTAATAGAAAACGAATGGCTCTGTCAGTCTCAATTAGGTGAACTGGAGAGGCCAGAAATAACAGGATGTACAGAGGGAGGTTCTCTTATCCTTTTACTCTGAACACAGGCTCAGTGTGTGTGCGTATGTGTGTGTGTGTGTGTGTGTGTGTGTGTGTGTGTGTGTGTGTGTGTGTGTGTGTGTGTGTGTGTCCTTCTTAATAAACTGCTGCACCCGGAGGCTTTGCTTTTTCCTCAGAAATAAAAGAAAAAACAGCAAGAAAGATGACCAAAGACATCCAAAGCGTCCCCAGTGTAGCAAAACAGACACAGGCTAGCATACAGACCATGTGAGTCACTGGTTGCTCGCTTTCACGGGGAAAACAGATTAATGAGTTGCTCTGTATTTTTCACTCCATTCTGACTAAAGTAACACTATGGTGACTTTGAGGGGGTGAGGTAATGATGCCTGAATGTATTATTATTATTATTATTATTATTATTATCACACACTGGATCTGGTGCTTGTGTATTCAAAAGTACGATCATATTTTAGTATAATTTAGTACAGAAGAGGATTAGGGTCACCATGAAAAAATGTATTTGAATTCTGACTTTTCTCAGAATTCTTACTTTTATCTCAAAATTCTTTCTTGGAATTCTTTTATCTTAGAATTTCAACTTTTTTTCTCAGAGGTTAAATTCAGGATTCAGAAAAAAAAGTGAGAATTCTAATTCAACTTTATTGTCTAAATTTCTTCAGTTCCCATGGGTTCCCATGTGATTTAACATGTTCTTTTCATGTAATGCTTTTTCATGTTCTTTGCAAAAGTTTAGGCACCCCTACATATTTGGTTTAATTTTTTTCCCCAAAAAAAGAAAAACTTATTTATCTTTTTGTGATAACATTTGACACTTGATGACCTTGTAATAGAACAATAGATACATACAGTATATAAACATATAAAAATGTAAAAACAACAATAAAATTTTAATTGTGGCATATTCCGGAAAATCAAGAATTGCCATCAGGAAAGGCAATCAAAAAACCTTTTGAGCAATGATTAAATAACAGCATGTATTGTATAGTGTTTGTCAAATGAAGGACAGAATCGAGTCGTTCATACAACTCTATATTTCTTATACTGGATTTCAACTTTCACTTTACACAGTTTTTCATTCAGTCTTATCCCTGTATAAACAGCAGGCCACTGTAACTGCAGCGCTGGTCAATAATCATCCAGTCGTAATGTTGTACGTTTCATTATAACATACACACGTGGACAAAATTGTTGGTACCCTTTGGTCAATGAAAGAAAAACTCACAATGGTCACAGAAATAACTTTAATCTGACAAAAGTAATAATAAATAAGAATTCTATGAATGTTAACCAGTGAAAGTCAGACATTGCTTTTCAACCATGCTTCAACAGAATTATAAAAAAAATTAACTCATGGAACAGGCCTGGACAAAAATGATGGTACCCCTAACTTAATAGTTTGTTGCATAACCTTTTGATGCAATCACTGCAATCAAACGATTCCTGTAACTGTCAATGAGACTTCTGCACCTCTCTGCAGGTATTTTGGCCCACTCCTCATGAGCAAGCTGCTCCAGTTGTTTCCGGTTTGAAGGGTGCCTTTTCCAGACAGCATGTTTCAGCTCCTTCCAAAGATGCTCAATAGGATTGAGGTCAGGGCTCATAGAAGGCCACTTTAGAATAGTCCAATGTTTTCCTCTTAGCCATTCTTGGGTGTTTTTAGCTGTGTGTTTTGGGTCATTGTCCTGTTGCAAGACCCATGACCTGCGACTGAGACCCAGCTTTCTGACACTGGCCAGCACATTTCTCTCTAGAATCCCTTGATAGTCTTGAGATTTCATTGTACCCTGCACAGATTCAAGACACCCTGTGACAGATGCAGCAAAGCAGCCCCAGAACATAACAGAGCCTCCTCCATGTTTCACAGTAGGGACAGTGTTCTTTTCTTGATGTGCTTCATTTTTCCGTCTGTGAACATAGAGCTGATGTGCCTTGGCAAAAAGTTCCATTTTGTCTCATCTGTCCATAGGACATTCTCCCAGAAGCTTTGTGGCTTGTCAACATGTAGTTTGGCATATTCCAGTCTGGCTTTTTTATGATTTGTTTCCAACAATGGTGTCCTCCTTGGTCGTCTCCCATGTAGTCCACTTTAGCTCAAACAACGACCGATGGTGCAATCTGACGCTGATGTTCCTTGAGCATGAAGTTCACCTTGGATCTCTTTAGAAGTCTTTCTGGGCTCTTTTGTTACCATTCGGATTATCCGTCTCTTTGATTTGACATAAATTTTCCTCGTGCGGCCACGTCCAGGGAGGTTGGCTGCAGTCCCATGGATCTTAAATTTCTGAATAATATGTGCAACTGTGGTCACAGGAACATCTAGCTGCTTGGAAATGGTCTTATAGCCTTTACCTTTAACATGCTTGTCTATCATTTTCTTTCGAATCTTCTGAGACAACTCTTTCCTTCGCTTCCTCTGGTCCATGTTGAGTGTGGTACGTACCATGTCTCCAAACAACACAGTGACTATCTGGAGCCCTATATATAGGCCCACTGACTGATTACAAGATTGTAGACACCTGTGATGCTAATTAGTGGACACACCTTGAATTAACATGTCCCTTTGGTCACATTATTTTCAGTATTTTCTAGGGGTACCATCATTTTTGTCCAGGCCTATTCCATGAGTTTATGTTTTTAAATAATTCTGTTGAAGCATGGTTGAAAAGCAATGTCTGACTTTCATTGGTTAACATTCATAGAATTCTTATTTATTATTACTTTTGTCAGATTAAAGTTATTTCTGTGACCATTGTGAGTTTTTCTTTCATTGACCGAAGGGTACCAACAAATTTGTCCACGTGTGTAACAGCCTATACCCAATGCACTTATCTACTTTAGAGAAATTGTGCACAAAATCAGATCAGAAAAAAAATTACAAAAATTACAGACCCATACCCAGTCTGCCTCTGCTCTTTGCATGGTCATAGCAGCAAGCACATAGCAGCAAGCACATTTCCACCTTCATCTAAAGATATGTGTTCTGTCTGGCGATTCGTGCATCAAGATGAAAGTCACAAGTTGTGTTCACATAGACAATGTGACTAATAATCTTCTAATTATGGGAATAACAGAACAATCGGAATAAAACTGCATCATATAAACATTTTAATTGGAAAAGTTTGACCAGATTCGCCCGATGGGAAAGAGAAAGGTATAAACCTTTGATAATCTGTTTAATAGGTAAATATTAGCCATATAAACATGTGATGAATAATGTTGTTGGAATAGATATATTCTTTCTGCACATATTTTCCCCACGTTGGGGCAACATTAGGTGACATGGTGAGTTTCCTGAAGGGAAATTTTTATTCCATACCTGATCAGGAAACTCCCTAGAACTTTCTCCTGTCTTTACTTTTATCCACTGTGTTTCTGGTTGAAGAAGGAGCTCTGATTGGCTCGCCATTTCATACGTAGTAAAGTATCTCACCAATCACAGATGAAAGTAAATTCTTGTAACCAGCAGACATAATCGCACACATAATCAACACAAAGTTGGAGAAAAAAGATAATTTTTCTTTTATTCTACTTTTCCTGCTTTTGTTATATTCCTGGCAAATCGAACACTTCACACGGCCAGAAACACTTTGCGCAAGTCAGATAATTTACAGTACACTCTGATTAAATGCTTTAATCATGTAAGCACACATACATTTAACTTATCAGATCACAGGGTTTAGATGTAGTTTCCATGTTTCCATATAGGGATGAGACATTTGCACTCCCACATCAATTGTAACAACACTGGACAATCATGGGCATCTGCGAACTGATGTAGGAGTGTCCTAAGAACATTTGCTGCATACTGTAATTTTTAAAAATGTCACAGGGCCTCCGAGTGGCGCAGTGGTTAAAGCGCTCGCCCTATCATCCGGAGATCGCTAGTTCGAATCCCGGGTGGTGCTGTAACCTCTCGCAGCCGGAGGTCTAGAGAGAGCTGATTGGCCGAGCTCTCTCAAAGGGGAGGGATGAGAGGTACATTGTGCTCCAACATTAATCACGGCTCTACAGCCAGTCAGGGGCGTCTGTGAGCTCGCTCAGCGGAGGGAGCGGATAGCGCTGTCCTCCGAGTGTGTTACGCTGCCCCCAACGGTGCGCGAGCGAGCAGTTCGAAAAGATGCGGTCGGCTGGCGTCACGTGGTTTGGAGGAAACACGTGATAGTCTTCGGCCCTCCCGGCTGAGTGGTAGTAGTAGCCTTAATGTGGGAGCCCCCTAGTGACGGGGAGGAATTGGACACGACTAAATTAGGGAGAAAATCGGGGAAAAATCCAAAAAAAAAAAAATGTCACAGCATAAACAGCAAAAGCATGAACTGAAGACTTTCCTAAGGTGGAAAGTTTTCTCATGGTTTCAAAAGGTACTGACACTGGAAGACTCCTTACAGAAATGTCACATAAACATTTCCTTACTAACTAAACAGTTAGCATTGGTTGCTACGGAAACAGTAATGTTTTAGAAGAAGCGCATGAGTTAAAACCTGCACCACACTACTGTCAGAGAGCGGCTGTTATATTAAATAATTCTCAGTTTAAAAAAACAAACATCTTTTCAAGCACCGAACATTTCGGCAGAAAACAAAAGACTTTCATGGCTCTGTCATTTTGCGACTCGTTCCGTTTTCCTTGTGCGCTTCTGACTTCGCTGCGAGGCCACCAAGCCTTTACGAGTCGATATTACTGCCGAATCCGAAACACTAAATATCGACATGGAGCTTCCAAACAAAGGATGATGTGTTTTAGAGATTTAAGCCATGTTTAACTGCAGATCCTAGACATCTATTTTCCCTTCTTCTGTTGTTACCCATTCATCTCTCTTCTCTTTTATTATAAGCTACACCAGGAACCTTGAATGTGCTGCTTCATGGCTGTGACCAATACAGACCGACTGAAATCTCAAACAAACAAACAAACAGTATTCTAATCATGCTAGGTCTGAATGAATGTTGTAATTTTTTTCAGTATTGTATAAAATTCTATTGCGAACCACGGGACACTTTATTCTTTTAAGACAATGAGCATTTAATATTTCATTTAATACTTTTAATCAGCTTGCAACTGGAAATATGGTTCTGGGTTGACTGAAAGATGTTGGAGCTGCAGGAAAGAAAGCGTTTCAAACATGTATCACAGAATTTATTTGTGATTTATTGAGTTTAACAATTCATTCAGGAATATTTAAAACCTTTAGCGCATGGGATGGTGTCTGTCTGAATGAATCAATACTCAGGCTGTAGACAGGACTTGTGTTAAAGTATAGAACCACATAGTTTTTAGACCTCTCAGTATTCAACAGTCCTGTGCATGTTCTGCTTATGTTCTTGCTCAAGTGGAGGTATTGAATCTTGACAGTGTTTATGGGACTAAACTACAGATTTACATTTATATGTACAGTATTTAATGGACACTGTTATTTAAAGTGACTTTTGCCCCTGTCACACCCTGACAAACCCAATGAAGTTACCACAACATCCTAAAAATGAAAAAATGGTCAAAATACTACTTCCTTACTAGCCACCTCCCTGTCAGGTTCTCAATGCATCTATGATCACACGCTCACCATGTCCAATTATATTGAACTGATTTATTGTTATGTCTTATGAGATGGATAGTACTGTACACTGCTGATGCTGAATGCTGACTGATTGGAGCAGACAAGAGGGGAAATGAGGTTGCTGTTAAGGTTGTTCCATAAACAAGCAATTTGTAAATTGTACCTTTAAGCACTTGTCGCAGCTTCCCATTTGTTCCAATTTCTTAAATTTAATCTACATCATTTAAGTTCATTTTATACAAAGAAATGAGTGGGGCTCAAGACTATTGCAGAGGACCGTAAATGGTTATGAAATAAGCAACATTTGAGAGAAAGGTCACACCTGATAAATTTCCTTCCTGTGACTTTTCTGTAGAGAAAGCCTAATTTATTACCCCTCTATTATCCAACACCTCCTGCTTGAGAGTCTTTAGTGAGGATTCTGGTTATCTGGCACAAAGCAGACGGCCCCCCAGAGCTCCAGCGCCGTTTTACAGTTCTGCAATCACTCTTTATGGGGCCATGGTGTGCACTCGTAAAAGCCCTATTAGAGAGGAGTTACTAAAGTAGGACAAACAGAGCATAAGTCAGGGTTTTTTCAGGTGCAGAATTAGTGTTAGCTTCAGTGCTTAAGTGTTTAGTGAATCAAAATTGATCTTGACTCAATAGTCCAGACAGCCAGGAATAGTTTATTCCACCACCAGTGAAGACTCTTTGATGCATATCCTCTTGAGATGGTAGGTCAAGTTGATGTGTGCTTGTTGTCTTTTACAGGTATAGCCTTCAGGTATGTGTGGGAACACATTCTGTAGGTAAGCATCAGTTTGAGAAATCTGATCCGGAAACCTAGCGGGATCCAGTGGAATGGAACAGTGTAAAGTAAAACATTTTTGAGAGAACCATGCAGTGTTCAAAACAACAGGTTTCTGATTTAGCTGCAAGGAACAGATAATGTCCCAGGGATAATGAGCTGCCAGAAATTAATTGCAGTCCACTCTTGAGGTGAGGAGGGACTAAACAAGCACTGGTGTGGAGGAGAATTGCCAAATACTTACAATATTGAAAAGAACTAATTTTTGTTCAGGAAGAGTAGCAGCATGAGAAGAGAATGTATTAGGTTTTTCAGAAAGCTCTGACATTGACAAATAGAGTGATCAAGGACTCCACCAGGAGAACGACCTGACTTTGGGACACCAGGGTTCTCCATGGTTTACAAAGCAGATGGCTAGGATTTTTGTTTCTACTAATGAACAGCCATCTTTGCGGAGATGTCCTCAAAACATTCTGAGATCTGGGAAGAGGTATGAGCATCTAACAGGGAAATGAGTTGTGTGTCATCAGCTGTTGGAAAGTCTGGATAAGATCTCACTGAGAGAATCAGATATACATATAGGGAGAGTTGAATGGGACCAAGCACTGAGCCCTGTGGAACTCCAGTTAAGAGTCTACATGGAGCAGATGTCATCCTTTCGTCTTCGTTTATTTGAGCATCCCTTCAAGTAGTAAGAACAATCAGTCTCAGGTCAGACGATGGGTTGTCTGATCTAGTAGCATTAATAAATTTCAGTAACAGTCACAATGTTGTTGTTGTTGAGTGTCCCACTTTGCATCCAGTCTTGCTTAGGGGCTTGAAGGCCATTTTAGCTGAGACACAGAGACATCTGTCTATAAACAAGACAAGAATTTTGGAGATGAAATAATACCACTAGGCATCTAGTGTGCTTTCTTCTTTTCTCAACCAAATCAGTCTTGAAGCCAGGGGAAATACGAACAGACGAAATACGAAAGACAAAAGAGATGGTTGTTGACTTTAGGAGGACTCGGAGCGAACACTCTCCGCTCAGCATCGACGGCTCTTCTGTGGAGATCGTCAAGAGCACAAAATTCCTGGGCGTCCACCTGGAGGAGAACCTCTCCTGGTCCCTCAACACCAGCTCTCTGCATAAGAAAGCCCAACAACGTCTTTTCTTCCTGAGAAGGCTGAGAAAGGTCCAGCTTCCATCACCGATCCTCACCACCTTCTATAGAGGAACCATCGAGAGCATCCTGAGCAGCTGCATCACTGTCTGGTTTGGGAATTGTACCGTGTCAGACCGCAAGACCCTACAGCGGATAGTGAGGACAGCTGAGAAGATCATTGGGGTCTCTCTCCCTTCTATCGAAGACCTTTACACCACACGCTGCATCCGCAAAGCCACCAGCATTGTGGCTGACCGGACACACCCCTCACACACACTCTTCACCCTCCTGCCATCTGGAAAAAGGTACCGAAGCATTCGGGCACTCGCATCCAGACTGAGAAACAGTTTTTATCCGCAAGCCATCCGTCTCCTAAACACAAAAGGACTGGACTGATACCTGACACACACACACACACACACATACACATACACACACACACACACATACACACACAAATCACTCAGACGAACTAAATCTGGAACATCTGGACTGAACTGATAAACACACATGCACAATCACACTGATGCACACCCATCCCAATCTGCTCATACCTACATACCTGTGCTGCTCCTTGCAATTTTTTGCACAATATTTAAATTGCTATTTATTGCTATTTGCACAAAATACTTCTGTCAAAATTGTAAACTGTTTACTGCTGCTCTTCCCACTACCTCAATTCATCCTTCATCAAAAAGTACTGTTATGTCTTACATTGTGTCTGTCATGTACCACTTTGTTTGCACATTTGCACGTGCACTTTTGTCTATTTTTGTATTTTTGTATAGATATTGATAGTTCTTGTTTTAGAGTAACTTAAAAATGTAAAATTTATGTTGTACATTTATGTTGTTACATGTATGTAGCACCCTGGTCCTGGGGGAACGTTGTTTCGTTTCACTGTGTACTAACTGTATATGGTTGGAATGACAATAAAAGCCTACTTGACTTGACTTGACTTGAACAGATGTTTTGGAGCCATCCACAATAGAAATAATGATCAGAACAAGGCCTTAAAATCATTTTGGAAGTGACATGATAGAGCAGATGAGGGGAGCTGCAGAAAAAATTGAGGAGCATATTGAAGAAAGGCGGAAAAGAAAGAGACTGCTTTGTAATGCATTGACTGATTTGTTGAGAGAATGTTGAGTGAATAAATTTGCATGGATTAACCATATGATGTAACGCAATGATAAAGTGCTTGTCCTATCATCCGGAGAACGCTGGTTCAATCCCTGGGTGATGCTGTAGCCTCTCGCAGCCGAGGGCCTAGACAGAGCAAATTGGCCGAGCTCTCTCAGCGCTCTCAGTGGATTGGAAGGCATTTAGTGCTCTCACATCAATTACGGCTTTACTGCCAATCAGGGGTGCCTGTGAGCTCACGCAAGCGGAAGTAGCAGATAGCGCTATCCTCCGAGTGTTACGTCACCCCCAACGGTGCGTGACCGAGCTATTAGAAAAAATGCAGTTGGTTGGCATCACATGGTTCGGGGGAAAAGTGTGATTGTCTTTGCCCTTTGCTCCCCCCCCAACTTAGTGATCATAGTAGCCTTTTAGTTGGGAGCCCCTTATTTACAGGCACAACCAACAACGGGGAGGAATTGGATACGAGAAAATTGGGGAGAAAAAAAGAGATGTGTTCATGGCATTTTAGTGTGGACGAAAAGGTCAAAACGGACGTCAAATATTCACTTTTTAAAATTCACAAAGCTTAGTGTGAAGTGGGTTTATTCTCAATTACTTTGACGTGTCTCGAAATCTGTATGATGTTTTGTTTTAATGACTGTGATCATTTATATATTTAAAATTAATCTCACAATCCATAGTTTAACTTTTATAAATGCACTGCTTAGCCCTTTCATTCTGGAAATCTCCATTTTTGTGACTATTTATGTTCATCCCATTTCAATCCAATTGTGCTTCTTTTCTCTCTTGTTATCAGTCTTTTATGAGCACCATTACTGCTGCTTTTGTATTATTATGTAACGTGTCTTGAGGCTCGGTGAAATTTGCTTCACAATAAAAATGTACTTGACCATGATAAGCAAAAAAAAAAGCAGTAGGTGCTCACAGCAGTAACAGCTCAGTGGAGTTCAGCCTGCTTTACCGAAAAAAAATAGTCATTGTTTTGCTTTCGTGATGAAAAGAATTGCTTGAGGTCAAAATTTTGAAAGCCTGGGACCAAATAAAAGGCAGCGTTTCTGTGTTTTGCAAGCACCCTAGTATGGATTTGACTGTAATTAGGAAAGGTTGTAAATATTTGCTCGTTACTGCTGAACTGCCGACGAAGCCAACATGCTGCTTGAGTAATTAGCGATGCAGCTGTTTTGTCAGCTTTTTATAGCTTCTGGACAATTTTCTTTAATTGACACGACAACAATGTATTAACACCTTCTTCTCCTTCTTCTCCTTCTCTATTGCTTTTAAATCTCTTACTGCCACTGTTGTTCTTTCAATCTTTATCTCCCTCTCATTGTGTAAATAATGATGAAGGAAATAGCCTGCTGGTGTGTGTTTGCATATGTGTGTGTGGGTGCAGACTGATTTTCGAGCATAGTCATCAAAGGCACTGAAGTGAGAGGCAGGGCCGAGGTCATATTTGCAGCCAGCCTTCATGGCAGATAAGAGCCGAGACTTTTAGACCAGACTCTGGTTTTGGTACTGGAGCTGGAGAGGAAAGAAAAGCATTTAAAACACAAAACATCTCCTTTATTGTGCAATTACATCCTACTTATAGTCCTGACACATCTGAAGTTGGGTATTATCTATAATCAGTGACATTTTGCTCTGGTGTTAGATATTAAAATCAATCTTAAAAAAATAATTTTGAATGCAATCACGTCTAAAAAATTTGTATTACTTATCTTAAACAACCGTTCATCTTCAAGAAGTTTTCTTTGATGACTGGGTTCATTCATTGTGCTCGTACTTAATTTCCCTTATTTGTACTACCCGTCAGCCATATATTTCAACTCACTCATCATCTATACCGCTTAGTCTTATATTCAGGATCGCGGGGGACCTGGAACCTATGCCAGGAGACTTAGGGCACAAGGAGG
>QNUK01000007.1:4745000-5047500 GCA_013621035.1 Clarias magur | reverse complement strand
TAGAATCCCTTGATAGTCTTGAGATTTCATTGTACCCTGCACAGATTCAAGACACCCTGTGCCAGATGCAGCAAAGCAGCCCCAGAACATAACAGAGCCTCCTCCATGTTTCACAGTAGGGACAGTGATCTTTTCTTGATATGCTTCATTTTTCCGTCTGTGAACATAGAGCTGATGTGCCTTGGCAAAAAGTTCCATTTTTGTCTCATCTGTCCATAGGACATTCTCCCAGAAGCTTTGTGGCTTGTCAACATGTAGTTTGGCATATTCCAGTCTGGCTTTTTTATGATTTGTTTTCAACAATGGTGTCCTCCTTGGTCGTCTCCCATGTAGTCCACTTTGGCTCAAACAACGACGGATGGTGCGATCTGACACTGATGTTCCTTGAGCATGAAGTTCACCTTGGATCTCTTTAGAAGTCTTTCTGGGCTCTTTTGTTACCATTCAGATTATCCGTCTCTTTGATTTGTCATGAATTTTCCTCCTGCAGCCACGTCCAGGGAGGTTGGCTACAGTTCCATGGATCTTAAGTTTCTGAATAATATGTGCAACTGTAGTCACAGGAACATCTAGCTGCTTGGAAATGGTCTTATAGCCTTTACCTTTAACATGCTTGTCTATAATTTTCTTTCGAATCTCCTGAGACAACTCTTTCCTTCGCTTCCTCTGGTCCATGTTGAGTGTGGTACATACCATGTCACCAAACAACACAGTGACTACCTGGAGCCCTATATATAGGCCCACTGACTTATTACAAGATTGTAGACACCGGTGATGCTAATTAGTGGACACACCTTGAATGAACATGTCCCTTTGGTCACATTATTTTCAGTATTTTCTAGGGGTACCATCATTTTTGTCCAGGCCTGTTCCATGAGTTAATTTTTTAAAATAATTCTGTTGAAGCATGGTTGAAAAGCAATGTCTGACTTTCATTGGTTAACATTCATAGAATTTTTTAAAATTATTACTTTTGTCAGATTAAAGTTATTTATATGTCCATTGTGAGTTTTTCTTTCATTGACCGAAGGGTACCAACAATTTTGTCCACGTGTGTATATATATAGAATATATAATGGATATTATATACATACGATTAAGGGCGTTGCTCAATGGCAAGTGGTGCAGCTCGGACCCTCGACCTTCGTACTGTTTATCTCATTATACAGTACATCTGAGCGGTTCAGGGTTAAAAGCCTTGCTTAAGGGGCATCTGGGTGGTGGTGGAGATTTAAACCTGGGACCTTCTGAGCAGTAGTCCAATGCCTTAACCATTGAGCTACTGTACCTTCATCCTGTTCTTTTGATTAGCCATCCAGAGCCCCAGCCGCCCACTGCCTCCTGGTTTTATTCCATAAAATTCCTGGTTTTATTCCATATTGTGGGAGAATATTCCATGTACCTTCGCAAATCATTCCAGATTAATACGGCTCATCTCTCATTTCCATTCATTCCAAAGCCTGGTCATTTATATTATCATTATTATTTTTTTATGACAACGCCATCACATCCATGCATAAAGTGTATAATGTCTTCAGTCTGGTTATGTAATCAATATAATCAGATTAAAAAAAATTTTTTTTTTACATTGATAGGGGACCAAAAATGGCATTCTTATATTCTACAAGTCCACTATTTAACCGTTCCATCTGAACATTGGTTTGAAGTTACTGTTCGGGGTATTAATACGTGTTCATTTTTGGCTGTGTTCATTTTGCATGTGGCATGATCAGGAGCCCAGGCATCTGCAGTTGCTGTCAGATTTGGAGGAGAACAGCGTGTTCACCATGACGACAGGCAAGAAAGTGCACAACGCTCCCACAGACTACCAGTTCTGCATTAAGGTAACAGGAAGGCACAAAGGAAAAAAAAAAGAAATAAAAATATATATTTTTTCACCGCACGCACACACAAAATGCGTTACTATTTATAGTGTCTGTCAAGCTTGTTTTGAGGCAGGAGTTAAACATTATTATTATTATTATTATTATTATTGTTATTGTTATTATTATTATTTATTTAGTCGTTTGATTACAGCCTATTAAGGGCACAATGGAGTTGAAGGATCTGAAGATGCTTTGTGCTGAAGATGAGCAGAGCAGAACATGCTGGATGACTGGGTTCAGAGTATTTAAGGTACACACACACACACACACACACACACACACACACACACACACACACATCTTGCCATGCATTAGACATGCAAAGTAGTCAACCATGATGTCATGTCCCATTGTTCAAGCTTAAGTCTGAATTTTATGAACATTAATATCAATTTTATTATACGATTTATGATTTATTGAAGACTATTAACTAATATTTAGTGTATAGTGAAGCCTTGGTAAAGAATATGGAGAAATGTAGCATTGTAGCATTGTTAAATACTATACAAATGTTAATTATTAATTATGTATAATTATAATATAATATATAAATATAAATTATTAATACTATTATTAATAATAATATTTTCTTATAAGTAACAAATTCAAATTTAATTTGTTAATTATAGTAATATTATTAATAAAGATAACGCTGTTAAGCACTTTAAGATTAAGATGCGGTATAAAGCGGTATAGACGATGAGTGTGTGTTAATAATGTGGAATTTTATTATTATTATTATTATTGTTGTGTGCAGTATGGAATTCTGCTTTACCAGAACTACAAGATCCCTCACCAAAGACAGCCACCAGTCTCAAACTTCACAGCCCCAGTAGTGAGCACTTCTTCCTCGTCTTTTTAAAAAAAAAATTTATGAACACTTGTACACCTTAACGCATATGCTTAATATTCTGAAACAGTCTGTATCTTGATCCGATTTCTCCGTAGAGGAGCGTGTCAGAGAATTCACTCGTTGCCATGGATTTCTCGGGGAGGACAGGCCGCGTGATTGACAACCCTGTGGAAGCAATGAGTGCGGCGGTGGAGGAAGGACACACTTGGAGGGTAAGTTTTGTACACGTACAGGCTTGAATAAATACCGTGGTTTATTTATTAAGATTCATATGAACAAATTCATCCAATAATTGATTGCAGAAGATTAAAAAAAAAAATTGGTATTCAGATTGAGATTTAGGTACAAAAAATGTTTTTGTCCAAAAAGGGAAAAAAACTGTTGGACCGCTTTTGGACAAATGGCTTGGATCAAGCAAAGGAAAGAACTATTAAAAAAAAGTCAGCTGGTGACCTGAATGACTAGGTTATCACATGTATGGAGTTTTTCTTCCCTGATGGCGTAGGTGTGTTCCAGGCCTTAAATTGCTCCCAATGTACAAAGGATGATGTGTTTTGGCACACTGGCTTATGAATGATGGTGCTCCCTGGCACTGTAGGTGCAACCATGTGTTGCCACCTGTTGGCATCTTACAAAACTAGTCTTGAAACTTTTTGATACCACCTCATATTAAAGATTGGGGTGGCACGGTGGCCTAGTGGGTAGCACTGTCGCCTTGCACCTCCAGGTACCATTTTCGATTTCCATATCAGGTCTGTGTGCATGGAGTTTGCATGTTACCCCCCTCCCCCCCATGCTTGATGGGTTTCCTCTGGGTACTCCGGTTTCCTCCCACAGATTAGGCTAATTGGCTTTCCCAAATTGCCTGTAATGTGTGAAAGAGCATGTGAATGTTGACGGAGGTCCTACCACCATTGGTTTCCATGTTCATAAGTTGGACTAGAAAGGTTCCTGGATGGATGGATGGATGGATGGGTGGATGGATGGATGGATGGTCTGGTTATTTTACATATACTGTAAGGATGTGACTAATCTGTGTATTGTGTGAAAGGCATCAAAAAGAACTGTTGGCGGAATTTTATGTATGAATTATATTTAATTCCACACACGCTTGTTTTATGTTAAGGAACTCAATGTGCAATTCAATCTGACTGGAAATCTGTCTTACTGAAAGTTATGGCATTGTAGGGTTTTGTATTTGTTAAAGCTTTTGTTTGTTATACATGTATATATGATGTCTTAATCCTTTTCTGCACAGAAACGAAGTCAGAGAATGAATGTTACGGGCCACCCTAGTTCTCCGCATCCTTCCACTTTAAATTCAGGTGGGCACACTGATCACGTGTAAAATGAAAAATTAGAAAGAACATATTTCATATTTCCTTAAAACCCAACCTTGGTCCTGGAGAAACTCTTGTCCTACGCACTTTTTTTACGCGTTTTACAAATATAATGTTTTACAAATTAAAGCGTATTAGTTAAAATAAGTTTTAAGCTGGGAAATGTTTAAATGTCTAGGGCAGGGGGTCGTCCAGGACCAATGTTGGGAACCTGCACCTTTGAGATAAGTCTAAAATATGGGTTACGATGTCTGCAGCGATCCACCGAACACAACTGTGGTTCCACGGCCGCATCATGAGGGATGAATCCCACCGTATGATGATGCAGCAGGGTCAGGTGGACGGGTAAGATCCTAAAATTTCACATGAATTAGTTTAACACAACGCGTTATAATACTCAAGGTTGCTCATTTTAGTCTTTTTGTTTTTCCTCTGAAGGTTGTTTCTTTTGCGGGATAGTCAGAGCAAGCCAAAGGCTTTTGTACTCACTCTGTGCCATCATCAGAAGGTCAGACACTTCCAGATCTTGCCTGTGAGACTTTAACTTCTATTACGACTTTTACATGACATTTCAAACATATTCAAATATAACATATATGACATTTTCAATCTATTGCGTGCCACAGAAATCCTGTCTAAGGTTTGCACCTTTTTTTTGTTCTCAGTACGAAGAGGACGGTCAGATCTTCTTTAGCCTTGACGATGGTTCCACCAAGTTCACAGACCTGATCCACCTGGTAGAATTCTACCAACTTAACCGAGGAGTCCTACCCTGCAAACTCAAACACCCCTGCACCATGGTTGCCTTATGACACCCCCCAACCCTACCCACCCCTGTTCACACCCTCTGGAACGAACTGCCATTGCGTCCGTGCACCAATGGCCGAGAACAAAGAAAGTCCTCCATGATAAGCTTACAGTTTTCAAGACATGAAGAATCTTTTCTCAGTCTTTTATATCTCGTCTCTGGGATTGTTGTAAACCTGATGGCTCACTTTGTCCATTCAACGTAACACTGCCAATGTATTTCACATTTTCCAAGCCAATCTTGGTCACCTCAAGGCATCATCCCAGAGAAGGCCTCGATGCTACGATGCAGAAGATATTCTCACAATTGCAGGAAGATTGGCATATCTTTTCTGTTGCTTATGCTTTGTAATATTACTTGATTGGTATTGCCGATTGTTTCACACTTCGTATTTTGCACTTTCGAGCTGAAAACGGGTGGCCCACTTTACCGTTAAACTGCCCCTGTCCTTATTTCACCCCCTCCTTCCCATGGCCTCGTGGTGACTAAGCCTCAGTGGGGAATTCCTGTGTGGTAATTGGATTACAGCGCAACACAAGCCCTGTCGAAGCTTCCTATTGACGAGGTTACAGCTGACGTCTGATACGCCAAATCACAAATCGGCAGACCTGAAATGCTGATTATTATCTCATCTTTTGCACTGTGCTCAGTCCAAGCTATTCTCCAGTGTGTCCTTTCTGCCTTAGAGACCTAAGGGCACTGGGATAAGGCTGCTTTGCGTTCAAGTCAGTTTGGAGACTGAGACGTTTCACGGGGGAGACTGCACATCCGGCTTGAGAAATTCATTTGAATTGTGGATACAATGCATCTTTTTAATGATATATTAGGGGGACGAAAAGTCACTTTTAATTGAAGTGCAATATTTTCTAAGTACAGCCTATGAGGGAGTTAAGGAAACTTGACCCAGGCCCTGAGTTGGCTGCCTTAAAAACCTTGACCCATCCTCAAGTTGCTGATTTTTGACTACCCAGAGCACAATCACTGAGTTAAACGATTAGCCCTCCTCTGGCTATGTAGCAAGTTATTATTATTATTATTATTATTATTATTATTATTATTTCTTCAAAATTCTGGAAAGTTTTACAATTTACAATTATCTTCACATCATTTTGCTGTCCTTGAGCCACATGAACATATGAAAGGTGTAAAAAGGCCCCATTCGTATCTTCAATTAACATGTGATCTGATCTGATTAATTACAAATACATTATTATTGGAATATATTTAGATAATTTACTCCAGTGGTGTCAATAATCCTGCCCTAGTGGGGTAGACAGGTATTTACTTCCTTGCAGTTTCTCTCAACCAAGCCAACACGTTGCAATTCTTCCTTTCACCTGATGGTAGCAGCAGACTATGTTAACATGGCAAGCTAAATTTTAATTTTAATTCTTTATTCATTTTAATCTTCATAAACTAAACTTAATAATATTTAGTCATGGCTACAGAATAGGGTTGCCGAATTTCAGTTTTCTTGACTGATATTTTACCACATTTTAAGTTATGTTTAAACAATTCTAACATCACAATCCCAACAAATAATTTTTTGTAACTTGAGAATTATTTAAAAACAAGGCCACTAAAGATGCAGTGTCCAATATCGTACACTGCCTGAACTGCAAGTGCTCTCTCTTGTAGTGAATGAATTATTGCATATGTGAGCTACTGAGAAATATTATGCAAAACAAGCATTATCAGTTGATCATAAATTCTAAATGGCAATTGATCAACTAATGAGTAATCGTTAACATTAACCCTTCTATCAATAAAAAATGCTAATTGTGTTTGTGGGAAGAATTTTTCAATAGCTGGGAAGAAGAATAGTTTTTTGTCGAGAGACTGCTGTGGTGATTTAACATCATGAGACAAACATTATGAAACAAATCATGAGAATTAGAGGGCAGAGATCCTGAAGCAGCTGGAAGCTTTCTTGGCAAAAGTCCCGGTTCAGACCATTACTGGAGCTAATAAGTGGTGCTGCTTCTAACCATTAAGCACGGAATAAGTTTCATGAATCCTTGAAGTGGTGAATATCAGTTCTCCTAAAAGGAATCACTTTATGAATCTTATTTTGTATCTCATAACTACAGCCGTCAGGTGATACCCTGCTGCGGTTACTTCGTAAAGATTAAATTCACTAAATTAGAGCTGACCTGAGTCAGCGGGTCTTGCTATGATTACACTGCGTTTAAATGTGATTCGTTATCCAGATGTTGTTATACAGACATCAATGCACATGTTAATGTGAGATACAAATGGAGCCAAAGAGAAAATATGCACAAACATTTAAAACAAATTAAAATGTTCGCAGGAGTTTGTCGGGAGTCCTGAGTGCAATCATGAGTGTCGGTCCATGAGGAGCTCTGACGGAGAAGTAATGCATGCAAGTTTCAGTATACAGACCTGTGAATATGCCACAGTCGCACAGCGGCACAATCCTCCATGTCCTACACTGGCCCACAAGTCTTAAGCTACAATATGATCTTGTCCTACAGTTTGATAAAACTCACACAACCAACTGTTAAAACTGCTTAGAATGTATCAGAAGTACACATTTGTGATCAAGAGATGTGCATGTTAGTCAGTTTTCTAGTATGCAGACAAAATCTGGTGCAAGCAACTTTTCAATGGAATTCAATACAATTATTGAGCTGATGCTTAATCTGTGTATTCCAGTATTTTCTTTTGTTGTTTTTTATTTTCAGTGCTGAATTTTAGAATGGGATTAAATATCCTCGTGAACAGCAACACTGGTCATTTAACGCCGTACCTACAGAGTGGAAAGTATGTAATGCATGGTCTACGAGGCACATTTACAGTAGTCAAGCCTCCGTAACGCCAAGCTGATCCGAATGTACGTACCATAAAACCAGATTATCAGAGATGTGATCTTGTGAGGGGGAGAAAAAAAAAAGAATAAGAATGGCCTATACAGGTGTCTTTTTTTTCAGATCCTGTGTGCAGTTACAATGCAGTGCAAAAAGCTTTAGTAGCAATATATACACAGTATTGTGCAAAAGCCTTGAGTGCCCAAATCCACAAAATTCTTTAGAGAGAAACGGATGCTGAAGGCTGAGTGGATGGAACGGACAAGAGGGGAAATGAGTCTGCTGCCAAGGTTGATGCATAAACAAGCTAATTTTTAAATTGTATCTTTAGGCAAGTTGCATTTGTTCCCGTTTCTTCAACTGAATCTACATAATTTAATTTAATTTTATTTCATTTAATATGATGAAATGAGCGGGCACAAGACTTTTGCACAGCACTATATATGTATATATATATATATTTCTGAGTGTGTGAAGCTTAAGCTCTAGATCTAACACTGTATCTATGCTATCAACAGATATGTAAATGAGTTGGGCTCCCAAACGGAATGAAGACTTTACATCGTTGTGTACTTTGCATACTCCATCTCAGTGATTTGTATCAGTGTGCATATTAATGCTATAATGATATTATCTGTTCTCATTTGTAAGTTTTATAAAAACGTATATTATATTAAGCCATGGTGCACGTGACTCTTGTATGCATGAATATATAAGGTGTCCTTCGAATTGCATTTCTGGACCGTTAATGTTTTTGTCCAAGGGGTGATCATAGTGTAAAGAACAAAGATCAAAGATTCAAGCAGCATCTCTGGATCTCGTGCACCTTGATCCGTAGGGAGTTGCCACGTTGCATGTTTGCTCTTAGTGGCAGGTCTATGATGCCATCTAGTGGTCAATTTCCAAAAAGGAAGTGATAAAACTTGAAATCAAACAGAAATTACAGATTTGTACTGTAGTATAACTTACTAAGATCTAATTATAATGGCTATCTAAATATAAATTCATTAAAGGTATCAGAAGCGTGTAATAAACAGCATAATGGAACGTATCCTTCTGGTAACATCTCAATAGAATTCAGATTATCATGGTGAAAGGTGTAATTAATGGTGCAGTTTAATGCTGTGTGTGCAATAAACATTTAGTGTGATTAGATCAATAAACCCAGTAATATAATAACATATTTTTTTTATAATTAATATTCACCTTGTCGCAATGTGAAACAAATCAACAAGAAGATAACTTGTATTATAAAATCTTTCCAAGAATACGACACAGTAAAGAAGCAACATTTCAAATTATATAATTAATTGCAATTATTACCTAGGGAACTGTAACTCGATAATGAAGACATGCACGAGCTACAGTACCATGCACATTTTGTAAGATTTATCTTGTGTAGAATTGAATAATAATGCCTGTAATTATTATTGCACTGAACATGTAATCAATGTGTATGGAGTATTGTCATTTCGCTTTTACTGTATAATTCAACATAGACGAAACAAAAGGGGGAAATTTCATACAAAAAAAAAAAAAAACGCCCAATCCCCAGATACTGGATGCAGTCGTGGTCCCAAGCCCAAATAAAATGGGAGGGTTGCATAAGGAACCCTGTGACAGGTTGTGTGCGGATGGCATGGTCTGCTGTGGCGACCCCTCGATGGGCGCAGCTGAAAAACTAGCTAGTATGATAATAATAATAGTAATAATAATAATAATCCAGTGTATGATCTATTTCTAGGCTTGTACCTTCCTATCTCTGTATGGCTTGCTTCAGTGTTTTCCGGTTTCCTCCCATCTCACCAAAGCATGCTAAATAGGGATGAAAAGGATACTCAAAATTGCCCACAGTGTGTGTGTGTGTGTGTGTGTGTGTGTGTGTGTGCATGCACATGCATGGCTATAGAGAAATCTTGCAGCACACTTTCGATATACACTTTATGCACACATTTGTCAAAACCTGTTAATTATTTTATTTAAGTGTTTCAATCGGGCGCTTATCCCCAGTAAAGGGTAATCTTAATGCTTCAGGATACCAACTCATCTTGGACAATGCTATGCTTCAGACTTTGTGGCAACAGTTTGGGGAAGACCCTTTTCTATTCCAACATGACTGTGACCCAGTGCATAAAGCAAGGACTATAAAGACATGGGTTGATGAGTTCAGAGTGGAAGAACTTGACTGGCCCTAACACAGAGCCCTGACCTCAACCTCATTAAGCACCTTTGGGATGAACTGGAACGAAGATTTGCGAGCCAGGCCTTCTCATCCTCATAAATGCTCTACAGAATGAATGGGCACGGAAACACTCCCACAGAAACACTCTGAGATCTTGTGGACAGCCTTCCAAGAAAAGTGGAAGCTGATATATCTATAAAAGCATATTGAAGTATACTGTATGTATTTGGATTCAGTGTCATTGAAGGTTTGGCTAAATACTGTAGTGTAGTATACCATTCCGAACACATTATCTTATCCCACTAATAAAACAATTATTTACATTTCATAACCACATGTGGGCAAAAGTATGTGGACACAAGGTCATCACACCCATACAGTATGTGCTCGTTGAACATTTTGTTGGCTGCTAAAAAGAGCTGGGTGAGGAGATTTGGATTCCAGGTCATCCCTAAGTTGTTAAACACTTCCATAAGTTACCACAGATATTCAGGACCATCTCTCTCTCTCTCTCTCTCTCGATATTTTTTTTTTTTATCAGAAAGCCTCAAAGCTTTGAAAGCATCGAATCAGTTTCGAAGATTCTAGACCCTGGAATCGAACGTCCATACATAATACAGAAACGAATCAGTTTTTGTCCGTTATCGCCCTCTAGTGTACAGATTTAAGCATAGGTGCCACGTAGACTGTATCGTGTACTGTAGCTTAAAATAGACATTTGAATGCTGTCTGCGTATAGCTGGCTCGTTGGTCTAGGGGTATGATTCTCGCTTTGGGTGCGAGAGGTCCCGGGTTCAAATCCCGGACGAGCCCTAGTGTTTTTATTTAAACATGTATTTAATGTTTCTTAATTGTGTGTGTGTGTGTGTGTGTGTGCTCATGTCACACTCTCACCCTGTTATCAATTGGAGTCTTTATAAAAACATCTTTATAAGTAGAACACCTTTCTTGTATGCTTAGTGTCCACTCTCAGTAAAGATATAGAACATGAAACCGGAGTACCTGGAGGAAACCCACCAAGCACATACTGTACCATCTCCACACACACAGACCTGAAGCAGGAATTGAACCCTAGACCCTGGGAAAGAATCCTCCTATCAAAAACAACAATACATCATTTTCATATTACCTCATTTTATAATGTCTGCCTCTGAAATTGTGGTGTTAAGGACAAAAGCATACATTTCCATCTAATGTACAGAATATGAACCTTTATGATTTCATAAAATCTTTCAGAAGATACTGTATTTTCCACATGACTCATATGTATGCACACTCAAGGTCCACTTTAATAGGAACGTCTGTCCCCTTGGTCATTGATGCAGTTATCACACATCAGTTAATGTTCACATCTCAAACATGAGAAGAAATAGTGTGATACTTATGGTCTCATGGGATTTTCACAGTCTCTAGCATAAGGTTCAGCACAGTTTGCAACACACCCACTGAAAATTGAACTTTCTTAGTGGAACAGATTAGTTAAATCAGCTCAGCTGCGTTTGAGCAGAAGAAGCACCAAACTGTGCTCAACACTGGTCCTCCAGAACTGGAGCTGAAGAACCCTGTCCTTTTGTGTGAAGAGGCTGCAATCTGAAACACCTTGTTATTGAGAGAAATCAGAGGAGACTGGTCTGGGTTTACAGGAAGTTTCTCCCAAATAATCGCTCTTTACCTCCGAGGTGAGCAGAAAAGCCTTTCAGAACACACAATACAACAAAGGTTGAGGTGGAAGGTGTCAAGAGCAGAGGCCCAGATCAGGGTCCACTCCTGTCAGGCAAGAACCATGGGTGTACTCAGACTTCGTGAATACATTCGTATCATTTAATGTGAAGAGGCAAAGCAACAAAAGGTTTGCTTCCTGGAATAAACTCATAGGGCTGGTTTAAACAAATTACCATGCTTGGTTTTTACTCCGCATGCTGTTTGTATAAATGCCTGTTTGGCTTGTTTGGCTGTAGCGTTGCTCTGGGGAAATTCATTTCAAATCTTGTCACATCGAAAGTCTTGTTGTGTATTTCCACAGTGGAAAACATCTCTGCCACATACCACTGTTTTCCTAGTAACTTCCCAGGTATAGGGCCAATCCAAGCCAACAGATCTGCATTTCACTGAGGAAGTCATCACTGAGACATTAGAGACATTTCTGAGAAAGGCCTGGGATGGTAATCAAATCAGTGCTGATAACACCGAAGTGGAACCAAAAAGCTCCTACATAGGAATTTCTTTTAAAAACCTGTTCATGGAAATGGTGAGAGGAAATTTTCAAAGGAATTTATACCCTAAGAGAAAAGCTGGGGTTGACATTATTGATTCAGATGTTTCAAACCTACACATACGTCAATCCCATGATTTGTATTTTAATGCACATTCAATTTTAGTGTATTGTGCAATTGAGTTATATTCATGAGTTAATCAGAAAGACCTTTAAACCAACCTATTGCTGTCATTCAATAATGCTTGTTCATAGCAGTCTGGAAGAAAGGGCATTTATTATTTGATATAAAACATGACTCACTTATGATATTTGGAAATAATCGCCACCGAACAGCCACCGCCACCGACAAATATCAGAGAGCTGTGCAGGCTAAACATTGCTCTCCAGTGGCGCTGTGATCCCTTACAACAAACACCTTGGTAAATAGAGCAAACACATGACCTTTCGGTTTGTTTGTGATATTATCATAGTGGGTGCACCAATTATTTTTTTTACTTTAGTGCTGAAATATTTTCTGAACTACTTATTATTTGGATTACTGGACCCATTCCTTAACAGTTACCCCCAAATCATCCAGTTAGGAGCTACATTAAGATCAACACTTCCACCTTCTAGTTTAATCTGCTTCATTTTAAAGTTATTTACTGTAAGTTGTTTTGCAATTAAGGAGGCGTCTGTATGTTGAAATTTGGTACATTTCGTGCAAGACTGATATCAGCAAACTTGCTAATTACATAATTTTCTAACCAGGAAAAGTATTTAAAATTACAGGCTAAAAACATCAGGATTTGTTTTGGTAACTTTCAATAAAGTATGCAATATATATTTGGTTTTTTTTTTCCAGCAGATATGGATTCCATCAATATTGTTACACTGTGTAAGACAAACTCACAAAAGGGTAATACTCTATCATTATTCTGCTGTCTTCTCCATCATAGTCATGGTCATGAAGTCTTTCCAACCACAATGAGTCTCTGTTCTCGCTTGTAGTTCCTTTTTTGACCACTAGATACAATAATGACCATAGACTGTATAAAAACTGGACAAATTCTCTGTGAGTTCACCCATAAGTTTTCTGAAGAGCAATTTTTGAAGCTCAAGGACAAATGGACAGCAGGCAAAGACGCCACGGCCCCCGACCCTCCTAGCCCACAATCCACAGCACACAAAGGAACTTTTCCCAATGATCTGGTACCAGACAACACAGCACACCCCAGAGGGTGAGGGCTGTGAAACAATGACCTGTGAAACCAGAGTTGGCCTGGTGGCATAAGAGGAACCCAAAACAAAAGTGGTTTTAACATTAATAGTTTTAATGTTATGGCTTATCTGTGTTTTTTCTTTAAACTGTTGGTCCCTCAAAAGAGGTAATAAAATGTAGTGGTTGTGAAGAACGTTATAAAACCTTACGAATTATTGCATTGTGCATTGTGGACTAAAACAGAATCATAAAGAAGCCAAGCTCTTAGCATCGGAATATAATGAACACCTGATAACTTTATCCCAAATGTATAAATTTATAAATTGCCATTTAAGTGACATTTACACCTTACATGTAAGAAATATAAGCACAATGAGAAAGATAAGACAGTGGAAGAAGTAAACCAACTTCACAAACTAGCTATGCAAAAGTAAGCAAAACCGTTATAAAACCTTACGAATTATTGCATTGTGCATTGTGGACTAAAACAGAATCATAAAGAAGCCAAGCTCTTAGCATCGGAATATAATGAACACCTGATAACTTTTATCCCAAATGTATAAATTTATAAATTGCCATTTAAGTGACATTTACACCTTACATGTAAGAAATATAAGCACAATGAGAAAGATAAGACAGTGGAAGAAGTAAACCAACTTCACAAACTAGCTATGCAAAAGTAAGCAAAACATGTCAGTGGCATATTGTGTGCTTGTAAGATAAAGAATAGACAGTAGAAAAGATAGAGAATAAATGAATTGAAAGAAAAATTCAAAACAATTAAATGTTGTATTAACTTCGTAGAAACCTGCTGTAGTGAAAACTCAATGTTAAAAATGTAAAATTTAATTCGATTAAAAATCACACACACACACACACACACACACACACACACACACACACACACACACACACACTGTACATATACATTCCCTGGGATGAAAAACCAAATGGAGATCTATTGGAGATTTATTCATTTTGATCAGTCTTCATTGCTCTAATGGAGCTAATGGTGTTCCAATACACCTATACAAATGTATTCAATCTTTTGATGACTCAAACAGAAATGAAACTACTATTTTGCTGACAGCCTGCATAGTAAGTGATTCTGTGACTCTTTGCAACTTTCAGAGTAAAACACAATTCTGTGGAAAGTATGGATGAAACCTGTGCTCTGCAAAAGAGGAAGATGATGAAAAAGCCAGCAGGTGCATTATTAAAACAGATGGTAAGAACTATTTTTTAATTGTAATAAACAAAGCTCACGATAAAAAATTGTGCACTAACATTATTGTATTATCATTTACTACAAAGCAACACATTAAAAGCCCTTACTCAGTGCTTCAATTAACAATGCGCAGTTGCATATCCTCTCCTGCTACTTTTTTTTGTGCTCCTATTTTCCTTTTATTCATGATTAAAGTAACCAGACTTTTGTGTCGTCATGAACAACCTTTCAACACAATTAGTAATGTTCGAATTCATACCATACAGTTGAAGAAGAGTAACGATTTATGGTGTTTATTGCATGAATGTTATCCACACAGTCATTACATAACACCTCTATCCGGTTTCACCCAGAAGAGGATGCATTCTCTTGTAAGTTTCTCAATGTTTCTTGTGTCATCTCAGGGAGTTTTTCCTTGTGACTGCACCAAGGACTGATAAACTATACATACTTCCTTTTGTATGCATTATTTCCAACATATGTTTAAAATATACTCTGTTAGATTATATGCATTTCCTCAGCTGTGGTGTCACATTTGTGGATTTTGTTCAATATATTCTTATTGGTTATAGATTTCCATTCTCCTTGTAAATCAATAATTTTGGTGACAATATCTATTATTCCAAGTGCTAGGCAATAATAATTAATTAGATATAATTATTTATTTTGCTCAATCCTATATGCTTGATATGTATGTAACATGTATGTAGGGGTATATAGCAACTCAATTTTTGATCAATTTTTGAAATTCTGATCACTATTCTTCCCCATTGACCAATCACAGGGCACTATTGTTCCCCACTGACCAATCACAGATCATTATGGCTCCCCGATGACCACTGATCACTATTGTTCCACAGTGACCAAAGACTGGTCACTATTGTTCCGAATGACCAATTATTGATCACATTGGCCAATTGAACCAATCACTGACCATTATTGTTCCCAGTGGCCACTGATCACAATTGTTCCAGAATGACTAAACACTGATCATTATTGTTCCCCAATGCCCAATCACTGATCACCATTGTTCCCAATGTCCACTGATCACTATTGTTCCACAATGACCAATCACTCATCATTGTTATTTCCCAATCACCACAGATCATTATTGCTTTCCAATGACCAATCACCAAACCAATTGATCAACCAACAACTACCAACAAATAACAAATTCCAAATGTTTGTCCATTATGCACACATATTAGTTAATTCAAATTCTGTGTTCTTCACAGAAGTATTTTGCAAACTTGGTCTGCTGCTATGACCAATGAAGTATTCATTAATATTGAGTTAATGTTAATTAAATGTAATTAAAATGAACCATGTACTTGTTTATATTCTGATTGAACTGATATATATATATATATATATATATATATTATTTTGTAGTTCTTTTTTTCAAGAACAATTTTAGATGTTTTCCCCCCCTGTAAGTTATAAAGCTTATCAGAATATCGTAGCAAATCATGCTGGTGTTTTGAGGAATGTTCATGCTATGACGTCACATGGCGACTTCATGGACGTACGAATGGATTTTCTCCTGAAACGATATTATTATTATTATTATTATTATTATTATTATTATTATTATTATTATTATTATATTAATTATCATTTATTAAAGCTATTAAAATATTGTAATAAAGTTTTTTTTTAAGGCAGAAATTGTAGATCTCACGCGCCCATGGAGGAAGTCGGTGCATGACGTCACTACCTGGTACGGTTCGCTTTACGCGTTTGTCGAGTTACAATGTAACAGTGATGAAGCCGTTGATAGAGGACCCGAGAGCGTGCTGAAAAAAAAAAACCCGCCGGAATGCGGGAATCTCATCGGTTTTGAGGAAAAAGTCTTTTTTTTAATGAGGATTTTGTTAGAGACGGAGGACAGGAGGACACAGGAAGTGTAAGTGTTTATCTGGGCGGAATAAATAATACCAATCGGATGACAGTTCTCTTGCACTACCAGGAAGCCATGAAGAGCTGTGAATATCAACAAATCGATCCGCACGCGCTGCCCGCACCGACCCCGGGACACACTGCCGCTCCGCGCGCGCAGGAAAAGAAGCGCAAAAGGAAAAAATGGGAAGTGTTTCCGGGAAAGAATCGGTTTTTCTGTGACGGCCGGATCATGGTGGCACGTCAGAGCGGTGTTCTCCCTCTCACCATGGGACTCATCCTCATCACAAGTGGCCTGTTTTTCGTCTTCGAGTAAGTGTTTGATACTGGTGTGTGTGTGTGTCATTGCTTTTTAATAATGTGCTTTACATCATCTTACATTCTCCATAATCCTTCAAATATTTTATATCAAATATAAGTCACATATTTAAATGTTTTTTTTATTAATATAATCTGTTGTTTTTGCTCAGTGGTCGCCTCACACTTCCCACAATCCTGGGTTTGATTCGGGTCTGTGTGCGTGGCGGGTTTCCTCCGGGTACTCCGGTTTCCTCCCACACTCCAAAGACATGCAGATTAATCTGATTGGCGTTTCCAAATTCCCCGCAGTGTGTGAATGAGTGAATGCCATGGCTTGGCACCCCGTCCAGAGTGTAGCTCCCCACCACAAGACCCTGTAAGAAACAGGATAAAGCGGTATAGATGATGGTGAGTGAGTGTGTGAGAGTGTATTTGTTAATAATTCATTCTCTGGCTCAGTGTGTTAAGGCTCCGAGTTCGGAAGGTCGGTGGTTCGAGCCCCAGCTCCGCTAGGTTGCCGCTGTTGGGCCTTTGGTCAAGACCTATAACACTGTCTGCTCCAGGGGTGCAGTAAACATGGCTGACCCACAACCTCCTAAGCCTCTAAAACTAGTATAGACAAAGAATAAAGAATTTCGCTGTGCAGTAATGTGCATGTGACGAATAAAGCCCGAACTTTAACTGAAATCCTTCATTTTTATCTTCTTATGCTGAGCACCTGAGCATCACAACATGCATTCCAACTTATTCTTATAATCTCGTAGCGTTTGATCTAAACACTTTTTTTTTGACATGCGCAAAATGTGTTTTTTTTCCCCCCTTAACTTTAAGCAAATTCAATAAAGGAAGAGGAACAGGAAGAGGGTCTTTACAGCTCATTGAACTTCTTAGACCCGCTTCCTCTGCCTTCCTGGAAGTTCATCATGTGACCTAAAGTTACCCCTATGTGATGCAAAAATGTAGTGAAAGAATATATTTATTTCAACAAAAAAACATCAGATTAAGTGTTTCCATGACTCGTATTCATGTATATTTAACAGATTATCAGGTTTACACAACCCTGCTGACCAGGGTCGAGGGTTTGTTCCAGTCTGTACGTTTAGTTCAGCTTGGATGGTTTCTTCCTGGACCCAAAGACCTGCAGGCCCAAATTGCCTGTAGTGCATGAATATGTATATGCTTGTGCGCTGTACCTCGCCTCATGCCTCAAGGCCCCTGGGATAGGCTCCAGGCCTAAGTCGTATAGAGTATGAGAGTGTCATGCTTGTTTGCTCTAGAATAATCAAAAGTGCCTAATGAGGTTTTGCCAGTGTATGCAGAATTCACTCCTCCTTTAATCTCTGTTGTGTATCCAGTTGTCCTTTCCTGGTCGAACACCTGACCGGCTGCATCCCGGTGATCGGCGCCGTCCTTTTTGTGTTCGTGCTCATCTCTCTACTTCAGACCAGCTTCTCGGACCCTGGCATTCTTCCTAGGGCGACACCTGAGGAGGCAGCCGATATCGAGAAGCAGATCGGTGAGTACACTTGGTCACCGCTCAGGTTTAATCATTCATTTTGTATGGATTCAGAGAACATATCTGAAGTAGGTGGAAAACGATTCATATCTGTGGGGGGGGGGGTCTCGCACACATTGAATCATCCAATCAGGTGTAGCTCATTGGTTAAGGCATTGGACTACAGTTCTTCAGAAGGTCCTAGGTTCAAACCCCATGACCACCAAGTTGTCCCTGTTGGGCCCTTAACCCTCACAAGCTTGGCTGTATAATGACATAAAAATGTAAGTTGTTTGAATAAGGCCGTCTGCAACTGCTGAAACATCAACATCAATTCAATTTGCATATTTTTATTTATCTCTTTATTTTTAATTATTTACTTTTTTTATTTACGGTTTCCTTTCCTGACTCAATTGGGGCGGAAAAAAGACTTGCATTATTTACAGTATACTATGCCATTGTCGAGACTATACCTTACTCAGCTATACTGTTGTTGAACTGCCAAGCCTGTTAGATTTTATCCGTCTAGCTGCCGGATATCGTGAAAAGCTCTCATTGTTCTTGTACAGATGTGGCCTTCGGTGTGACGCTGTTTTTAGCGTGGTTATACAGCATAGACTGTATTAAAAAGAACTGGAGAAATCCTCCGTGATGTCTATCAATGGTTTTCTGATGAGCAGTTTTCTCAGCTCTGGTTGTTGTCCTCTTGGCATGAGCTGACTCCGCCTAACGAGCGGTTAATCCATAAATGAACAAATAGGCTGAACTAACTAGCTTAACCTTAGCGGTAATTCATATGCTAACATTACTTTGTGGTTGATCGATCGCCATCATGCGTACCCTACACGTCATCCTGTGTCAACTGGTTAGCTGAAGTGATGCATAGCAGACAGCTAGCAGTATGAAACCTGCAGTTGGCCAAAACATAGTATTGGTGCTGATTAAATGTTTATGTTCTACATATAATACACAAAACTAGATGTTTGCCAAAGAAGCTACATTTGAAGTTTATGCAACATGGAAGTGACCGATTTTGCTTCCCTAAACATTTTGGAGAGATGATTTTATAAGAGCTCCAAAATCGGCCATTTTTGCAGCATTACACTGTCTTGCTTCAAACAATAATAATAATACTAATTAAAATGCTAATTATTCATATTTCTTTGGGTATTAATATTAAAATTGGAATAAGCTCCTAGAAGCGTGTAAAAATTTATTGTGCAAAATTAAGGATTTTTCCCCCCCAAAAATCTGTAGTGTCCGTAAGCATGTTAGAGTCATGTTGCAATTTCTTAAGAATTTTGCATTTTAGACTAATACACTTTTTCAGATTTATGTCTTTTCTTGTGAAATCTAAACTGGCCAAGTTTCATCCGAATGATAGTTTGAAAGATTTGAATTCAAGAAGGTGACGGACACTATACCTACTGTAGGTGAGACATTTTTTAGCACCAATATCATGTTTTGTCCGAATGCATCTGTCAATCAAATCAGCAACATTCCTAATTATCCATGATTTTATGACTTAATGTAATT
This sequence comes from Clarias magur, assembly GCA_013621035.1. Classification (NCBI taxonomy): domain Eukaryota; kingdom Metazoa; phylum Chordata; class Actinopteri; order Siluriformes; family Clariidae; genus Clarias; species Clarias magur. The sequence goes on along the minus strand of QNUK01000007.1, from coordinate 5,027,729 downwards.
TTAACTGATGTGTAAACATGTTTATGTTAAAAATAAAATGGCGGGTCTATGGGGGATTGACTTCCCTATTGGTCATTCGAGAAACTACATGTTTTGGCAACTTTTTCAGAACGACCTCTTAAAAAAAATAATCACCAAATCCATGGATGTACAGTCCACCGATCAGCCATGACATCAACACCACCTTCAGGTGAACTGAAAAACACTGATCTTCAACTACACACTGGTGAAACCGGCGACAGGATTACATTACTAATGTAATGTAATGTAAACTGCCTGACTGCATTTCACTCACTCACTCGCTTTCAGTGTCTGGTAATACTGGACAGAGGATACATCCTGTATAGGAGTAGGGCAACATGCACACACACACACACACACACACATGAACATCGCTCATTCACAGTTTGTTTTCGCCAGTCCACCTACTGTTCTCTGAGGCAGCAATGCTCCCACTCCGCTGCTCCCTACCTGGTGTTACTGGTGCTAATTGAACTAATTGCTAACTTGAAAGTCATTAGATTGATTAGATTTTGGTTCAAACCGACATTATGAAACACTGACTCTTAGCCACAGTGAAATCCACAATCGTTTGGTAACAGCACTCGCACATTACAAGAGCTCAGCTGGGATTTATCGCCACATCCCCCATACAGTCCTGACCTCGCTTTCCACACTTCCACATTAAATGGGTTCCTGGGAGGCCAGTGTTTCAGACGCTGTGGTAAGTACATTAGTGTAGCAGGGGATTATATAGAGAAATAAAGGTAGTTTTTGCTCTCATAACCGAGTTCTGTTACTCTGGGAGTTTTTACTTGAAATGTGGTTTATCAGATGCATCTTATCTAATTTCGACATCACACTATCTAATCATGGTCTAAGAATTTCCCATCATCCAAATATCATATTTTTAACACAACATGTTTTGTGCCAAAGCATTATGATATGTGATAACATTGCACACGTGACGGTATATCCCTTATAGTTATGATGTGACTGTCATCTATTTCTAACTTTGGTTGTTTATTGATTTATTTGGAGACAATCCCAACGGATGTACCTCATCTTATCGCCCTCCTCCTCGCACCAAGGAGGTCGTCATTAACCAGCAGGTCGTTAAGCTAAAGTACTGCTTCACTTGCAAGATCTTCCGTCCGCCCCGGACCTCCCACTGCAGCTTATGTGACAACTGTGTGGGTAAGTAGTGACATCATGGCAGAGATGATGTATTCTTTTCTCCTCGGCATGGCTATTCTTTGGAAAAAAAAAAAAAAGAAAGCTTTGCAGTTGTGCTTATATACATGTGACTTTGCCAATTTATATTATTAGTACTTCCATCCATCCATCCATCTAGGAACCTCTGTAGTACAACTAGGGACAGTGGAGGCCAATGTTGACCATTGTATTTTTATTTTTTTCCCCCATTTTTACGACCGTGGTAGGACCTCTGGTCAACAATCACACAAACATTTAAACACTATGGGCAATTTTGAAATGGCAGTTAGCCTAATCTGCATGTGTTTGGACTGTGGGAGGAAACCGGAGAACCCGGAGGAAACCCACCAAGCACAGGCAAACACCGTGCATACAGACGAACACTGTCCTAAATGCAGCATATGTCTTGGGAAATAGGTTGTAGTGTACGTTTCAATTGATTGGACATAATCACCTGCTGGCTTCTTAGCTTGGATGGATGGTTGGTCGGTTATACCATTGGATAAGAATGTTTGGATGGATGGTTGGAAAATAAGTACTTAGTCGGATAAGAAATAATGGACAGTCGGATGGATGAATTTGAAGAATTGTGAAAACAAATGTCAGAATGTAGAAAACAAATGTCAAGTGTCTAACATCCTCACTTAAAGGTTATTAATCATGGAATTCATCATAGCTAATAAATGAAAGCCTAATTAGAATGTTATCAGCTCATCCCTGTGGTCTGAAAATGCATGTGACTGTTAAGAACACTTGCCTAATTTTGCCCCAAGTGGGCACAGAAAGTAAATTGAATAATTTTTTTTGCATGACTAATATTTAGCTATTGAAGGCTATTACCCTGATCATTAGTAGAGTAAAAGGGTTCATGTATAATGATACAATGTCTAGGCAAAAAAAGGTGTTGTGACCGAAGTATCAGGTTATTGGGCTACGTTAAGAAAAGAGAACAACTAGGGACGCCTCTAGAGACAGTGTTATGATCTGGGGTTGCTTCAGATGCTCAGGTCTATGCAAAACGAAGTCAGCTGATGACCTGAATGTGCTGAATGACCAGGTTCTCACATGTATGGATTTTTTTTTTCTACTCTGACAGCACAGGCATATTACAGGACTTAAATTGTGTATGATTCTGGGTCACACATGAGCTCACCACTATCAAAACCACCATCACCATAATCAAAGCAGTCAATGAAATCTTGGAGTGGAGTTACTTTTTTTTGTTTTTTTATTAGGTCACCCTTGTGCTGTTTTAACATCTCACTCATGTGCTTCCCTGTTCTTTAGAGCGTTTTGACCACCACTGCCCCTGGGTAGGAAACTGCGTGGGAAAACGCAACTATCGCTTCTTCTACATGTTCATCATCTCGCTGTCCTTTCTCACCGCCTTCATCTTCGGCTGCGTGACCACACACCTGGCTCTGAGTATGTATGCTTCTGTCGGACTTTCCAGCTTCACCTCAAAATGCGACCCAAGCATTAACTCGCCTTTGTTTAGTTAAGGACAGCTACTGCAAGGAAATTAGGTTTATTTATTATTTATTTTCAAAATGTTAATATACATTTAGATTAAGGAAAGATGTGCAAGTAAAGTTCTGCAAAAGCAGACCATACAAACTGCTTATTGTTATACAAACTGCCATGCGCCTTCTTTACAAAATACTCTTGTTTTGCAAGATTATTGCTGCATTAAACAATAAGGTAAAAATGGTTAGTGCATTACAATCACTTACTGTACTAGAGTGTGAAGCAGACGATTGGCTGGAACAGTGGGACTGTGATCATGAACCTTGATGGAAATATAAAGCCAGTCCATATGTCATTCCATTTTAATTATTTAAACCTCGAATTGAACATGCATAAGACTTTAATACCAACCTGCCAGTGATGTCTAAGCAAGGACTCTATTGTCCTAGTTCCAGTATGCAGCTCAGCAATGTTTCAGTAGCCGTAAGAACTGCTGGACTGAATGGACGGTCTGCAATTATGTGACCATCTCCCCATCTGGGTTATACGAATGTCAGATCACCGTAGGCGGCCAGTGTAACTTTGTCCTTCGGGCTGTTGTTGGGTGCCGTAGATCAGCTCTTGAATAATCTTGTATAGGAACCTAGCTAGCAGAAATAGATGTCAGATCAACTTTAAGTTAAGACAAAAGTTAGTACCCCCTCTTTTAATTTCTCAGAAATCTTTCATAGGCAAAAACAATCTCAGACGAACAACAAAATATAACTTTTTTTTCACTGTACCAGTATTTATTTACGAATAATTTCTATAAGAAAGAAGCCAAAAAGAAAGCGAAAAAAAAAAAAATCATGTGGTAGATCCCCCTTTAGCAGCCATAATTAGCCAAAAGTTTTGTTTCCTGTTTGACTTCCTGTATCAGTCTCTCTCATTGTTTTGGTCAGTTTTTCTTTCCAACAGCGCTTCAGTTCATTGACGTTTTTGGGGCATTCCATTATGCACAGCTCTCTTAAGGTACCGTCTGGTTTGGTTTTCACCAGGTATGGTGCTCGGCATTAAGGCCAAAGAACTCCACTTTAGTCTCATAGGACATTGTTCCAGAAATCTTGTGGTTTGTTCAATGCAGTTTTAAACCTAGAACCTCACTCCTACTTCCATGTTCCTTACAGACAGACGAGACTTTCTCCTGGTAACCCTTCCCAACAAACCGTATTCGTTCAGTCTTCTTCTAATCGTGCCGTCATGGACTTTACCATTATACGGTCTGGCCTTGGGGTGAATGTTCTGGGACATCTACTCTTGGGAATATTGGCAACTACCTTATATGCTTTCCACTTTTGGATAATCTTTCTCAGTGTAAAATGTTGGACTCCAGGCAATCTTCATGTCTGTATACGTGCTGATGATCACTTATTCAATTATCGATGATTATCAGCACCTTTTAGCTTTACTGTAATTATATAAATAAATGCATGGTAAAAAAAAAAGTTTTGTTGTTTGTCTGATAATGTACAGTCAAATAATTCTTTAAAACATATTTATTTACACAAGCAAATCAAATTAAAAGAGGGGGTACTGACTTTTAAGCATGACTGTAGGTAAGTGTTTAGTTCTATTAGCACCTGATGATGGATAGGAAAAAAGGGTTTAGACAATACAGTTGTCAAATTGGGTTGTTTCAGATATGAAACATGCAGTATGAAGGCATGCATAGAAGTTTTAGATTAAACTTGACCTCAACTATTTGTTCAGTTGAATAACAAAAAAACAACAACAAATGTAACCAATACACAGTCTTCCATGAAAAAGTTTGTCTCATGCAAAACGTAGATCTTAAAAGAGCTATGCATGCAAGACGACCAATTAATATTACAGAACTAGAAGCCTTTTGCTAGGAAGAACGGGAGAAAATCCCAAGTACAAGAATTGAAAGACTTTTAGCTGGCATTTGCAAGCTGTGATATCTGCCAGAGGAGGTGTTACTAAGCATTGATTACTGTATGTAGGGTGCCCAAACCTTTGCACAGTGCCATAATAATGTTTTTATTTGCAATTTTTGTGCAATTTATGGCATAGGAAGTATGTTTGCTGAAAATATTATGCTTTTTTTTTTTTCATTTCCAAGAGAGCCAAGAGTGTTAACATTGTTTCAAAATGTGTTATTTATCAACAGGTGCCTAAACTTTTGCACAAGACTATATATAAGCTCAGATCCCATTCCGTCATGTGAAATGCTGTGCTATTAATGTTCTTTTTCTTCATATCTTTATATTGAGTCAGAGAAACAGCTTTTATTCATTCTCTTAATGTTTATTATTAAATTAATTAAGACCTAATAATTGTTGAATACAACTGGTTTTACAGGGTCTAAAGAAGGACAGGGCTTGGTTTTTGCACTCCAGCAGAGTCCTGCCAGATATCCTTTTGTCTTCTACCTCCTGTCTGAAGCCATTTGTCTTAAATAATTGATTATCCTCTCATTATGAATGCCCTATTGTGCAATTACTGCCTTCTATTTTTGCCTCTGCATGTGTATGACTGTGATGCAATCTATTTGAGAGTTCTTCAGTCTTTTTTGGATTTCTCCTTTACTCCCTTCCACTGCATTAGAGCTCGTGGTTTGCTTCTTTTCAGTCTGGTCCATTTTAGGCCTCTCGGGCTTTCATACGTACCTGGTTGCTGCTAATCTCACCACGAATGAGGATGTGAGTGTTGTACATTAATATCTAATGCTATTGGAAATATCATGCAAAATAGGGCAATACATGATGCTCTATAATGGTGTTGATTTTAAAGGCTTCTTTTCCTCTCTTTGTTCCAGATTAAAGGTTCCTGGTCAGGGAAGAGTGGGAATGAGGAAACCGGGAATCCGTATAGTTATCAGAACATTTTTAAAAACTGCTGCTCAGTACTTTGTTCGCCCATGCCTCCCAGGTGAGTGAGCTTGACGGTTAGAATTGGACAGTTGCATGTACAGTATGTAAGTTTTAATACCAAGGATTTTGTGTTTAATATTATATTATTAATATTAATATCTGCAATAACATTAACACCTTACCACTGATTATTAAATAAATACCAACAAACTGGAGACGGGATAATGGGCAATCAAGGCTTATTTATGCCTTTGGGGACCAAAGATCAGCCAGTCTGATCCCACAATCAAGCCAATGAAACAAAACTAGCTGGCCATGAAAGAAAGGCACCACAGTAGGCAAAGCCTACCAACCTGGTTTCCAAATCCCTAGATCCCAATTTAACTTAGCACCCATGGTATGTGCTGGAAACCATGGGTCCGATCCACCTCACAACCCAACAGCACCCCCTCATGGGTCTTGTGGAGTCACTTCCCAGGGGTACCCAGCTGGCACAAGGGAACAAACCTACACAATCCTGGGCATGATGTTTTATGTTATATAGCTGATTATTGTCATAATATTGGTATTGAAACATAACCTCAAATTATTAATGGAAGCTATTCAAAGCTAGTTATTAACCATTAGTGCTTTGATAAATCCCTAATGCATCCTTAATTATATAATTCTGCCAGATCTCAACTTGAAGTGTCTTCTAACCTCATACTGATGGTTTCTGTTGAACATTGCATAGTGTGTTGGTATATTTTGTAATATTTAGTTATATGGTCCACATTTTAATATTGTGTTAACTCCATATGCCACAAGACAGAAGCAAGGCATCAAAATCAGTGATTTCTATAAGATGATAATAATAATAATAATAATAATAATAACAAGATAAAGACTAACTGACATTCAACACTTTAAGACCTATGAAATGGTGTCACCCTGGTCTTTATAGATCTACTAACCACACCTCTGTGTAACAATGGAAACATGTCCCACTTTTTCTTCCACTGTCCCAGTTTGATAGACAGAAGAGGTTTTGTCCTGGCAGAGGACGTCGTCCATGCCGGTCCCATGGAGATCGCGTTACCTGCTGCGAAAAATGACATCAACCTGGTAGGAAGTGTGTCTGTATCAAGTCATGCTCCTCCCCCCATTTCTTCTACCCCAACCTTTCAGCAGTCTCCCCTTCACATTCAGAGCCACTCTACAGCCTGATCACATGCCTGCCCCAAACCGAGCATCTCAACCTTTCCTGGATGGAACATTAGGGACAACGTATGTTGCCTTTTATTATGTGAATCACGATTCTATTGAAAATGAAAATGAAAAATGTTCATGTCAAAGTCCGTGATACTACTCAGAATGGACATGGGGTTTGTGTTAGCTTTCGTTACCTCCTTTTTCAATTGAGGAACTGCCGCTAGATTAAGCTGTCCTGCTTGCTTAACTCGACGTCATGTGACTCCATATTGGCGCTCGTACCTCAGGTCTCCAAATGGAAAGAGGAAATGAAACCTGTCGCCGTTTGCAGTTATGTCAAACATATATGATCCGACTTCTCCTTATAGGTGGGTTGTGTCGATTACTGTAAAGGAAGTACTGTAGGGGCAGCGCAGAAGTTACTGTAACTGAGATCACGGTATTGCACAGAACGAGATAGACGATCGTTTTTAATCAGCACATTTTTATATCAGAATATCTGTTTACATTATAGCTCAGGGGGTTTTGTACGTTCTGTGGTCGATTCACTAGCTGCTGCTTCATCTTTGGGTTCGTCAGTTACTGTCATTATTAACGATAATGTCAGTATTATCCAAATGTCACACTGTTTACAGATCACATCGTTTTTGTATCCTCAGAACATAAGCACTATTGAAATCTTTCCCTCCCAGCAAGTCAATCTGTCCATGTGACTTTATCGATGTCTTATTTTCTTTGATCACAGAGCAGAGTAGCCATATCCATGCGAATCCTGATGCTGATCAGAATCAGAATTGGCTTTCTGTTTACAATTAGCTCAAGTCCTTACAAGTGTAGGCTTTGCTCATGATGGTTCTATAGTCCACGTAGATGCCTTGTGTCATATATCTGGTTGTGCTAAGAGAAAATAGGTTTATATTTAGCATTTTGGATATAGGGAATGTGCAGTACTTTTATTTTGTTGGGAGAATGATTCTGTGATTTGCTGAAAAACAAAGCATATAAGATTTTATATGTATTTATTTAACTAATGGATCATGCTGTGTTACAGAATTTTGTGTTTTTTAAAATCTATATTTCACCAATGTTAAATAAACTTTTTTTTTTAATTGAATTTGTCGATGCACATTTGTAACTGTGTGTTCTAGTCTTGGTTTACAGTACACATTAAAAATAATAATAATAATAATCACATAATACGATAATATCACGATACCTAGGCGCTGATCTGATTTGTATTATGATTCTTTAAGTATCATTATTTGATACATTTTTGATTCATATATATGATGTGTGAATAGTTTGGAGTCCACTACCTGGCGGATTACACAATGTAACAAATTTTCACTTTTGTTCTGTTCCTGGGTTGAAAGTGTGTTTTCCTAACCCATTAGGTCTAGAACAGAAAGGAAATCGCTGTTATTCCAGAAAAACTTTGCTTCTGTGACCGGGACAGTGAAATTTTGAAAATCGCGTGTTTTCTAGAAAATTCTCGATTCGCTTTCAATGCCGAGCTTTCTCCTAGAATATTCCTGAACTGCTAGAGTTGTCCAGATGTTTCTACAATTCTCCTGAACACTCAAGAACGTTCAAGAAACTTCCAGAACATACCTTCTTCCATCGCCCCAGTACCACACAGCCCTGATCTGCCTGTTCCGACTCCTCCTAGGAGGCATCGGCCATCTTCAGGAGACAGCAGCAAGTCAGATAGCGAGGCAGATACTGGAGATATGGACTACGATTGCGCAGATGAAGTTGGGGATAGAAAGCCGTACTTCCCTAACCAGAAAGATGTGAACGATTTAATTAGGGACCTCGGGCTTACGAAATCGAATGCTGAGCTTCTGATATCCAGGCTCAAACAGTGGAACTTGGTTGATGATAGCGTACAAGTCACGGAACAGGGGAAGCGGCATCAAATATTCTCCAACTTCTTCAGTCAGCGTGATGGGCTGTGCTTCTGCAACGATGTTGCCGGTCTATTCCAGGCTATAGGTATCGCATGTAATCCTATTGAATGGCGCTTATTCATAGCCAGTTCATCCCGGAGCCTCAAAGCTGTGTTGCTTCACAATGGAAACAACTACCCGTCTCTCCTGATGGCCCACTCTGTGCATCTCAAAGAGGACTACACTAGTGTCAAAATGTTGCTGAGTGCATTAAAGTATGACGACTACGGATGGGAGGTCATCGGTGACTTCAAAATGGTATCATTCCTCATGGGTCTTCAAGGAGGTTTCAGAAATTTCCTTGTTTCCTCTGTCTCTGGGACAGCCGTGACACTAAGGCGCATTATCGCAAAAAGGACTGGCCACAACGGATCGAGTTTTCTGTTGGGAAGAGCAATGTGAAGTGGGAGTCGCTGATAGAATCTCATAAAGTGCTTATGCCACCGCTGCACATGAAGTTAGGCCTCATTAAGCAATTTGTCACTGCTCTTGACAAGGAGTTAGCAGCATTTAAATACCTCCAAGATCTTTTTCCAAAGCTGTCCGAGGCTAAGGTCAGGGCTGGTATCTTCGTCGGAGCACAGATCAAGAAGATCATAGAATGTGAGGATTTCGCAATGCTGTTGAACAGGACGGAGAGAGCGGCTTGGAGCAGTTTCGTTGCAGTTGTTCATGGCTTCCTAGGTAATCACAAAGCTGAAAACTATGTGGAGTTGGTGCAGACTCTCAAAGAATTACGCCAAAATGGGATGCAGAATGTCTCTGAAAGTCCATATCCTTGATTTGCATCTTGACAAATTCAAGGAGAACATGGGCGCTTACTCTGAGGAGCAAGGCGAGCGCTTTCATCAAGATATATTGGACTTTGAACGTTGTTACCAAGGACAGTAAAACGAAAACATGATGGGGGACTACATTTGGGGGCTACTTCGAGAAAGTGATTCACAGTACAATCGTAAATCTAGAAAAATCTATGCATTTCTGAACCTTGTTGAGTGGTTTCCGACTGTGTTTGTCTATTCCTTGTGCAATTTTTGTTTTTACCTGATGAAATGACGAAAATGAAAAAAAAAAAAAAGTTTATTTTCACAAAAAAAACTAGTGTTCTTCGTTCTGTTGTCATGAAAGCAAAGTTTGTGTTTAATCAAGTAATTTTTTCACATACTTTAGACATAAGCAATTGAAATATAACACTTAGAAGCCAGGAACAAAAATTGTGTTACATAGTGTTATAGATTAAAATGATGCATCACTGAATTGATTCCCCCCATCTTTAATCCATATAGTTTTTAGGTTATTTATCTATTAGTGTCACAATAGTCATCACTATGGGTGTATGTTTAGGAGGATGATTGTCTGGACTTTGCGCTGTCCTGTTCCAGTTGATGAATAACGTGGCAATAAGATGGCAGTGGGATGGGGAGGTCAGTAAGACGTAGGCATCGGCTTTGGTTCACTAGATAAGTCGATGGCATGGCTGGGTTCTCTCTGCATGCTGCCTGACTGGCCAGTGAGCAGCAGTTTCTAAACCACAGCGCTGATTCTCACACTAACAGACAAAATCATGGCGTCAGATCTCCTTCAGCACTAATTGTTTCACGATGGTGCTTCTCAACCCCCACTGCCCAGCACATTTTAGTGTTTTCTCAGCTTTCAGGACAACGGAACAGGATTTGGGCCAACATTCTCCTCAGAATAATTTTTTTTGGTTAGTTTTTCCCCCCCAGAAGGCTTATGACATTAAACTCAGAATTAATTTTTTCCCTTAGAATTCTGATTTTAGTATCAAAATTCTTACTTTAAATTCAGAATACTCAATCTCAGAACTGTAGAAGAACTGGGACTGTAATCCTAGATTTCTGACTCTTTTCTCAGATTTAGAACTTTAATCTCGTGATTCAGTTTTTCCCCCCCCTCATGATTTTGACTTCTATTTTAGAATTCTGACTTTAATCTAAAAAAATGTTTCCCCTCAGGATTCTGATTTAATTTAAAAATTCCCACTTAAAATTTTGAATACTGACTTTTTTCCCCCTCGCAATTCTGACTTTTCTTTTCCCTCAGATTTTTTTTCCATTAAAATTCTAACTAATTTCTTCAGGATTCTGACTTTTTTTTTTCTTAGAATTTTTACTTTTCTCTCGCTGAGAATTTCGACTTATTTTTTCTCAGGATTCTGACTTTTTCCCCCACAAGATTCTGACTAATTTCTTCTCAGAGAATTTTTCCTCAGCATTCTGCCTTTTTTTTCTCTTTTAGAATTCCTACTTTAAACAAAAAATTCTGACTTTAATCTAAAAATATTTTTTTCCCCTCACAATTCTGACTTTTCTTTTCCCTCAGATTTTTTCTTTCTCAAAATTCTGATTAATTTCTTCTGGATTCTGACTTTTTTTCCCACAGAATTTCAACTTTTTTTCCCCTCAGAATTTTGACTTTTTTTCCCTCAGGATTTTGACTTTTTCCCCCCTCAGGATTCTGACTTTTTAAAAAAATATATATTTTCTGACTGTACTCGGAGTTCTGTCTTTTTTTTCTTCCCTCAGATTTTTTTCCCTTAACATTCTGATTAATTTCGTCAGGATTCTGACTTTTTCTTTAAATTTTTTACTGTTTTACCTCAGAATTGTGACTTCTTCTTTTTTCTCAGGATTCTGACATTTTCCCTCAAACTTCTGCCTTTTTCCCCTCAGAATTTTAAATCGTTCCATTTAAATTTTCTTAAAATGTTAATATTTCTTTAATAAAATTTGTATAATCCTCTTCTGTGTGATTTAAATCATGGGCTAATTAACAGCCTGTTACTGAAACACTTAAATGTACAGGACATGGGGTTCATCAGGACTATAAATGGGAACCACTGATGTAGATGGTTCAGATGCTGACACTAAAATACATGTTGTTTGTCTGCTCAGTGTATGAAATAGGTGTTTGATTGTGAGACCATACTGTATCATGCTGAATAAGCTTAATATTTGAATTTCAAGTTTGCAGAATGTCTGCAAATACTTTCCTTTTTAGCTATAAAAAGGGGTAACTCCTTTTTGAGCCATTTTATTTGAACAATGCAGCTAAAAGCTTCTATCTTTAACCATTTTCATAGAATGTATGGACATGCTGTATATACGCTCTAAAGTGACTAAAGTGGCACTTGATACGAGCCACTCAGTGATGGTACCGCTGCCAGGGATGCAAAAAGTGCTGATGAAGTCATGAAGAAATGGCAAGTTTACAGAGTGGATTCATGTGTCCAGAGTGTATAGTAAACTTGCCTGATCATTTTCTTCCATACTACTCATCACCTGCATGAAGTCTCTCCTGAATTTTTCCTGCCTGCACGTTTCAACTTATCTGTTTGCAACTGGTTGCCTTAAATGCTCATCCTTTGACCTCTCTGTCCATTATGGATATCCTCCTTTAATCTCTTTCTATCTCTTCTTTCTCTTTCTCTGCACACTCATCTCTCACCATTCTTTTTCCTTTGCTTCTTTTTTCTGCTTTCCAACTTTCTTCGCATTTACTCTTCATCCTCCTATCAGGATACTAAAGGCATGTTGGATACCACTGCTTGCTCTTCTCACCACACCAGCCCCTGTCCTCAAGGCAAGTCCCAAGCCTTGTCCACTCTGCCCACCGTCACTTCTTCTCCTGCACAGCTGAAGGTCTCAAAGGTCCGGAAGACGCCGTCCCACAGACATCATCATCATAAGGGAAAGCGGACCACTTCGCAGTCTCTCAATCAAATCTACATCTCCGGTTCCGGCTCTGGTACGCAGGCACATTCGTGAGCCTGAGACGCTGGAAACATTCATAAGTATTTTCTCAGCAACAGATCACCTGCTTAAGGAAGGAACTGAATCATTCCTTACAGAGCAGTTGTAAATTAGGGGACATGAAACTCTTACTCATCTTTCAGGGTTGTCTGGATTGCTTGAACATTACATTAACAATAAAAAAAATGCATTTTTAATAGCTTGGTAGAAAACCTGCAGGTCAGATGTTTTCACATGGAAGTTTCACATAGCTAGAAGATAAGGAGAATGATGGAACATGAGGCATCATCATCTATCCTTTAATATTTTCAGGCTTTTTGTCACATGATTCACAATATAAGAAAACTAATGCTAGACTATCAATTAACATGGACCGACCCTAAACTGGCGAACATCTGATGGTAATGATTTCGCCATCTAGCACACGACTATTTAGTCTCTTACACAACCAACCTGCATATAGTCACAGCGAAAAAAACAAGACAGACCAGTCAGGAATACCAATGTTTACCTCAGACGTGTTGGTAAATTTCATCTGTTGAAAAACTCGATCACGATTTCACGATTTTTTTTTCCCCCATCGAACAACCTTTGCCAAAACAGCAACACAACAATATGCAATTGGGAGGTTTATTTAAACAGCAATAATTTATGACTAATTCATTTCTTTTGTACGTTGAACGAACTCTGGGATCCGAGCATCTGTCCTTTCGTGGCTACACTTGTGTTTTTTGCACCAAGTGCACCAAAAACCAGCCTTCTTTATGCAAATGACTGTGCATGCAGAAAAAAGATTGCTTGCACTTTGTTGCCTGCCATGGTTTTAAAAAGTTTCATTACAAATATGAGGATCGTTCAAGTCAAACTGGGACTTTTTGATTGTGCAGAATAATAGAACACAGTTATGAGAGTAAAAGCTACCTTTTTTTTTGTATATAATCCCCTGTCAGACTAATGCACTTATCCCAGGGTTTCACTAATCGTTGGATATCATTAAGGTAGAAAGTTTTCCCAGTACGCCAGAGCCATGATCGGATTGCCAGTTTCACTTTTGAAACACTGGCCACCCAGGAAGTCCTTTAATGGCCCAAACATGTGGAAATGGCTTGGAGTGAGGTCAGCCTCAAACAGACAGATGCATATTTTCCACAAGTTGGCGACATATCGGTCGATTTTCAAGGATCAGGCGTCCCACTCGCTGAATGTTCCCAGGAGGTGACTGCAGAGGGCTTCAAGCTACATTGACACTAATGGTCATCCACGGATGTACAGCTTTCTTTAAAACGTTTGCACAATTAAAATCTTTTACTCTTGGAGTGTTCTGTAAATGTCAATTAGTTTTACTCAGATTTCCATTCAAGAGAAATTTTATCACAAGTCCCAGTTTGACTTGAACACCGCTTGTAGTTATAGTCTCTCTTATTTCCTAGTTACTATAGACTCTCAGTGTAATAATTACTTGTTTTTTGATACAGTGGTAATTCCAGGTGAAATAACCTAGTAGTGTGATTTTCCATTAGCTTCAGAGTACTTGGTCATATTTGAACTAATAATAATAATAATAATGAATTCACTGCTCCTTCGTATTGAGGTGACAAAAACGTATTAGCACTCCAATATAAACTGTATGAATATGAGAGTAGGGTTTGTAAGAAATGCTATTATTCAGGTATGGTCAATTAATATGCAATTTTATTAGGGGTAAATATGGGTGCAATATGTTAATTTTTGCCTGTTGTTCTTTAAACTTGCAATATTTGCACAAATAAATTCAGAAACTCACTGGACATCCTGATTTGTTGCACCTTCATGGCATTTGTGTTTTATTCTAAATATCAAATTAACAATTATATTTCCATCCACCTAAAGGGAACTATTATGCAAAATTCCCTTTTAGTCATTTTTAGACATTCAGATAAGTCTCTCTCTCTTTTTTTTTTTCATTTTTATTATTTTCAGCATTGTACATTAATACTGTGGCCTTGCACCACCAGGGTTTAAGGCCCGCCTGGGGTCTGTGTGAATGGAGTTTGCATATTCCCATCGTGCTCAGCTCCAGGCCCCATCGACCCAATCGATGGGACAAGCAGTATAGAAGATGAATGAATGAATGTGCATTAATGCTGAAGACATTCAAACTATGAAAGAACACGTATGGAATTCTCTCATCAGATTCATGAGGTAGTCACCTGGAATGGTTCACAGGTGTGCCTTGTCAAGAGTTAATTTGTGGCATGTTTCGCCTTCCTAATGTGCCATTAGTTCAATTAAGGTCAGTTAGTCTGAAAAATCTCAAGAACTCTGACTGTATCCCCAAGTGCAGTCTCCACAACCATCAAATGCTATGATGAAACTGGCTCCTGTGGATTGTGAGTTACACACATGGACAAAATTGTTGGTACTCTTCGGTCAATGAAAGAAAAACTCACAATGGACACATAAATAACTTTAATCTTTCAAAAGTAATAATTAAAAAAAATTCTATGACTGTTAACCAATGAAAGTCAGACATTGCTTTTCAACCATGCTTCAACAGAATTATTTTAAAACATAAACATCTAACAGGCCTCGACAAAAATGATGGTACCCCTAGAAAATATTGAAACTAATGTGACCAAAGGGACATGTTAATTCAAGGTGTGTCCACTAATTAGCATCACAGGTGTCTACAATCTTGTAATCAGTCAGTGGGCCTATATATAGGGCTCCAGGTAGTCACTGTGTTGTTTGGTGACATGGTATGTACCACACTCAACATGGACCAGAGGAAGTGAAGGAAAGAGTTGTCTCAGGAGATTCGAAAGAAAATTATAGACAAGCATGTTAAAGGTAAAGGCTATAAGACCATTTCCAAGCAGCTAGATGTTCCTGTGACTACAGTTGCACATATTATTCAGAAATTTAAGATCCATGGGACTGTAGCCAACCTCCCTGGACGTGGCTGCACGAGGAAAATTCATGACAAATCAAAGAGACGGATAATCTGAATGGTAACAAAAGAGCCCAGAAAGACTTCTAAAGAGATCCAAGGTGAACTTCATGCTCAAGGAACATCAGTGTCAGATCGCACCATCTGTCGTTGTTTGAGCCAAAGTGGACTACATGGGAGACGACCAAGGTGGACATCATTGTTGAAAACAACAATGAAAACAAAAAAAAGGGATTCTAGAGAGAAATGTGCTGGCCAGTGTCAGAAAGCTGGGTCTCAGTCGCAGGTCATGGGTCTCCCAAGAATGGCTAAGAGGAAAACATTGGATTATTCTAAAGTGGCCTTCTATGAGCCCTGACCTCAATCCTATTGAGCATCTTTGGAAGGAGCTGAAACATGCTGTCTGGAAAAGTCACCCTTCAAACCGGAAACAACTGGAGCAGCTTGCTCATGAGGAGTGGGCCAAAATACCTGCAGTGAGGTGCAGAAGTCTCATTGACAGTTACAGGAATCGTTTGATTGCAGTGATTGCCTCAAAAGGTTGTGCAACAAACTATTAAGTTAGGGGTACCATCATTTTTGTCCAGGCCTATTCCATGAGTTTTTTTTTTATAATTCTGTTGAAGCATGGTTGAAAAGCAATGTCTGACTTTCATTGGTTAACATTCATAGAATTCTTATTTATTATTACTTTTGTCAGATAAGTTATTTCTGTGACCATTGTGAGTTTTTCTTTCATTGGCCGAAAGGTTCCAACAATTTTGTCCACGTGTGTAATTCTACAAACCATAAGAAGGTGAGTTAAACCTTACTGCAAATGCATGTCATGATCATATACCATAATATTTCCTTTAAAATACAATTATTAGTAGCTCCTCCGATCTCTCCAACCAGTTTATACTGTACCTAGTCAGCCCCGGTCAGTTTTTATAAAACCATGGTTACAGTATTTTATCCCTAGGGGTAATGTCGAATGAGTCAAATCTTTGTGCAGTGTGATGTAGGTTATCTATTTGTTAAGCGTCACACCTGTTAGGAAAGATAAAATGAGCATCTGTGCTGTAATGACCCAGCCATGAAGTTGTTCATGGACTTTATTAATCCTTGTGAAAAGAAATGTATAATAAATTATTATACAATTTTAAATAGATAATTTAATTCATGTTTTTGTTTCATCATATGTTTTTAAACCACTTAGAAAAATGTTATTGCATATTATTATAGGAAAAAAGTACAACTGGTAATATTAGTAGGTCTGCCACTAGATGGCAATAATTGCAACCAAATAACTTTGAGTTGTTGTTGGTGTCAAAAGGGGAGAGAATCTGTTTATCATTGTTTTAAATTAGAAATGTTTTACATTAAATGCATCTGTACATAATTATTTGATATCAGTGTTGGCAAAAAGAAAGTGATTTGAAATTTCCAAGTAACTATTTGTTTTTTTTTTCTCAAACTCTTATGCCTCTTATTTTATTATTATTATTGAATTATTTTACAAGATACATTTATTGAGATGCAAACATGTACATTGCTGTGCAAAGTATATTAATCACCACCCCGATCCGGGTCATCATCTGCCCCTGTTTCTCACTGGTTCATGCTTGAATGATTCATAGGTCACTGTGTGGCTTAAAAAGCCAAAAAAAGCATTCCTATGAAACTAAACAGGTACAGGGACTGGACTGAAAATGAGAGACCAGGATAACTGTTCCTCAAGACTACATTAAAGATACAAGAAAGTCTGCCTTTTTGGAGGCAAAATGTGTATAAATGAGTGGTGGCTCAAGACCTTTTACACAGTATTGTCACAACAGCACATGTTTATTATTTTTTTTTATTTGAAACATGTATAAGTGCTAAACTGTCACCTGATCCCTATTATTATTATTTTAAATACATATCAGTAGTGTGTAATCAAATAGTGCCATATAAAGTGCATTAATCTATTCATATTCAGTATTATTTTATCGTGGTCCAGATTATGGTGGATCTGAAGCCTATTCCAAGAGCACTGAGGCAGTAGTACACACTAGATGAGAAGCCATCACAGAGGGCCATGCACATGATTCACAACATGTGTGCAAACTGATGTGCAGAAGGTTTATTTACAACATCCAATAAAGAATCCAAAGTCAAAGTAATCGTGAAAAAAAAAAAAACATACATCAAGGTATTCATTTTCCAGATAAAGGGCAATACCTGATTAATGAGAAGTGGATTTACTTAATACAAGGCATGAGGCATTATATAAATATAAAAACTATGTTAAGATTCATATTTAAATAGTGTATGATGGGTGATGAAGGATTGAGCATTCTGGGAAAAGGGACCTCTGTAATGTTATGGGTGGATATGACTGAACCACTAATCCCCACCAATTGGCAATTCCCAAAGTTGTATCACCCCTAAGATGGGGCCTGTCACTTTTTCTGTAATGTCCCATGAATTGCCTACAATGTCTTTAGTGGCAACCCACAATCTTTTCTCAGTACTGTAAACCCCTAGTCTACAAGATACAACATCTGGTTGCTCCATTACCTGAAGTCAGGCTTGATACTTCTTTCTGGCTCTTTGGAGTTGGACATGTGCAGTTTCTCAAGTTTACACCCTTTCTCATCCATTTATTGAAGTATTTTGGTGGGTTCTCCAGACTACTGCTAGACTGCTCTGGGATGCTGCTGTGAGTTTCTGCAATGTCTGTAGGACTGCTTCAATCCGCTTAAGATAATTAGGCTTTCCTTTAAAGAATGAAATCAGAGTGGACGTCATAGAACTGAATCCTCTTATGAATCATCAATAGACCTTTGCAAAACCCAGAAACTTTTGGTGTGCCTTGGTTTGCTGAATCATGATCATGACGTTACTATCTCCAACTTAGTCATGTTAATTTCCACCCCATGTTCCTCAAGCATGTGGCCTAGGAACTCAATGAATGGTTGGTGAGCTTCACATTTTTACCCCTTGACAAAGAGGGAGTTCTCTCGTTGTTTCCGAAGTACCTGACAAATATGGTCAACAGAATGTTTTTTGGTGTCGAGAATGACCAACTCTTCAGGGACTCATGTAGCATTTCATGAACAAAAGCTTGGAAGATGGAACGAGCATTAACCAGACCTCACATATTTCTAGCTATGTGATATTTTATTTATCTCATCCTCTAATTAGTTTGGGGGTATATGCATATGGACTGGTCTAGCTATGTGAATATGCTCTTCTATACCTGTATTCAACAATTCTCTTTATTTACAACATTGTCTGATAACTACCCCCCCTCCCCCCATTCCCATTCTTTTTTTGGGGGTGAAATATACCCTAAGTTAAGGGCTTCCTTTGTGTTTACTTTAGTTTCTGGGAATGGCAGGGGGTATGCTCTGCTGCAGGAGCCAGGAACAAGGTCAATGTCTCAATCTCTTGGGCAATATTGATGCAGGAAGTGATTTATGGATGATGTAGTGAAGAATCATACATGTTCTCATGAAGATGTAATGTCCTGGGTGGATGTGGCATTCATTCACACTTGGGTGGACCATAATTTATCACAGCCAATAAATCCACCAACCGGCATGTTTTCCCAGCACAAATCAAAACAACTAGTACGACACCACATAGTTAGTAACCCAAAATCAGCACTGAAGCACAACTCTGGAGTGATGAAATGTCAGCACTATCGCCTGTTCTGGTATTGTGTAAAACCATGCAGTTTTTATTAGTGAAAGATGGATCAATACAAATGAGGCGGAATTTTAAACTCTCAGGGCAGGTGTGAAAAAGTGAAGAAGACTAAATTACATGTGGCCTAAGAGGTTTACACTGTTCACAGATAATTAAATCCTTCACTCCGTGCCAGTGCTGCTGAATGAATGGGTTAGTCCGTATAATCCCAGATTACTTCGGTTAAGCATTTGTGACTGCCCTTTATCACTGTGGCATGCACACACTCATCTCTTATTCTCACGTCTCTCAGCTCTCACTCTGAGACAAGCCTGGGCATGCTGTGTAACTCTGTTTACCTCCTCTACTGTGACTGATCATGGGGGAGATCCAAGTGGTGCTCAGGTTGTAACTTAAACCTATACTACTGTTGCCTACATACAGTAGTGTGTGCTGCTTTATGGACTATACGAATCTCTACAAGAAGGCACTGAATGAAATATTAATTTCATCTTTTTTTCCTTTTTGAAGAGCAGCTAATAAGTGTGTGAGGCAATGTCGAGAGCGGGTGATTCCTGTCTCTGGATCTCATTAGAGGCAGCATTTTCTGGTCTGCTTGAGGCCCATATCACAACTTTTCATCACAATATTTTATGACTTTTTTTTTTTGACCTGGCTCAGCTTACTCAGCTTCTGAAGAAAAGGACCCGTTTATACTAGAGTTAACAGCCCAGACACCACAGTTAGCCCCACAATAAAGTACCCAGTGTGCATGTTTGTATGCACCCTCATCTGATTAAATTTATATTACTTTTTAAATATAAGACCTTTAACAAGACCTGTTAAAACCTAAACAATGGTGCCAAACTCAATTACTGCCATTTGATTGCTGGTATCTGCACTTTACTTACTGATCTCCCTTTACATGCTGTATTTGAGAACAATTTGAACTTGATCCTAAGTCTTTGCAAGTTTAATGGTGAAGGATATGGTAAAGGAATATCACTCATTGATGGACACAGCACATGCACTATATGCCAAAGGTATTTGTCCAAACGTGCAATAATCTCATCTCATCGTCTATACCGCTTTGTCCTGTATTTAGGGCCACGGGGGGCCTGGAGCCTATCCCAGGAGACTTACTGCACTGGACGGGGTGTCAATCCATCACAGGGCACAGACACACACATACACTCACTCATTCACACACTATGGGCAATTTGGGAACGCCAATTAGCCTAATCTGCAGGTCTTTGGACTGTGGGAGGAAACCGGAATACCCGGAGGAAACCCACTAAGCACGGCGAGAACATGCAAACTCCATGCACACAGACTCGATTCTGGCTAGGAATAAAACCCGGACCCTGGAGATGCAAGGCGACAATGCTAACCACTAAACCACCGTGCCGCCACGTGCAATAATGTTGTATCCAAATACATATTATTCTATATGGAGCTTCCACTCTTTTTGGAAGTCTTTCCTCAAGACTTTGGAGTGTTTATTTTGTGGGGATTTGTGCCCATTCATTTTGTAAAGCATTATGAGGTGGGGAACTGAGGTTGGATGAGAAGGCCTGGCTCGGACTCTCCATTCCAGTTCATCCAATGGTGCTTGAAGGGGTCGAGGTCACGGCTCTGTGCGGACAAGTCAAGTTCTTCCTCACCAAACTCATCAAGCCATGTCTTTAACAAGGCTAGGATGTTGATGAGGAAACCTGACTCAACCTACTGTAGGAACCATGGAGTTTTTAAAGTAGAGAATGAAAATTACACACACTGCTGAAGAGGTCAGGATGATGGATGATAATAGAAGTATGAAGATGGACTCCAGCTTTGTAGGACAGGTTGCCTCAAGGTCAGACTCTAGTCATAAGCTGTAAGACAAATATCTTTGTAGGGTTCTTGCCTCATACACACAGCAGAAAAGAATGTTTGGGTGTTTGGCTGTCGTATTGATTGCAAATGTTTGTATGTGTCTGCATGTGCCTACAGTGTTTTAACTACAATGTCGCCAAATACGATTTGGCGTATTTTATTATATCTTATATCTTGGCGTATATTTATTATATGCTGTTCTATTTGCTCTGCCATCCCATCAGTCCACATCTGACTCCTCTATAGTGAGAGTCACTTGATCTACCTGCCACTGTTTCTCGAGAAGGATAGAAAACAAATGATAGGGCTGGCTGCCAGTATCAGGATATCTATGCGACAGTTCTCCACCAAAGTCAATATGCTCAATTCAACCAAGAAGTAAATGTTTACTTCACAGTAGCATGTACAGTAGGTCTGAATTCATCAGTGAGTTCATCTCCTCCAACAGCAAAACCCACAGTTCCTTCTTGTTCCATCATGTTAACCTCAACAATTATCCATGGGTGTACTTGTACTGTATGCCTTGAGTTTTGTACATCTAAAATTTAGTAGATGAGCCATTAGGTACACCGATCAAAAACGGAGTGACTTTACCCAGGCATGGGCTATACAGGATTCTTGAAGGTGCTGTACCATGTGGAACTGATTGTCTTGCACAGTTGCTGCAAATTAGAAAGTCGAACAGCCAAAAGGCGCTTGATTGGGTTGTACTTGAGGGACTGGAGGCCACAGAAGCAATGAAAGCTTACTAGAACCATCTGGAAACTTACAACCATGATCAGGTATCATGGCCCTCATATAAGCCAGCAAACCATTCCTCACAGCAGCACACTGGTAGGGCTTGCCTGAACTGCTAACAGTCAAGAGGGTTCATCTTGATACTTCGAATGAATGATTGTACATCATCTTTAATAGTAGAACCCACCCAGAATTAGATGCACAATCTAATCTAATATTTGGTTGAATGTCTCATAGCAAGTTTCACATTTTGCAGATTAATTTTTGATAGCCATCAACAAGTTTCTGGCAGAATTCTGCTGGCCACTCTTCTTGGCAAAAATTATTTATAAAAGAAAATTCTAACAAATTTGTTGATTTTCTAGAATACCCAAAAGCATGCTTCTTCCACCACCATGCTTAACAGTTGGTACAATGTTTTTGTGATTCTCACCTTTAATCCTCCAACCATGCATCTGTTAAAAAGTTTTCTCCATGAGGCTTTTTCCTTTGTCCACAAAGACAGCTGCAAACTTTAGTGTTAAATTCAAAGGTGCAGATTTTGGAGCAGGGGTTTCTTATCGGATAGTCCATAGCAATTTAAACCTCACTTGCCTGTAAAGAGTGACAGCTTCCAGTTCAAATGTCATGTAATTTGGACTGTTCATGGCATGCTTGTGTCTTGGTCATTTCTGGGTTGGTCGTAACCTTTCAAACCAATTACGTCTGAGCTTAGGGGGTGATAACCCTAAACTTCTTCCAGCATTGGCAAAGTGTCTACACCACCTAATGGCTTGTTCTTACATATAACTGCTCAAACTGATCTTGGAATATGCAGTTGTTCAACATTGGCACCAAGAGATTTTCCACCCAGAGTTGCACAAATCTTTGATGGGCGACTCAAACCACTTCTAAAGTGTTCTCCAGCACAGAGTTAAGGTTAGGACTCCACACCTTGTGTGAAAATAATTCCTCATGCACCCAGAACCATTCTTTTACAGTCGAGTCCTGTGATCTGGCCATGCCATCAGGGAAGAACAAATCCATTCAGGTCATCAGCTGACTTCATTTTATTGCCACGTAACGTTGCTGAACAAATCATAACACTGCCTCCAGAGGCTTGCACATTGGCCACTATGCATGATGGATGCTTTGCTTCATGTGCTTCCCTTCTTACCCTGACACACCACATTCATGTTTTTTTCTAAGTCACATTTCTTTCACAAAATTGACAGTTCAGCACGATCCATCCAGGTTTTAATAATGTGTTGGACAGTTCTTCACCCAGTTCCAGTAATTCTAATGTTTTCTTTGCTTGATCGAGGCCAACTATTTGACCCTTTGAAAATACATTAACAGTTTTTCCATGAACACGGGATATGTCTTCCCAAAATGATTGCTTAAGAAATGAGAAGAACTCTCTCCATCAGAATTGTTGCCAGCTGAAACATATTAATCATTCCAGTAATGATCCAATCAATGGCTCTTAAGTATTTGCTTACTTAAAAAATTTTTTAGTCAAGAAGTGTGTGTTGTACAAAGGCCAATATTGCCATGACATTCCCGTTCATGATGAGTGTAGAATATGTTAAATTCTGATCGCAACTGTAGCCAAAGGCTTATTATTATTGTAAAGTAATGAGGACTTATCAATCTGGACACTGTTGTTGGACACTTTATTTACTTTATGTTTGGAACGCTTTTTAAACTAAAATTTTAAACCAAACTAAATTGTTAGTATTCAAAATAGCTTGGAAGGAGAGCATCCTGAACTATAAAAAAGCTCTCAGTGATGCTAGATCAACGTATCTCTCCACTCTTATAGAAAATAACAAAAACAACCCGAGATTTTTATTTAATACCGTAGCTAAATTAACTAAAAACAAGACCACTGCAGAAATCTCCACAACAACATCATGCAGTAGTGAGGATTTCATGAACTTTTTCAATAACAAAATCATAAATATTAGGCAAAAAATTCAGGCTTTGAAACCAGACAATTTAAGTAATTCAGATGAACTAACCACATCACATCAGAACTTAGATTACTTTACTCCCCTTGAAGCAAGGGAACTAATTTCACTCATCTCTTCTTCAAAATCATCAACCTGTATATTAGATCCTATACCGACACATTTTCTCAAACAGATAGTACCATCAATAATAGAACCCCTGTTGAAAGTAATTAACTGTTCACTCAGTAGTGGGTATGTTCCCAAATCCTTTAAATTAGCCGTTATTAAACTGCTAATCAAGAAACCTGACCGTGACCCCTGTCTGCTTTCGATATCAAACCTTCCGTTTATCTCCAAGATTCTGGAAAAGGTAGTATCACAGAAGCTATGTTCACATCTACACAGAAATAGCATAAATGAACTGTTTCAGTCAGGATTTAGGCCTCATCACAGCACAGAGACAGCACTTGTTAAAGTAGCAAACGACCTCCTATGGGCCTCTGATCAGGGTTGCGTCACTATACTTGTGGTACTGGACCTCAGTGCAGCTTTTGACACCATTGATCATAGTATTCTTCTTCACAGATTAGAAAAGGTAGTAGGAATTAAGGAAACTGCCCTCTTATGGCTCAGATCCTGTTTGACTGATCGTTATCAGTTTGCAGATTTAGATGGTGACCATTCCTCATGTTCTCAAGTGGAGTTTGGTGTGCTACAGGGCTCAGTTTTAGGCCCACTGTTTTTTTCCCTTTACATGCTTCCTCTGGGCAACATAATTCGTAAACATGGTATTAGTTTTCATTGTTATGCTGATGACACGCAATTATATGTCTCAGCAAAACCAGATGAGAAAAACCAGTTTGCTAAAATTGAGCAGTGTGTGCAGGACATAAGAGATTGGATGTTAATTAATTTTCTTCTGCTTAATCCTGATAAGACAGAAGTTCTGGTCATAGGACCACAAGTAGCTAGGAGTAAGCTTTCTGATCACACTGTAACTTTAGATGGCCTTTCTGTTCCATCAAGTGCAACAGTAAAAGACCTTGGTGTGATTATAGATTCCAGCCTTTCGTTTGAAGCACATGTAGATAATATTACCAGGATAGCTTTCTTTCACCTTAGAAATATTGCCAAGATAAGAAACATATTGTCACTAAATTATGCAGAAAAACTAGTTCATGCTTTTATCAACTCTAGGTTGGACTATTGTAACGCCTTACTGTCTGGTTGTTCAACTAGGTGTATAAACAAGCTTCAGTTGGTGCAGAATGCAGCAGCGAGGGTCCTCACTAGAACCAGAAGATACGAGCACATCACCCCTATCTTATCCACACTGCATTGGCTCCCTGTGAAATTTCGCATCAATTTTAAGATACTACTTTTGACATTTAAAGCACGAAATGGTCTCGCGCCACAGTATTTGAGTGAACTGTTAGTGTCTTACGATCCGCCACTTGTACTTCGATCAAAGAATGCAGGCTGCCTGTCAGTACCACGTATTATTAAAACTACAGCAGGGGGCAGAGCTTTTTCTTACAAAGCCCCAAAGTTATGGAATAGTCTTCCTGTTAATGTTCGGGACTCAGACACAGTCTCAGTGTTTAAGTCTAGGATAAAAACCTATTTATTTAGCCAAGCATTTTTGTAAATAGATTAACCTTAGGTAAAGGAGCAGATCTGGGGGACTCATGGACATAGAGTATTCTGGTGAACTGGTATGTTTAGATGCTGTCTTCCCCACTCTCATTGATCACTCAGGTTTGTTGACGGTGAGGTGATTGGTTGCTTTATATCTCAGGGAGCCCTCATGTCCGTGTTTCCTTCTGGCTCTCCCTTTTAGTTATGCTGTTATAGTTAGTCCTGCCAGAGTCCCTGCTTGCTGCACTTTGCACTAAATATACATTCACCGTATACATGTTGACTGTGACCATACCTAACTGTCATCTCTCCTTATTTTCTGTTCTCCCCTCTTCTGCTGTCTCCTCTCTCTCTCTCTCTCTCTCTCTCTCCTTTCCCTCTCTCTGTCTCTCTGTTGAGCTATACATGTTGCTCCTGAGTTGCCAGTGATCCAGACCCCTCTGCCATCTGGACCCGTCTAACCCATCCTGGAGTCCTGCTTCTGGTTGGAGATCTCGTCGCATGGATGCCCCGTGTGGTCTGCCTGGATTCATGTGGTGGCTGGGGATGGTTTCCATTAAGACTGTCCTCCTCGATTGATGCTGACAGCTGTTCTCTGGGGACCTGTGACTTCAGTTGTTTGATAGTTCAGGACTGGAATTTCCTACAGTCGGCCTGAGCCTCCAGGAACAAACTGGACTCCTTTTAATTTTAACACATCTCCTGTTATACTGAACTTCCAGTACACATTATTATGCTGATCAATCCCTGCTATCCGTTATCACCCAGATGAGGATGCGTTCCCTGTTGAGTCTGGTTTCTTCCTATTACCATCTCAGGGAGTTTTTCCTTGCCACCGTCACCCTCGGCTTGCTCATCAGGGACAATCTTATCATTTTGATTCATACACATTGCATACAAACTTAATTCTTTTTATTGTGTAAAGCTGCTTTGCGACAATGTCAATTGTTAAAAGTGCTAGATAAATAAAATTGACTTGATTTAGGGCATGAGGCACACACTGGATGGGAGCTCCAATCCATCGCGGGGCATACACATTCACACACAACAGGCAATTTGGGAAGGCCAGCTAGCATAACTTGCATGTCTTTGGATTGTGGGAGGAAACCAGATTACCTGGAGGAAACCCACCATCCACGGGGAGAACGTCATGCACACAGACCCAAGGCGGGAATCGAACCTGGACCCTGGAGGGGCAAGGTGATTGTACTAACCACTAAGCCACTGTGCCACCTATTAATAGTACATCTTATGAAATAATACAATGTTGTTTTTTTTTTAATTATATTGAAATCACACCTTTAGACTGCATTTATTTAATAGTCAAATATTTATTAATGTATATATTACTTTTGTCTCACTCTATACTTGAACATACTTTTGTTTGTGGAGGCTTTTTTTCCCCCCAAGACAAGATGTCTGTCTGTCTGGAGTATTTGTTAGTTTAAAAATGTAATTTAGTATGACTAAATTAGGATTTGCAGATGCTTATCTCTGTAAAAAGGCAGTTATTTTACTTTTATGGCTGCAAAGAAATTCTGCAATCAAATAGCATGCAGCAAGGACAAGACAATACCTTATTTTTTTATTTTATTTCGTAACTTATTATGTCTTTCATCTCCCTCTTATAAAAAAGCTTGGTTTTTCCTGTCATTTCATTTTCCTGTTGTCCCTTGTAAATATCCAGACTCAGGAAGCCTTCGCAGCATGCTGGTGGAAACTGTGACGCTGATGACCTACTGTATCCTATATGTGTGTTTGCGTTTAGAACTGGGAAGCCACCACATTGTGTAGTGTAGTTAAACAGAGGCAGGAAAAAGTCTGGGCTATTCCTCTGGGCTCTCCTTCACACCCTGTGATTAACGTATCTTTGGCTTTCAGAGTTATATATGCATTTTTTTGTGATAGAATTCCAACAAACACTTGTCGTGGTACCAGCGAAGCAGTTCTAGGAAAAAATCTTGGCCTTAAATTTCTCTATGCTTTAATAAAATTGCTTTGCGTTATTGTTATTGCGTTTGCAATCTTTAAGTTTCTTTTTATCGTTCCTTTGCACCTGTTATCTTTTTGATTTTGTAAGAAAGCTTGCCTTTGGAAACAATTTGACACTTTTAGTATTTTCTTTTGGTATTTGACAAGTTTAGTATTTCCATGATGGTAGCCAGGTCTACGTTATGTCCTAGGGTTTCCAAGAACCAAAGGTGCGTAAAGGGAATCGCATTCTGGATTTGAACGTTATGGATTCTTTGCGTCTCAACGTTTGGAGGATGGTGGTAGAGAAAATTACACCATACTGTACTGTGCGTTACAACTTAGTTGTTTAAGGAATCATTCATCGAGGATTTGCATTCCAACATCCAATACATGTAATACAGTCACAATACGCTTTATGCGTATTTCTGTAAGGAAACCACACCTCCCTGCCCCTGTCAGATCACTGTCCTTACTTCTGGGAAACTGTCTCCTACTTGAAAAGTCTGGGGAAGGAAACCAGATCTGAGTACTCCTTTGTCGGTTTGTTTTGGTGATGTGTAATAACAGGGTTCGTCTTTCATGCTATGATGATTCCCATTTTCTGTGTCGGTTGCTTCTGTTTATTTCCCTGGTGTGGAATTTTTGACGTAATCTGCTTTTCACTAGGGGGAAAACCTGAAAAGGACATCTGAAAGGCTTCTGGCTACTGAGACGTGAAAGGTTACTTAGATAAGCAAGATTAAGCGAATCAAAACACGAATAGTGGGGATGATATTCACACCATGGCCTGGGGTGTGCTTCGTGCTGGCTCATTAGGAAAAGTGAGCCGTCAGCATGATGTGGTCTCGAGCAGCATGGAGGGTTTTTACTCCCCTCTTAAGCACCATACCTGTATGAGCCAAATTTTTTGCACACCCCCTAAATAAGGGTCCTCCAACTAAGATGCTAGGCAAAGCATATATGTACTGCCAAGATGTCTATATAGCCAGACAATTTGAATATCTTTGGCTTCTTGACTATACTGCTTTATCTTATGTACAGGGTCTTTACATCGCGGAAAGAACCTAACAAGCATGGGGAGAATTTGCAAACTCCATGCAAACAGAGGTGGGACTTAATCCCGAAGGTGCAAGGCGACAATGCTGACCACTAAGCCACCGTGCCGCCACAAGTCAAATATGTAAAATAAATAACGTCAGGTTATTTACAGGTAATAACAGGTTCTGGAAATAATGTGGGTGGTTGGACGACACTGTTATTCCATTTTACCATTGTAATGGATGTGCGATGGTATGCATTTCCAGATAATGCCTGAATAGAGTCTTTGAGACAAAATTATAGGGTTTTAAATTGGAGAAAGTGGCCCTGCAGTGAAAAGACCACCCCTTGATAAACCACAGTTTCCAGTTAGGTTTCAATTAATTACTTAACGCACTGTAAGTTATGCTGATTTCAGCGAAACAGCACCAAAGCTGCGCATTTCATAAAATTTTTCCATCTTCCATATTCTCCCCTCGCTCTCTCTCTCTCTCTCTCTCTCTCTCTATCTATACATATAAGCAAATAAATCACATCAAGATTAACCAAAAATGCAACTTTAAATAAAAACCTATCAGACCTGTCTTTAAAAATCGTAGGTTCAACTTCAAAGCTCTGTGGTACATCAGCGATATGATGCATGCTTCTTGCCCTCACTTCAAACGCAAGTGCTCGTGATAAATTTACGTGGCTATAAAAGAGCATTTTGGGCTAACTGCAACTGGTGAACATCTGTGCTTAATTTTTGGAGTAGTGTGTAACAGCTAGCATGTGGTCTTTGTTCTCGCTGAAGCTGGTAGGTAGAGCTGCCAGGTATGGATCGTAAGCACTGCAGAAATGTGTAGCACAACATTTACATTTGTGCATGGCTATGCATTTATTTGCACTGTCATAAAAGTGCATAAAACTAAAGGAGAAAGTTTAGAGTTTTAGAAATTGAATGTATTAAAATAATTGGTACAAATTTAGTCATAATAGTCAGTTTGACAGCAAAATGAGATAAATCCATTCTTGGGGAAAAAAAAAAACAAGTTTTGCAAACTCATAGAAAAGAAATGTTGTGCATGTTTCCTTTGAGGCAAAAGGGTGTTAAAAAGCACAAATGTAAAAATATTTTGTTATATAAGCGTGAATTTTGGGTGATTAAAAAAAAAAAAAAAAGAGTTATAACTCCATCTACTGCAGTTTATCACAATCCATAAACAAGCCTGCAGGTATATTTGTGAGTATTAAAGTACACAATTTAATATAAATAATAATAATAATAAAAAAAACATGATTTGAAAAACTTGTGATTTTGCCATACATCAAACAGAAACTAGTGGCAGCAAATTAGTTCGAGAAAAAAAGTATTTTTTGTTAGAAACAGTTGAAGATCATGATAAACAATACAAAAATGTCAATTTATAGCATCATCAACCTGAAAATAGCTATGATTTAAATAGATCACGATATTATATTACACTGATATTAACTCTGCTTCTCATCTTTAAAATTCTGAAATCTTCTTTTATAATAATGAACTGTTCCATAACTCACAGGATTCACAGGAAATTATGATATATCATGTGCAGGACTGAATTGATTTAGATTTTCTATTGAATTTGTTATTTGTACATGTATATTTAAGTGAGGATTTTAATTTTGAAAAAGCAGTTGTAATAGGAAGTTCAATTAGTACTGCAGTGAGTCAGCAGAATGTTGTAGCTATTCTGAGTGAGGCTCATTCTAATCATCTTTCTTTGCTTCTGTTAGACACAATGTCTGTAAGTGTATAATGTTGAGTATTTATTATGATGCATTTAAGTATGTTATTGTGATACAATTGGTTTTTGTATACCTTTACAGTTTTACAGTTGAATCATAAACAGAAACGTTTTTTGAGTCACGGCTCTCACCCAAAGCCTTAATCCAGACTAATATATGTCAATTAATTTGCTCATCCCTTGCTCATTCTTGAATTTCTTTAATTCGTGTCATAATGTGTTGCTTTTTTAGATTTTCTATCATGTATCACTTTGTCAGAAAGGTTCTATTTAAATGACTTATTGATTCAACAGGTCTGGCAGTAATCAGGCTTGGGTGTGGCAAGTGAAATTTAACTCGGCTTTAAAAATTTTTTTTGTGTAATATTAAAATGTGTTTGATTTTGTCATACATTGTATGCAAAAAAAAAACAAAAACAAACAAACAACAACAGGAATTACCTTAAAAGCTAAAAAGTGTTAAGAGTTATTTGGAAATGTGATAAATCAAAAATTTGGCATTCCAGTTAGCAAAGCTGTATTGCAATTTACAATTGTTTGTAAAAAGTTACAAGGGTTATTTCTGAGACAATAAAGCATGGGTTATTGAACATCAATAAAACCTTATTATTCTGTAAACCTAACTACTGTTCAGTTTTATAAGGTAATATCTGGGGGTTTTTCACTCTTGAATTTAGTAAAAGATTATTCAAAGTTGGCATTTTAAGTTTTATGTGGAGAAAGTTCTTGGCATTCAGAGCTGAGGCTAATTTCAAGTCAAGTAGGCTTTTATTGTCATTTCAACTATATGCAGATTAATACACAGTGAAACGAATGTATGAGAAGACAGAATTCAGAATATACACACACACAGGCTCTGGGTTACTGATCAGAGTCCAAGCTCATTCTATTGGACCCTTGAGCAAGGCCCTTAACCCTCTCTGCTCCAGCTTTGTTGTCTCATAGCTGACCTTGCAGTCTGACCCCAGCTTTCTAACATGAAAAGAATTTGGCTATGATGTAATGCATGAGCAACAAATTATGCCTTCTTGTTCTTCTAGATGTAAAGTTGAAGAGAGCAGGTAGCTTTAAAAGAGTTGATAGAGTGTACACGATCAAGAGCTAAATTAATTTTTGCTACCAAATAGAGAATGAAATTGCAATATGTGTGTAACATGCAAGCTGAGACAGGACACAAGTGCGTACAACTGGTTTGTTGGTATTTATTGTACCGGGTGAATCCATGAATCATTGTCCATAATCCAGAGAAGAAGGAAGAGAGAATAACGCAAGTGCAATCGAGTATCGTAAATAAACAATAAACACAGAGTATAGTAAATATTGAAACCAGGAAATGCAAGGCTAGAAACTAAGGCTTAGTAAAGCAGACACACACACACACGCAAATACACGTGGCTATGAGAGCTATAAAGCATGTTTAAGACCACTGTTTAAGACAACTTTATGACATGGCATTATAATACCCTTATTGAACACTTTACTCATTTAGCCATAACTTCATCATTTATCATAAGCCAAGACAGCCTTTAGGGCTTGTGGAGATTGGAAAGATTGAATAATTTTTAATCAGAAGCTATGGTGTACTAAAAAAACTTTCCACCTTGATAGTATCCAAGCATTAGTGTAGCAATGAATTAGAAAGAGAAATAAAGTTAGTCTTTTACTCTCATAACTGTGTTCTTTTATTTTGTGCAACCAAAAGTCCCGGTTTGACTTGAACAACCCTTGTAATACACAGCCTCAGTCACTCAAGTCACTCAGTATGTATCATTTTACATTTGCTTTTCCCTCAAAATGTCAGTCATCTACAGTAGTAGTAATGCAGAATAACCTTTTGGAGGCGCACAGGATGAAATGTGAATATTAATAATTGCATGTTTTGTTTTCAGTGAGGATTAGGTACAGATGTACTATTCTATGAGATAGACAGAGAAAAGGTCAAACTCTGCATAAGAAAATCATGTTCCAGATGTATTGTTATGTATAGTAAGATTTTTCCAGTTAACTGTTAGTTACTAAATACAATACCAATGCTTTATTTAACAATATAAAACCTTAAAACCTTATGAAATTATGGGATGTTTCTGTTGGGCATTGAATAGTAACCTTTTTAAGATAACATCAGATTTCTTGCATTTACGTACATGCAGTATGCCATCCATCCATCTAGGAACCTCTATAGTCCATCTAGGGACCGTGGAGGTCAGTGGTGACCATTGTATTTATTCGCATTTTTACGACCATGGTAGGACCTCAGGTCAACATTCACACACTATGTGCAATTTGGGAACGCCAATTAGCCTACTCTGCATGTATTTGGAGTGTGCGAAGAAACCGTAGTACCTGGAGGAAACCCACCAAGCATGGGGAGAACATACTCCACGCACACCAACCCTAGGCAAGAATTGAACCTGGACAATGGAGGTGCAAGGCGAGAGTGCTAACCACTTAGCCACTGCGTCCACTGGACCAGGTTCGATTGCCGTCTCCCCGTGCTTGGTGGATTTCCTCCCTCAGTCCAAACACCTGCAGATTAGGCTAATTGGCGTTGCCAAATTGCCCGTAGTGTGTGTCTGTGTGTGCCGTGCTACGGATTGGGACCCTGTCCAGGGTGTACCTTGGCTTGTGCCCTAAGTTTCCCGGGCTTCACACCCCCCATGACCATCAAAACATAATAAAATGGTAAAGACAGTGAGTGAGTGCACACCTCTTGTCACATGTATAGTATCAACTCATACTTTGGGACTTGCATCCTGGATGTGACACATAATGTAATACAATAAATAATAAATAGAATGGTGAAACTTCCTGTAAGCAGATGTTCATTTAATGTAAACAATAACAGAAACATACTTTTTCTTACGGTGTAAGAGAAATAATACGCTTTGTGACATACTGTTATAAGAAAATATTCCGCTTTGGATCCCATTTAATTTCTTAAATAAGTATGCTCTGTCATTATGCTATATTCCTTATAAACATCCTGAAATAAACCATACAGGAAGAAGATGCAAAACGAAAAGTACTGTAGAGCTGAAACTCTACTACAACTGTGCATGTGACCTTTAGAAAGAAAAACAAACTTGCACACCATTTATATTTAGAAAATGTATTTTCTCCCCACTTGAAATCAATGACACAGAACAATGGAAATGCCATGGCACAAATACCACTATGATGCACACAGATGTAGAAAGTGTTCAAAACCCCATCGATCCTTTTAATGGTAGAGTGCAAGCACCAAGATAAGGAAGCTGCAACACTCGAGTACAAAGCCCAAGAGCATACAATGGCTTACCCACTGTGAGGCTCTGTATACACACCTACAGTATACCAGTAGGACTAAGTAAAAAACAAATGACGATGATGATTATATTTTACTCCACTGCTCTGCCGCAAGCAAAAACATAGATAGAATTCTTAAATATCTGACTTTAACCATTAATTAAGGTGACAGGATTGCATAGTGCTTAGGAATGTGGCCTTGCACCTCCAGGGTTGGGGGTTTGATTCCTGCATTGTGGGTGCAAAGACATGCAGATTAGGCTAACTGGCATTCCCAAATTGCTCATACTGTGTGAATGAGTGCATGTGTGCCTTGCGATGGATTGGCACCTTGGCCAGGATGTACCCATCCATCTACCTGATGTCTCCATGCTTTCCACCACCATGTACTGTACAGGATAAATGGTACAGAAAATTAATGAATGCATAATATTTAATTAAAGATTCAACACCAGTTTATAGAATGTAACCTTATCTTGTTTCATTAGCTCAGAGGTTTGACTTACAAATCAACTTCCATGCATTTTTCTATGAGAACTGCTGAGATAACACAGTAGCCCATGTTTTTATTTTATTTATTTATTTTTTAATGAAAAGCAGAAGAAGAAGATCATAACAAAGGAACTTAAAAAGAAAATGCATAATAGATAAAATATGAACTAATATGAAACCAATTAAATTTATGGACCTGTGCCTGCCAGCTTGGGATGCTGATGTTCAAAAAACTAGACTAGATGGCATCGTGTCTTGCTCAAGATCTTCCCCTAGAGCTTTTCTTTCATACCTTACTTACATATACCTCATGCACTGATTTGAAGCACATGTTTCCATATTCTACTGCATCAAATAGGACACATCCTTTTTTAAAAACATTTAACAATAGAATGGCCTAATCATCCAGTTTTCCAGTTTGGTCTAGAAGGACTGATCTCTTGTGCTTAAGGCGTTCGAAGAACCATCAGATGGCTGAAGAGTGACCTTATGAGCAGCCCAGGGATGGATGACAAATACAATAGAATATGAATGTGTCATTTTAATGTTGCACCTCACAACGCAATATACTGTAGATAAAACAGATATCAAATGTGCCGTTGTGAATCATTTGGTTAGGCCTAATACAAAACAATAGTCATGTGGTACTTTACTCCACTACAAGTAGAAGTACTGTTCCAGTGTGAAGTTGAGTTGGAGTTTTTCCTCGCCATCGTCGCTCTCGGCTTGCTCATCAGGGACAATCTGATCATTTCGATTCATACACATTTCCATAATTTTCTTTTGATTCTGTATAGCTGCTTTGAGACCATGGCTAGTATCCACCAAAAAAAAAACTGATTTATCTGTAATATATATATATATATATATATATATATATATATATATATATATATATATATATATACACACTCACCTAAAGGATTATTAGGAACACCATACTAATACGGTGTATGACCCCCTTTCGCCTTCAGAGCTGCCTTAATTCTACATGGCATTGATTCAACAAGATGCTGAAAGCATTCTTTAGAAAGGTTAGCCCATATTGATAGGATAGAATCTTGCAGTTGATGGAGATTTGTGGGATGCAGATCCAGGGTATGAAGCTCCCGTTCCACCACATCTACATCTAGGCATTTGGCAGATGCCCTTATCCAGAGCGACTTACATTTTTATCTCATTATACATCTGAGCAGTTGGGGTTAAGGGCCCAACAGGGACAACTTGGTGGTAGTGGCACTTGAACCTGGGACCTTCCGAACCGTCATCCAATGCCTTAACCACTGAGCTACCCCTGACCCAAAGATGCTCTATTGGGTTGAGATCTGGTGACTGTGGGGGCCATTTTAGTACAGTGAACTTATTGTCATGTTCAAGAAACCAATTTGAAATGATCCGTTACATGGTGCATTAACCTGCTAGAAGTAGCCATCAGAGGATAGGTACATGGTGGTCATAAAGATATGGACATGGTCAGAAACAATAGTAACAAGGCATGATGGATCCATGTTCTCATTCTGTTTATGCCAAATTCTGACGCTACCATTTGAAAGTCTTAACAGAAATCAAGACTCATCAGACCAGGCAACATTTGTCCAGTCTTCAACTGTCCAATTTTGGTGAGCTCATACAAATTGTACCCTCTTTTTCCTATTTTTAGTGGAGATGAGTGGTATCCGGTGGGGTCTTCTGCTGTTGTAGCCCATCCGCCTCAAGGTTGTGCATGTTGTGGCTTCACAAATGCTTTGCTGCATACCTCGGTTGTAACGAGTGGTTATTTCAGTCAAAGTTGCTCTTCTATCAGCTTGAATCAGTCGGCCCATTCTCCTCTGACCTCTAGCATCAACAAGGTATTTTGTGTATATTTTGTACATATATAGTTACTTAGCAAAATGTTAAGAGCCTTCCATTGGATAATTACTGCAGTAATTAATATGGTCCAGCTGGCAACAAGTTATTTAACTCTAATTGATAGGAATAACTTCTCATTTCTTAAACAACTATGTGAGAAGACATAACCTGTGGTTGAGGCACAGATGTTACTCTGTTTCAGAAATGAAATTATTGGCCTGCATCAAGCAAAGATAACAACTAAGGAGATTGATGAAACTAATAAATTGAGAAAGAACTGGAAGAATAGTCCTGAACCATCATCTTTGAGGAAAATTCTTTTGAACAATCATGATTGGAGATCACTTGAAAATTTGATGGAATAAAATTATAAAAAATCAAACCAAAGTTGGTCAGGTATAGGTCCTGCAATGTTCTCTAGAATTTTTAATTACTTTGGTAGTTAAACTAGCTAGCAGCTACTGTAGCAAGTATGCTATGCAGCCCAGAGACCAAGTGGGCGGGATATGTTGCCCAGGCTACTGTCAATCACTTTGGCGCACTGATCAATCAGCTTTTCATAATAACCTGCCAGACATTTCTGTAAACAAGTATTGGTGGAATTGTTTTGTTTCTGTTTTTCCATGTGCTCTTGTGATCAATGCACTTTTGTGTGATTGGTACATTAGATATTAAGCAACACAACTCTATGTAAAAAAGTAGTGAGTTCAAGTGCAGATATTTTAATATATTTTTAAAATATATAGTTGGAAGACGTAAAATTGATCACATATGGAAAATAAGTTTTTTGCAATTTTGTGTGATTGATACATATAAAGTAACAAGACAACTTTTTGTAGTGAGTTAAAGTACAGATATTTTATTTAAAAAGACTTGGGTATAGTATAATAACGAAGTAGTTGCCACTGCCAGAAAAACATGTACACTCTAGTATTTCATTTAGCTTTGATCATGGCGTGCAATGTGGTTTCCAGTTCACGTGTGGAAATGATTCTTCATGCATCCAGAACCACTCTTTCACAATCCTGGAATATACCCATGCTACAGTCCTGGAATATACCCATGCCCCCAGGGTAGAAAAGCTCCATAGATCTGATAACCTGGTAATTCAGGTCATCAACTGACTTCATTTATTGCCACATAATATTGAGTCTAGACCTGACCGAGTGAAGCAACCCCAGATCATAACTGCCTCTGGGGGCATGTACTATACTGTACAGTGGGCACGATGCATGATGGGTGCATCGCTTTATGTGCTTCATTATTACCCTGACATGACATCTTTCTGCTGCCTAGAAAACTGAAGCCTTTTTTTCTTATTAACAAATGGTTTTGTTATGGCCACACAATTGTTTAGTCGCACTGTGAGTATAAAAATCATCTTAATTTCATGATTAAACATCGCTCTGATTTCTACTGTGATTTAAAAAAAAAATTCAGCTTCACCAAGCATTTAAGCAATCTTTGATCACGGTCATTCATGTTTTTTTTTTGTTTTTTTTCCGATCACATTTCTTCCAAGTAGTTGACATTTTAGCAACTTCCAGGTTTTAGAAAGCAACAGACATTTCTTGACCAAAATCCAGTCATTTTAATATTTTCCTTCTTTGATTTAGGCCAATAATTTGGTCCTTTTGATCCTTGATCCATCTGAAACTGTAAATCTTTTTGCGCTCTCTCTTTTTTTCGTATTTTGTTTTGGCCAGGCAGTATACATGTCTGTGCATAACATCAGGCAATACAGTTAAAAAAAAAACAAAAAAACATAAGCAACAAATATATGTCCAATACAAGTCCAGACCAGACAAAGTCAGGACGCAGAGACTCTGATGATCATTCCGGGACTCAGGAATTATGCAAGTTAAGAATTTTCACTCAATCTCCAAGAGGACCAACCTGTCCTGAAACGGTTGGTTTGAAAAAGCCTTGATTGTGTCCAGGTAATAAAAGAGAGTTTAGTACGCTTGGTGTTTAGTGAGACCTTTATGCTATTCTTATGTAGTGAAAATAACTTTCTGGATGCAGAGGTGGAAAGCACACCAACAACCAACTTGCCGTGGCAAATCCTGGCAGTGTTACCAGAGACCAAAGAATACTGTGCAAATAAATACTCAGTGTTTCATGCCTACCGAGTTTTACTGGCTGCAATAACATTACTTTGAGGGGCTTTCCTTATACAAACCAGGTTTCATCCAAAATGTCAAAAAAAAGCAAAAGTCAAGTAACCAGAAGCAGCTGTTTTTAAGCTTCTGCTTTTCCTGAATGAAGGTAAACACCTATTTAAGAAGAATAAATAGGTCGACATTGGATCGTTCCCCATTTACTGTCTCTTGTCTCTGGTGTATGTGTGTTGGTTTTGGAAATATTTGATTCCTTTTCTGTTTATGTTCCCTTTTCCACCAGAGACTTTTCTTTGACTTTACTCCATGAAATTGCATGCCATCTATAAAGAATTTGTGTTTACTCATGCTTATTAGGCGTGAATAAAAAGTGTCTTGTGTCTCTTAGGACTGAATTTCTATTAGCATTGTGACACAGGTCATATACTGTAACATTACATAACTGGGACAGCTCCAGTTGCCAAGGGAACAGCCAATGATACTTCACCCCATACATTCAGTCTCTTATCATCATCTTTCAAAAGAATGCCGTCTCATATATCAGTCTAGCTGTTTAGTTCAAAAGCACTTCTCATACTTTCTTTCCACGCATGCAGCTTCACATGTGGTGTTTTTCCCCCTCCTTACGTGAACCTTCACATATTGAATTTTTTAAGGAAAAAAATAACTCTAAAATGTGCATGCTTGAAATGAAAATTCTTCTAGGTTCTAGTGTAAACCTATTCCACCCTTAGCTTAAACATTAACCTTAGGTTATGTAATTGTCATACAGTGTGTGGCCAAAATTATGTGACCTGACCATTACATACATATAGTATGGTCTTGTTAATCTTTCTGTTCAGGAGTTCATTCTAGTCCAAATTTAGCACATCATGTCTTCGTGGCGCTCGATATGTGGACAGGAGCATTATCTTTCTGGAATAGGATGCACCTCTTAGTTTTATTGAAAGACATTTTTATAAAGACATTTAATAAAGTCATTCTATATACAGTAATTGTTTGCTTCTAACTTTCCAGCTCTGTTGCAAAGAGCCAAATGGGTATGGGTGTGATGTCAGGGGTGCACATACTTTTACAAAAAATACAAAAAATGTTAAACATTCAGATATACTGTACTATATAAAGAAAGAGAGAGGGAGTAAGATGAAAAGTAAAGACAAACGTCCACATAATTGATCTCTGTGAATGGAAGACTGAGACTGTGAGGCTATTTAAGACTTTTATTTTAGATTATTTACTACTATATTAATTATTTTTTTTGACATCATTCATTTTTCAGATTGCATAAATGACATTATAGCAAGTCCAAATACATTGCATATACATTTAATATAATTAATAATTTAATATAATAAAACATTTCATATACGTAATTCATCCAGATCACTTATTATTATAGTACCAAACACCAAATTTTTAACTCTACATGGTCTTCTTGTATTGACAGAAACAATTGTTGCTTTTACACTTGTATCTCTAACACATTTATTTACTTATAAAAATACCTATAAAATGAACTGTTTTAGATTTGGATTATGGTGAGCTACTCTCCTGGTGCCACAATGGCGTAGTGTGGCCTCACACCTCCAGTGCCCGGGTTCGGGGCAGTTTTGCATGTTCTCATCAGGTTGGGTTTCCTTTGGGTACTCCGGGTAATTAGAAAGATTAGGCTAATTGGCATTCCCAAATTGCCTGAGATGCATTGGCACCCTGTCCAGGGTGAACCTGGTATCAATGCCCTAAGTGGCCTGGGATCGGCTCCAGGCTCCCCGTGACCCTACAATAACGGATAAAGCGGTACAGATCATGAGTGACTTTCCTTTTTTATTTTTTGGCTTGATCTACTGTGAGGTGTGAGTCAATAGACACAGTGATTTATTGGCATGAATTGTGAAAATAAAAATAATAAAAAAACATTATTGCCAAAGCAATTATAAAAGATAACTCTCTCTCACACACACATTTTCTTTTCCACACTGTCGTTCTTTATTAACCTAGAGTTAGTATCCCTAGCTAACTCGCTACAAAACCGTGAAATCTTCCTGGCCTTGTGAAAAACATCTGCACCCCACCACACACACACGCGCGCGCACTGCTGTCCTAGGAACCAATCACTGCAGGTCTATCCCTGTGACGCAACGAATGTGGGCGTGGTCGTGTAGGCTCGGTGTGTGATATCATTCATGAAGGCCTGCTGTAAGGCGCTGCGCTGCGGGGCCTGATCGCTCCTCCTCCCACAGAGAGAGAGAGAGAGAGAGAACTCCTCGACCGGAGTGCGCGTCTCAGTCAGGACTCACTCTGCTCTCTCTCTCTCTCCGTGCCGAGTCATTCTGAGCAGCCTGAGCTATGACAGCAGATGTTTCGCTCATTTAGTAGGAATTAGGGACGTGTAGGCTGACCGTACAGACTTGTAACGCTTTTTATTCTCATCTTTATCGCGGGATAAACCAAACTTGGCCATGACCTCGCGCGAGGACGCACCGGAGCAGAGCCGGCGTTTCTGCGTCTTGTCCTGGGAGCAGGTGCAGCGTCTCGACTCCATCCTCGGGGAGAGTGTACCCATCCACGGCCGCGGAAATTTCCCCACCCTGTCCATATCCCCACGGCAGATTGTGCAGGTAAAACACACACACGCACACGCACACACACACAATCTGCACTGCATACTTTTACACTACTGTACAATGTACTGTTTCACTCTTAGGACTCTTCAAATATATATAATAATTCAATATATAAAACTCTTCAATATATATATATATATATATATATATATATATATATATATGTATATAAATAAATAAATATATATATATATATATATATATATATATATATATATATATATGTATATATATATATATATATATATATATATATATATATATATATATAAGGTTTTGTCTGTACATTGGTCAGAACTCGCTCTTCTTCACGTCTCACACACTGGAACCCCCGAAACCAGTCTCAGAAAATTGTTTGTCTGCATATCTGTATGTCTGTCCGGCCAGATTTTTCATCACAGCATCCGGACAGAATTTAATTAAACTTGGCCGGTCCTTACGTATTTGCCTGAAGTTTAACCTGCGCCACAAATGAAATCAAAATGTTAAGCAGAAGTGAAGTTGTGTGTGTCAAACTGTGGGCGCGTCTTAAATCTCCCGCTGGACGGAATTTCATGCAACTTTTGCAATAGTTCGATATCTGCTCAAAGTCTAACGTGCACCATAAATTCAATCAAAAATGTTGTTATGAACAGATTTAATACTCTACTTTAAAAGAAGCAACTTGCTTAATTTAAACAAACACTTAGACCAATAGATATTAATTACAAATGCTAAACTAATTTTCTTTGTCTTAAAACTGGGATTAGTTCATATTTTCACTGAAATAACAGCGCTGAAGTGGTATAAGTGAATTTTTAATGCAAAAAAAAAAAAGTTATCTTTATCCAATCGACTTTTTCGATTTTTTCTCTGTGATTCACTCTCCAATTACCGAACAGGGAGTGTATTTGGCTGACGACAAAAATAGTACAACTTAGTGTAAGCTACTCAAACTAACAAAATTTTATTTCTTTGTATTAATAAGTTAGTTGTGCTGTACAGGATTAAAGCTGATCAGCTCATTTTTAGCTGTAACCTTTTTTTACAACCTTTTAACTCTTAACTCTTTTCCCATCAACAACGGGTACTAACACTAATATCTTTATATATAGGTGGTACAGTGACATTGTGGTTCGATTCCCACATTGTGGGTACCAGGGTACTTCGGGTTCCTCTGTCAGTCCAAAGACACAGCATAGTGAAAATTTTTCCGCATATCCCAGTTTCTTAGGAAGGAGCACAGGATCAGCCATGATACAGGGTTGTGGGCCTTGCACAAGGGCCCATCAGATCAGTAGCGCTGCCTGACCTCCAGACTTTCTGATTACTAACCCAGACTCTTAACCGACGAGCTGTCACTGCCAATTAGACAGTTTTATCGAACAAATAAAAGAGCAGAAAATTGCAGCTTTATTTAAGAAAAAAAAAGTTTCCTGAGGTTAAGCTT
This sequence comes from Clarias magur, assembly GCA_013621035.1. NCBI lineage: Eukaryota > Metazoa > Chordata > Actinopteri > Siluriformes > Clariidae > Clarias > Clarias magur. Next base: position 4,985,914 of record QNUK01000007.1, on the reverse strand, counting down.
AGGGTTAGATTTGGGTGCAGGCATAGCGGTAATTAGCATGTGTGTGTGTGTTGGATGCACGTGTTATTGCTGCTATTTTTGTCAGACGCAAACTCTCTTTACAGTTTAAGCTAAACAAATAAGTGTGACTACTAGGAAACTAAGCTGATCTTTCAGACAAACCCAATTAATTTGATGTTAAAAAGCATTATTTTCAAATGTAGGACAAAATCCTGTATACGTTAAGCGAAATGGTTAAACTCAATGCTGCAATTTGGACAAATCTGATGTTGAATTCATGTTGAGGCTTGAGTCAGCCTGAAAGATGATGTGGACAATATCATTCAAATTGCATTAAATTGTTGAAAAGAGTATATTAAAATAATGTATAATAAGACAAAGAAATTGTGTCTTTTATAGTGTTTTGCAAAAAAAAAAAAAAAAAAAACGCTATACCGATCTCCACTGTTAGAAGGTGTTTGCGCAATCCCTTTCTTTTTCTTCACTTAATAGATTTCCCATCTGTAATTCCCAGGGTGCAACTCAAGAAGCTACTGTTTGCCTTCTGTCTCATAAACAGAACACAGTTATTTAAGAAACCCAAGAGTTCGTCTGGGCTGATTGTTCCACTTGGGATTTTTAGATACTCGCATAACCTAGTCGTATCCTTTCTCATTTCCCAAATGAAGAATATTTTAGATCTGATTATATTTTTATTAAAGATTTGTTTTTGCCAACCTATTTGAACTGACAAGTTCAATATTAAAATGATTTAAATCTCCTTGTTCTCCTAAATGTAGTGTTCTTTAAAAAAAAAAAAAAAAATGTTTTTTTTTTTTAGAGCTTTCCTTTTATCTTGTGTGGACAATACAGAGTCTGTCATTCTTCTTTTTATAAAATGATAGAGGCTCATGAGCGATTTACTCGGTAGACGTTAACGTATTGAAATATATCGCTGGCCATACAAACAAAGCAAGTTGTATGCACCAGCATCTGCAATAAACATTAGTGGATGTTCTCAATGAGGCTTTTCCTTCCTTTCTCTTAAGTTTATGGAAACCTGCATATGGAACATAAATCAGATCCAGTCGGGAATTTCCAAGTATCCTGCTTTCAGTGGCTTAATTTGAGCATTCCAAGACTTTGCTGACAGCCATCACTGATCGTTCTAATTTAGATTGAGTTTTATAGACTCTTTTCTGTAATCCAAGTCTGATACCCACACTTGCACAAATGTTAAGAACATGTTATAGCTGGTGAAGAACAGGGACACTTTTTATGTGTTGGGCAAGCTGTTGCAAGGCATCAGTGGAAAAATGCATCATGTTTTCTACAAGCTGGCAAGAGGTAATGCTCCTATTCAAATGCCTTGTGTCCTTACTAAGGATGGAAAATTACAAAAACTAATTACATGGATTTTTGTCACAGTACTTGAATACATGGTTTACTGTGATTTACACTAAACCTTTGACACTAAATAACATCAGTACTTTTACATATTGTGGAAAAAGTATATACAATTTGTTCTTAAACTACAATTGCAGAATGAATAAAATTTGGATCAAGAAAGTGCTAAACAAAAATTTTTGTTTTGTTTTTGGAATTCATGATTAGGGATGAGCTGGCGTTATGGATATAAAAGTTTCACACTATGCAGTAGATGTGGTGTGTCTAAATCAGTCCTCTACAAACTACAGTACATGAAGAACAACCTTAAATAGTTAATTTTAACTGATATATTTTGAATAAAATTTTATGAAAAAAATCAATCTAGAAATTTATGAAATCACCAATTATTCCCGACTTTTATCCCTCTCTCTTTCTATTCCTCTTGTTTTTTTTTTCATAATTTTTATGCCTTTTTGTCACTCAACATTGAACTGTTTAATTTACAAGTGAAAGTTTAGTAAGTATAAGCATTGTTATATACTGTACCAGGAGGTGTTCAAGTCAAACCGGGACTTTAGATTGTGTAGAATAACAGGACACAGTTATGAGTAGAAACTACCTTTATTTAATTTATATTAATTATATATTAATTTATATAATTCCCTGATATATTAATGCACTTATCCCAGTGTTTCTCTAGTGCTTGGATACCATCAAGGTAAAAAGTTTTTTCAGTTCAGTTTTTACACCTTTATTCACCAGAAATTTTATTACAAGTCCCGGTTTGACTTAAACACCCCTCCTATTATACAGTATGTTGTATAGTTTGGTAAACTTCCTAAAAATTATGCCTACATTTTTCCCCATGTTAAGCCATGGAATTGCCCATGAAGATAAAAAGACAATATACATCTTCAGATTTTATGTCAATTTCAAGACCTAATTAAAGTAAAGCAGTTTACATGTTCTGTATGTCTACAGTTCACATTCGAATACTTAGCAGCAGAATATCTGTGACGGGGAGACAAATGAGCATCCCTGGCCCGATGTATCAGATATCTCAGTGTGATTGAAATAAAAATCAGCATGATAATGATCTGCAAATTATGCGAGCCAAATCCTGTATAGATGTAAGCATTTCATGGCTCAGCTTTCAACCTGTGGAAACATGTGCAGGTATGATTTTAGCTACATAGGTGATGGAGCTACTTGAGCTAGCCGGATGTTTTGCAGTATGAGAGGTAAGATGTCACGTTGTTTGGTCGCAAGTGTCAGTTGCGCTAAATCTATGTTACATGCTGCTCTTGGAAATAGGGACTGTACCAGTATTCGGCTAGGTTAAGGAAAAAGATAAGAATAGAAAATTTCAGATGTATTTATTAGTTAAAGTAGCAGTTCCTTTTACTTAATAGTACTGTACATTTTGTTCTACTTGCCTTAGCATGAACACACACATCCCCCTTTATAGATTATTCTATAGACTTTTCTCTGTATGAAATTTAATTACGTGTCTGTCTTCTGAAGCCTTACCTTTGACAAAATTATTAATGCAGCTAATTCACGCTATGCCTTAAGCTAAACCTCAGTATACTTGATAAAAGGAAGCCTTTAACTTGTTAGGACCAGCTAAATGTCCCACCAGGGTCAGCGCTGACAGATTCTCTTATCCTTGTTGTTACCATGTGACTTATGTTTCCCTCAGGCAAATGGTATTCAATATGCGGAATTGAATCCAAAGCTTTTGGATTGCCTTTTATTTTTCAATGCCTGTAATTAACTCTTTTTGAGAAGAGCTTCCAACACCTTTACTGTAAACCAAAAAAAACAACATATAACAAATAGCCAAACTGGATAAGATAGTCAGGATAAGAAGGATCCATTGTCTTCACTGGAGGTTAAGCAACGATATGTGGCAATAAAATTATGACCTCAATGTACTGAATGACCAGGTTATCACAACAATAGGCTTTTATAAACAATGGGCTGATGGAATAGGTATATTCCAGGAATTCGCAATGTATGGTAAGAAAATGTAACAGTGTAAGGTCAGCTTCACCCATCTCAGCATTAGTTCCCTGTTTCAGAAGGGTTTAATTCTTGGAGTGCTGAATCATCAACTTTGCAGAAGGAATGTGGTTAAATTTGGTTTGGTGAAGTTGCTTTGTAAAAAACGTACATTGGAAATCAGAGCTACACTATGTGGCCAAAGTATTAGGCCAAATCTGCAATATGGAGGCGGTCCCACTTTTGCCGCTATAACATCGTCCACTCTTCTTGGAAGGCTGTCCACAAGATTTTCATGCTCATTCATTCTGTAGAGCATGAGGTCAGGCACTGATTTTGGACAAGTAGGCCTGGCTTGCAATCTCCGTTCCAGTTCATCCAAAAGGTGCTCGATTGAGGTAGGGGTGAGGGTTCTGTGCGGGCCAGTCAAGTTCTTCTACACCAAACTACAGTATGTCTTTATTGTCCTTGCTTTGTGCACTGGGGCACAGTCATGTTGGAACAGAAAAAGGACTTGCCACAAAGTTGGAAGCATACTGTAGCACTCTACAAGGTGTCATGGTCTGCTGAAGCATTAAGATTGCCCTTCACTGGGGATAAGGGGACTGATTGAAACTCTGCAACTTAATAATTAACAGGTTTGGCCATGTCCATATTGTATATGTTTAACAGTTAAGGTAAGAATATTTCAAGAAGTACAATGCAATGAGAACTCAGGGACTAAATAGCCATGTACATTGGAAAACCATTTGTTAGTGAGACTAAAGAGAAAAAAAAGTTTCAATTTGGTAGTCAGCATAAAGAGTGGACTTTGAAGCAATGGAAAACAGTCATGTGGTCTGATGATAGTAACTATAGTGTGTCTGGGAAATGGGACCATTTTGAACTAGAGATCTGGAAGTGTGATCCGAAAGTCTTGAGAAGGGATCAAATTAAAGACCTTCTTGAGATTAATTGCAGCCAGATGGACTTTCAAATTATAAGGGTGAAAGTGTAGACTTAAGTAAGTGTAGTAGTGAAGGCATGGTGTATGGCTCTCAAAGTGTCTTTATTGTCTATGAAAATTCAGTCAGTTATCTTTGTATTAGAACGACTCTGTTTATCCACCGACAGCTCAAAAGGAAGTGTAATAAGGTGTGACTTCTATAGGTTGAAGTAATGCCTGACTCAAGAATGAGAGAGAGAAAGTTCTCGTGCAGGAGTGACAAAACCTCATTTCTACAAGAGACTAGTGTGTTCAGTGACAACGTTTGGTTAGGAAAAGTGACTCATGAAATTATGTTGAGGAGAAAGTGGAGTAGACTTAGCTACAGGAGGAAGAAGAGTGATTTTATAATGCGTTGTTACACCTTGTAAGGTGAGCAAAGGAGAGAGGTAGGATGAATAGAGGGAGGTAGTCGGGATAAATGTGTGGGAGAGAGCTGAGATACAATAAGTAAATAGGGTCAGAATGAATGAGGGCTTCAGGAGGAGAGAAATCTGAACCCGGAAGTTGCCTCCTTCAGCGTGGCAATGTTGGCCGTGCCATTAAGTTAGCTTGGTGATGCATGATGATATGGGTCGTCTGGTATACGTTGTATGGAGTACAGGTGTAGTGAAAGTGATCTTCTTAAAGTTTGGGAGGGGAATACAATGTAAACTGAGCCTGCAGTAAAACTTCCGCATTTTGTTTCTGCTCTGTAATACAGAAACTTCACCAGTGGGAAAAGAGAAAAACATAACATAGAAATTTATATTAAGTTAACTGAGAAGTGTAAAGTTAAAGCTGATTTGTACTTACTCTTAACTTTGTGCACACATACACAAGATGATCCATGATCATTATGAATTACCAAGGACCATCCGATATGATATTACCACGATACTTAGATGGTGATTTGATCTGTATTGCGATCGTGATTTAAAAAATGTCCCAATTAGTATTAATTATTAATATTATTTATTTTTAGATCATGAAATCTAAAAATAAATAATAAAATAAAAGTTTTAAAGTACTAAACAAACATTGCATATAATTTGCTCCTACTGCAGAGATTGCTGTGATGCCTTCGGAATAGCTTAGAGTGCACCACCTGTAGGCTCATATGGGAATAATAATGATAAAGATTTTGGATTCAGTTTGCCAAAACATGAATTGCCACACAAAAGTATCATGATACATATCTTAATCGATTTTTTTATCGTTATCGCTAATGCAGAATCATTATTGGAGCTGGGCGATATGGACCAAACATGATATCTCTGTATTTTTAGACTGAATATCGATACATAATATATGGTATTTGGCCTAAAGGTATAGTCACTATGTTTGGTTGGTCACAAGCAGTTTTATTAAAGCATGCTGTAATCAAAATAAAATGCAAAGACAGGGTTTCACTTCCTGCTTGAAACACGGAAAGGAAAGTATATGTAAAAGAAATCACGTAGTGTATATTAAAAAAAGAATCAACCTGTCTCTGAGAATGTTCATTCATTTGTTCAAAACAACAATAACAGGCTGATTAAAGGTCCTAGGGTGGTGATTTGATAGGTACAGTACATATTGAGGGCATGTTGAGTGAGCTCTCTTTTCAGGGCAGAAGTCTTTCTAGGTTGTGAAGGCTTCGAGGCACAGAGCATACTGTAGCACATATTTGTACTGCAGATTTCCGGGCCGATAATGCTGTGCATCTTATTCCAATCGTGACTTTTTTTTGTCTTTTAAGCGTCACGCTATACATTCATGCTAGCACGATAGCATAGTCAACAAGGCTGTACAAGTTTAAACAGGTTTATGCATAGGTGTGGAGGGGGAGTGCGAGAGAGGAGAGATACTGAACAGTACAAGCGCTGGCACGGATTAACGGATGAAACAGGTCACATCCATATAAACATTATTGTATCATTGTATCTATCTACCTTTTTCATATATATATATTACATTTAAACAAATGCTTTACTTCTTCAAAGTGCCTAAAGATACAATGTAAAAATTGGTTGTTTGTGTGACAACCTCAGCAGCAACCTCATTTCCCCTCTTGTCTGTCCCAACCACCCAGCATTCAGCATCACCAGTATATTAATCACCAGCCTGATCATCTGTCATCATCTGCACCTGTTTCCCACTGGTTCATGCATTAAGTTAGATGTTTTTATGCTTGAATGATTATATATGATAATCATAAATAATGATTTCATATCAATGAAACTGCCTTGGAAATTCCTCCGAAACTGTTTGGGTACAGAGAGCCAAAAAAGTCCATTAGGAAACCAGGATAACTATTCCTCAAGACTACATAAAAAATAAATAAATAAAAGAAAGTCTGGCTCTTTGGAAAATATTAAGGAAATGAGGGGTGGATCCTGACTTTTATACAGTACTGAATGTATTGTAAAATTTGTAACAGTATAAATAAGAAGTCACTCACTATTAACCAGCGTACAGCCCTTGGGTGACCACGGTAAGTGTGCCAGGGAGAGATTGGAACACTGATATGCTAAAAGTTTCACTATAGAGGAGCCATGGTTTCCAATACAATGGACACTTGCTGGGACGTTGTTCCAATTCTTTTATTAAATATCATGAAGAAAGGGGGCGGGGGGGACGTCTAAGATAAAGAAAGACAGACTCTTTGTGCTTGTAGGCAAACTTAGAAATAAAAGTCAATCAGTGGACGATACTGTATGTAGACATTTGGTTATTTTTAGGATCAGCATTCGGTATAACTATGAGAATGAGTTACTGTATATTGAAAATGGCATTTCTTTAAGTAAGTCTGTTATTATGGTCATAATTAAATTTGAAAGGCATGACATACAGTACAGTACCAAATAGCAAGCTCAGTGTTATCTAGCATGGATAAAGCTAAATCAAAATACCTTGTGGAAATGACAGATAACATGAAATTAATTATTTATTAATGTTTTTATTTATTTATTTTTGCCTCCCCTGCTGATGTCTCTCTGAACCAGTCTAAATGTCTAGTGCAGAACAGACTAATCATCTGGCAATGGCTATACGCTGGAATGCTTTGCCAATTATATATAAAAAAAAAATTCTACTGAGAGTTGAAAAGTTTGACTTAATGGATATGCGTAACTGATTTCTTCGGGGTGTAATGATACCCATGGCACTAATTGTTTTGTTGTGTGATGATGAGCATGAAAAAATATGACTGTGCAACACATCAGAACAAAAACAACAATCTCAAAAGTAAAAAAAAAAGAAAAAAAGTTTAGCAACATGTGTACAATGAATATCAAGCTTTTGATACCTACTCTCTGAGCCAGAAGTTCTAGACTTGTGTGGTAGAAAAAAAAAATTCTGGTTATAAATATAGCATCGCAGAGATTTATGAGATACCATATTTAGAAAACATTCTGCTGAGATTGATTAGATGTATTATAATCTTCGGTTATAGACTTCGGTATGGCGTCTTGTCAGATTATTTTCAAAATCAAGTTGTCTCTTTGGTAGGAAGAATAGAGGTTGAGGTTCTGGGTTGCTGGTCAGAGGATCAGTGATTCAAGCCCTGTTACTGTCTAGTTGGCACTGTTGAGTCCTTGGGCAAGACACTTAACCTCATACAACGTAGACACTGTATACTGTATACTAATCATAAAATTAGTTGAGGTTTATTTCTGTATTGTCTACAACTTTTCTGTAGTGTCTACAACTACCCCTGGGTTTTATGGTAAATTTAAAAGTTTACATGTTTAATTACAAATTTAAAAATGTGCATGATCAATAATCTATATGCTTTAAAAACTATTAAAAGTCCACTGTCCACTCTGTATTTTAAAAGATACCATGTAATGTAGATAACGTTAACCTTTGTCGAATCTTACACAGTTGCCCAGGTCATGCACTTTGTAGACACTCCCTAACTGCCTCCATTACTATTAAACACCAATGATCAGTGTTTCTCAGAGATAAAATTCATTAGATTCATATGTCGCTGGACGAAATGTAAAAATATATTCAGTCCTTAGCAGCAACTCCACTCCAGAGTAAGAAAATACACATTTCTGTCCTTTTGTGAGTTTATTTCTGACCAAACAGAAGTGAGAATTTCAAGAGTGTCGTATACGTCCGGTACATGGGGTTTGAGGGCATGATTAAGCATACAAAGCTTTTTATTGCTTCAATACAAGTAGTCCTTGCGGTAAAATAGGACAGTGCTAATGTGACTGTTTCAGATTATCAGCATTTTTCTGACTAGTTCTTGATTTCGTCAGACCACTTGCTGTCTGTTGTGATTTATTTTGCAGTCTGTTGTTGTTGGTTAATATCCGATATGCATGTTGGACCACGTAGACAAAGGAAGAAGCCTGTTTCCTTCCTGACTCAATGCACTGTGGTGAGAAGGGATGACAAATAAAGTGCACTTTGATTTTAGTGTCTTCATGTGGCAAGTTTGGCAGGGAACAAAACTATTTTTTTGGTGTTTGCGCACGACGTCCTGGATTGATGCGGGTGGACGTGCACAAAAGGTGGGGGATTTAAAATAAGCTGAACTCGCTTTTAGTTAAAATCTTTCGGTTAAGTACTGTATGCACTTCTTTTTTTTAGCGGTTGTGTAATTTAACACCACACATACTGTAGCAAGAATGCACACTTATTTGCTTTTATGTGTATTGATTGTTACGTAAATCTCACAGAAACATAAACGGAATAGAAATCCATCTAAATCCAGAATTACAGTAAATTCCAAAATGTCTCTGTAAAAATAAGGAATATCACATCAATGCTGGTTGAATACCAAGATTATTATCAAGTGGTACATGGACACATGCAATTTTTGAACAAAGACTAGGACTAGAAACTAGAAGCATGAACGTGTCATGCATTTGACAACACTACTAAAAACAGATGCTAGAAAAAGTGTGCTATAAAACATGAACGAAATACCAAACCAAAATATGAATCAAGTTCAAACAGTTAATTATTCAGCCCATATTGGCCATATTTGGTGCAACCATGAGCGAATCTTCTCTTTCAGACTCGACTCCTGATGCATTGACCTGGCTTTTATAGAGAGGGTCCTGGACTCCTGGACCACCAGCAAGGTAGCATGGTCTCATGGGCTGTTTCTGGTCTACAGGGACCAACCATGGTGTAAACCTTATTGCAGTGGTCAAAAAGTCACTTCCTTGTGGTAACAACATATTCATCACTCTGGGCAGAGTGGATGATGTACTTCCGTCTGGTTGACATCTGACATGAATGTCCCTTGGGAGGCCTCATTGATGATTTCCATTTCTTGGTTTTCGGAAAATAGTGGTCCTCATTGAACATGGCGCAGAGTGGACAATGTAAAAGACCATGAATTCCATCTGGTTGACCTCTGACATGAATGTCCCTTGGGAGACCGCATTGATGATTTTCATTTCTTGGTCTCCAGAAAACAGTGGTCTTCTGCCTCTATTCAGTGGCCGTCTCACACTTCTGAAAAAACAGAAGTATTGATGGGATGCGAGAGCACTCCCAAGTTACAGCAGAGATTGGGATATGAATTATTTACATACTTTACTTTCTGAGGGTCAAGATTATAAATTGGTAGGGTTTGACGGCATTCTTTCCTGAGCTTCCCCATTGGTATCCCATGGACAAAGGCATGGTCAACTCGAACTGCGCAGATCTAATCAGAAAACAGAACTGTCTCCTTGTTCTTGCTCTTCCTCTTTGACCTCCTCCCATGTTACTCTTTCTCTACCCTCAGGTATTATAGGTATAGGTTTGGTGAATGGGTCTTCTGAAAGATGGTGTCATTGCCTGGATGTTTAATTAGCAGGGCCAGTTACTGTGTAGTGTTTAAGCAATCAAGAAAAACTGAAAGAAAAAAGATATGTCTTGTAATGTGATCAGACATAATTAATATGCAGGTAGTACCCCATGAACATTAATTTCCACTAATAAAAATGTAAAGTTTACCATTCGACATACTTGCAGTTGTAAACTGGATCCTATATTTTATAGTGTTAATAGTTTTTATGAGTTTTTTTTATGAGCAAGGGAAAACACTAAGCACTTGATAATGATTTCTGGCTCATTTTTCGTTCTATATTCCTTTAATGTAATGACGTATCGTCTGCCATAATGGTCAATGTGCCAGACTTATGGTTTGTATTAAGCGCGTTAGCGTGAACATAGATCATTGGGTGTTTAATGGCAGGTGTTAATAGTCTTATGGTCAAGTTCTTATTATTGGTAGTAAAAATAGTACCCCATCTTAATGGTTAAAGACTGCTGGAGTGTAATGTGATGCAAATTCCTTACTCAGGTAAACAGTTCTTAACATAAAGAAATACAGGTTTTAAGCCCCTAGACTGGTTGTTAAGTACAGAACTATAAAATATGTAAATGTAAAGGAAAAAGTAGAAAGACTATTAATCTTTGCCTAAGAAAGTTTAACTAAAGCTATTTATTTTTTTATGTTATTCAGTGAGCATTGGTGGCTTAGTGACAGGTTTCTCGCCTGCCATGTGGAAGCCCCGAGTTTAATTACCACCCAATGCCCAAACCCCCGGCCACTGGATGCAGTGCCGATCCCAAGTCCAGACAAAATGGGGGGGTTGCGTTGGGAACGGGATGAGTCTTAAAACCTGTGCCAAGTTTTGTGTGGATCAATTGGTCCTCTGTGGCGACCCCTTGACAGGAGCAGCCGGAGGACCCTCAAAAACAATTCAGCATACTAGAATACTTTAATATAGCCATTTTTTTGCTAAATATTTGTGTCTCAAATGACAAACAGCAAATAATTCAGTTATTCATTCGGTATTATAGATTCAATAAAATGTCATGTAGTAGGTAAAAACTTCAGACTTGTCTTGTGAAATGTACTAAGAAAACTGCAAGAACACGTCGAGTCCTCGTCTGTTTATCTAACGTATCTTTACGATAAAGCTGCGGGTGCACCAGTGAACCGGGTCGTTGTAGACCTCACTTAGAGAGTCAGAGAAAAAGCATGAGAGAGAGAGAGAGAGATCTGCCAGGAGCTTTTAAACCAAGACAAGCAGTGACTTGTCATAGCCAGAGGATAATCTGCATGCTTTGAGAGAACTGAATCTCCTTCACGTGTAAAGTTAGATGGCTAAATCTCTCATCTGTGACAAATCAGGTAGGTATGTTTGTCCATGAGAACAGTGTGTGGAAGAGAAAGTTAATATTTTGCTGCCCCGACTGTGTACGTCTAGCATGGAAGACTGGAGAATGACTCAGTTTTCCACAATTATCTCGTCTGCCCAAGAACGTTTGACACAACATTTATACCGCCAACCAATACAGCTTTTTTTTGCACACATATTGTTGAATATGTCTAAAATGCTAGATTTTTTCCCCCAAAGCGGGATGGGCAACTTTCAAACAGGATCTGATATTTGAGTATTTGACTTACGAATGCTCAAATTTCATTGTACTTTTTAATTGTGAATTTATCGTTCTTGTTACAGTATATGCTGATTAGTAGTGGTGCCTGGCGAATCGAATATACTGTAAATTTATTCCATTATTATGTTTAAAAAATTGTTTTTCTAGCAAAGAAAAAAAATCCCCGATTTATAAACAGTGACATTGAGTGCATGGGCGTGGGGCTGCGGTTACCTGAGATGTTCCTAGCTACAGTAGCAGCACTTATGTAGCATCCTTAGGTAATTTTTTCCGAAAGCTAATTTTTGTTTGAATAGTTCACTTCATCCTTCCCTGTTAATTGGATTATTTTAATTTTCCACAAGAGGCCATATTTTGGTGTCCGCCATAATGGACTGGTGGAAGAAAACCATATTTTTCCACAGTTTGGCAAAGCAAAGGCATCCCGCCCTGCTCTGCCTCTGATTAGTTAAAGCAAGAACCTTAAGCCAATCACCACTCCCTCCCCTAAAATGTAACCAAACCAATCAATATAGGGTGGAAAAAATGGCTTATCAGCATGGAAGTACAAGTAGGAATGACCAATGGTAACTGAAAGATAAGCAGGTACACGACGTATGCCTGCACTACACCACAGAGTGTAAATCACAGTTTGGGCCAAATGTCTGCAAGGCTATTTCTTGAGCCATTGCAGGACAAGGACATGTTGGGACAGGCTTCACTCCAGAATATAAAGAAATCTAGAAGCTATTTTTAAGCTAGCTACACAGGTTAGCCAAATCCAGTAATAAAACCTTTTTAATGAGTTAATGCTAATTGCCATGAATAGGCTAAACATGCAAATGTCTACTGGCCATTAGGTGTGCACAGTATATGTGTATTTTATCACTGGTTCTGACCAACTGAATTTTTATTAACCCAAAAAAAGATTCTCACTTATATCTTGAACGATGATCAAGAACCTGAAAATGTCCAGAAATGTCCTGAAACAATTATGATTTTGGGTCTCCAATATAGTCGCAGGATTATATTTTGGATGATTGTCTAGTTAGTTTTCCTGGAGGAGCAAAATATAGAATTTATATAAAATATAGTTTTTGATTTAGTAATCGATTCACTTATAAGTAAATGTTAGGTAGGCAAAAACGTTGTCAGGAAATACAAATAAACCCCTTGAATTTTATGCATTACTGCCACCTACTGAACTGGAGGATGATTGGCAGAATTTTTTTTTTACTGATTTTTTTTACTGTTTACTGATTTGTACGAGACATGACATTCAAATTATTAACAATAGAATCTCCACTTCATTTGCTCATTTGGTTCATCAGTGTTTATTAGAAACATTAAAAGTTTTTAATGCTTCTGTCGAATTAAATGAAATCACAATGCCCAAAAACAAACAAACAAACAAACAAACAAACAAACAATTGAATTGAGTAAACCGTCTTTTTATGATCCACAGCTCTAATGCTGATATGAATTATAAGTGCTGTAATGATTCTTTATGGATGGTATAAAGGCAAGCAGACAAGTCTGGGTTACCCTGAGTATTCTTATTTATAAATAAATAGTGTGTCTATTTATATAATAGTTGTAGTGATTAAATTGCATTTGTATCTAGAAGTGTGCTTATTTCATACTGTTTCTGTTCTTTTGTTCTCTTCCTGTTTGCTGTAGGTAGTCAGGGCCAGGCTGGAGGATCGAGGTGTGGTAGTCCGCGATGTGAAACTTAACGGTTCGGCCGCGAGCTACGTGCTGTACAAAGACACAGGCTTGGGCTACAAGGATCTGGATCTGATCTTTGGCTTAAGTTTACGGGATGACAGGACGTTTGATGTGGTAAAAGAAGTGGTGTTGGCCAGCCTGCTGGACTTCCTGCCAGATGGAGTGAACCGCGAGCGCCTCAGCGCCCTTGCCCTCAAGGAGGCATATGTACAGAAGCTGGTTAAGGTGCGTACTGAGACAGACTGCTGGAGTCTCATCTCACTTTCCAACAACACCGGCAAGAACGTGGAGTTGAAGTTTGTCGACACGCTCCGACGGCAGTTCGAGTTCAGCGTCGACTCGTTTCAGATCGGGCTCGACTCGCTGCTGCTGTTTGACCGCTGCTCGGAGGCACCCATGTCTGAGAGTTTTCACCCAACCGTGCTTGGCGAGAGCATGTACGGTGACTTTGAGGAAGCTCTGGAACACCTGCGCTCCAAAACTATTGCCACACACAGTCCCGAGGAGATCCGTGGCGGGGGTTTGCTGAAGTACTGCCACCTGCTGGTGCGTGGTTTCCGGCCTGCGTCCGAGGAGCACATGAAAACGCTACAGCGGTACATGTGCTCACGCTTCTTCATCGACTTCCCTGATGTGTGCGAACAACGACGGAAGCTTGAGGCGTACCTTCAAAACCACTTTGCCGGCATGGAACACAAACGCTACGAGTGCCTGGTGACTTTGCGGAACGTTGTCGACGAAAGCACCGTGTGCCTAATGGGTCACGAGCGCCGACAGACCCTGGCGCTCATCTCAACGCTAGCGCTGCGCACACTAACCGAACAGAACGCCATCCCTGCGCTCCCTAACGTCACCTGCTACTACCAACCAGCACCATACGTGCACGACGGGAACTTTAGCAATTACTACGTGGCTCATGTGCACTCTCCTGCAAACGCTTACCGGACATGGCTTCCATGCAGCTGAGTCACAAGAAGAGCCAGACGCCATGCCGAGATGCCAAAGAAGATGGCTTTAAAATGTGTTCCAGTTCTGGGCTGTTATTAAGACTGTATGTCTTTCCAGACTTCATCAGAGAGGAAGGAAAAAAGGGAAAATACTTGTGATCTTTATATCTTTATTTTTAAGTGATCATTAGTGTACTGTCTTCTACCGCCAGAAAAATAATAAACACTGCTGTAACTAGAAAACTTTTAACTCTTTTGAGCCATTCTGAGTTGTTTAAGTTGAAATTTTATAAAAACATGCAAAAGCATAAGTAAAGTGAGAGACTAAAAAAAATGTAATAAAAAAAAACTAATCTGACGCAGTTTTCTACCTTACTTTTTCTGATGTAATCCATTTTATGGATATATATATATATTTTTTTTTGTGTGTGTATGTATATACAAATATACAATAAATGTTCATAACTTAAGAAAAGAAAAAAAATTCTGATTGTTATAAAAATAAATGAGTAAAGGAAAAAAATAAAAGAAAAAAATACGACAAGATTTAACAAGAGTCTGCAGAACGCTGATGTTCAGGTCTGACTGTGGTGTTCCATTTTTATTTGATTGTGACAACCAAAGAGTTTATTTTTAAGCTCCCTGTATTGAATTATGTCTGTGAGTCAAAGTGCCTGAAACTGACTACAAAACACGAAGGTTTTATCCTTTGAGAGTGTATTTTTACCTTTTTTCGGCATCAGGGCTTTTTCTTATTGAATCTTGAAATAATATTAATAATAAATAAAAGACAGAAAATAAATTTTGTTATTACTGTGTTTTTTTAAATTTTATTTATTTTTTATTGTGAAACATTTTTCCTGAAGTTGATGTGTTGGAAGCAGAAAAAATGGGCAAGCGTAAGGATTTGAGTGACTTTGACAAAGACAAGATACACAGTCCTGTGTAAAATCTTAGGCCAAGACCATTCCCTACAAAGATGAATAAATAACATTACAGAAGAATATTTACATGCCTGTAAAGAAAGCGACATATTACATGACAGACCAGTTTTCGGATGGGAAAAACGATCAATAATGTAGACTCCTGGGTTTTGCATGAAGTTACCAAAAGAACTCATATTCTCCAGCATGCTCAGTAAAACCTAACAGCTGTTTTACTTAGAATACTGCACACATCTGTATCGAACACTACTGCTTATGTTCAAACAAAGAGTTTCCACACCAGATATTGACCGTTTATTGTTTGTTATTGCTTAGAGCTTTTTATAAAAGTTTCTTTTAATGTAGAAATTTTTCAAATTCATTGCATATGGCCTTTGTTTGGATGTTCCTAAGAGTTAAGTAGTTTGCTTGTAGTTTTTGTTTGAATGTTCCCAGTACTGTAAATAAAACAGCTGTTAGGTTTTACTGAGCATGCTGGAGAATGAGAGTTCTTTTGGTAACTTCGTCACACTCGCTCTTTTCTATTTTCATGCAAAACCCAGGAGTCTACATTATTGAATTGTTATTTATTCATTAATTTTAGTCTATCTTTGTAGGGAATGGTCTTGTACATAATAATGCAGACATAATAAACTTGTATAACAATTTGTACTACAGATAATATGCCGCCTAAGACTTTTGCACAGTACTGTGTGTGTACAGTGTATATATATACACTGTCTTAGGCGGCATATTATCTGTAGTACAAATGTGTGTGTATATATATATATATATATATATATATATATATATATATATATATATATATATATAAAATAAATGCACATTTCAAGGCATCCAGCTTCCGAGAATCCTGTATCAGTGAGTGATGTGGGACGTGGAAACATTACTCCCTCTGGAATTCCAGTTTCCATCGACAGCAGAAAGAGCTGATAGAAATAGCACGGCTTGCCGTGGAAAACTGATTATCACAGGCCTATTCCTCACACATTTCCCACTTGTGTCCATTTGAGAGGCCTGTCATTTGTGTCATGGTTAAGGCAGATATGTATATGCAGCACGGAACGGAAACCCTAAACCGAAAAATTCACTAAACAGCTCTTGCTATTTCATCACAAATGATGGCTTTTTTTTTCATATGGGAAAATAAGATCAGAAAGTAAACAGTGGCTAGTCTACGTAAGGAAAAAGAGCACCCTCTCGGGATGCATGCTGTCTTGGAAACCAAATGGAAAGCCATCTGGTCTGGTAAGTAGAACTGTTTCCACACACAGACACCCACACACAGACGTCTGCTTAAAAAAAAAAAGCGAAAAATCATCAAACTGTAAAATCATTATAACATATATACATACCTGTACGTACATACATACATATATATACAGTATATACATATGCTAAAGGTGTGCTTGTGATCCATCATTTCTTTCTTTCTTGTCTCCCATCACAGAAGCTGATGGTTTCATTTCTTAGCATTTTTGTCATATGAGTCACATTGCTCGCACAAAAGCCTAGTACGTGGCTAAGTGTATAATTTTCTGCACACAAAGTGCATTTAAATTCATGTTTGCTTGAGTGGAAAGCCTTACTTTTTCACTTGGCTGCGATTGAAACGCTTCAGTCATGCTTTCCAGAGAAAACCCCCAGATGTACACTACAAAAGTTGAGACAAACTCATAAAAGTTTGTTTCTTCTTTGTTACTGTATGTCCATCTCTTATTTTTTACTCAAATTACAAGTCAAACCTCCAGGGTCCGGGATCGATTACCGTCTCTGTGCTCCCCGTGTTTGGTGGGTTTCCTCCAGGTACTCCGGTTTTCTCCCACAGTCCAAAGACAGGCAGGCATTCCCAAATTACCCGTAGTGTGTGAATGAGTGTGTGAGTGTGTGTGCCCTCCGATGGATTGGCACCCTGTCCAGGGTGTACCCCACCTTGTGCCCTAAGTCTCCTGTGATGGGCTCCAGGCTCCCTGTGACCCTGTATATAGAATACAGCAGTATGGATGATGGGTTGAAGCACTTTTTTTTGGATTGAAAATATGATGAAATGGAAAGCGTATTGATAAAAACGATTATTTGTACAAGTCTGTGTGTGTGTGTGTGTGTGTGTGTGTGTGTGTGTGTGTGTGTGTGTGTGTGTGTGTGATTTATGGAGGCTGAGACCCCTGTAGCTCCTGTTTCCCGTGTGCCATGGATAAACTCTGTTCCTCTAAAAGGTTGCTTGTTTGTCTGCCCTGGACCGTTATATACTTTCTGCATATTTATGAGCTCTTGGTCTGTTGAGATAAGGCTTTGTAAATAGACTGCAGAGTCGAAATTAATTTATTTATACCCAGTCATAATATAGAAGGTGGGATTTAAAGTATGAAAAAGAAAAAAGATGAGAAGCTATAACAAACCTAACCTTAGTTACATTATCAATATAAATCATCTTATTTAAAAATAACTGGAAATGACTCATAAATGCATTTTAAACTGACGCTGAGATTTAATATTTAGTACGGCAATTCCAGCATTATAAACAAATCCTTAAAATGTACTGTATATAATTATTTACATCCTGAAAATATGTAACATGTTATCGATGTATCATGTGACATTCACAATTAAATTTTTTTGAAAAAGATTTTAATAATAATAATAAAAAAGTATCTGTCTGTATGTCTGTATATCTGTATGTCTGTCCAGACAGATTTTGTCACAGCATCATGTGAAACGGGTAGGACAGAATTTAATGAAACTTTTGCAGTACTTAGATATTAACCCGGTGTTAAATCTGCACCATAAACAAAACCAAATTGTTGTGTAGAAGTGACATCATGAGCAGTTTTGTGCCAGCACCTAGCGCAAGGCAAGTACACTATGAAAGAAGAACAACTTAGCATAAACAAGGCGTGAGACAATCTTACAAATTTTGATTTCTTTGTATTAATAAGTTAGGCAGAGAGTTCTGTCAAACAGAAAGACAAGCAGACATGTAAGTGGGATTCAACATGAAATAATATCAATATTACTGATTACAATAAAGCTGATCAATAAAGCGAAATTCTGAAAACATGATGAAATATGAAATTATTAAATCTGCAGTTATTACTCTTCTTGTTTTCCTTTCTTTCTTTGTAATTTGTTGCCTCTTTGTGGCTTATGTGGATGCTCTAGTAAATGTTTAATAGATGGAAGCATTCCTAGTTATTTTAGAGCATCAGTATGGTTTGCTATGTGTTATTCCTAGGCATTAGTTTCATAGATCGGGGATCTTATGGCAGCCCAAGCTACAGTTGCTTAGATTTACTTGCAATGTCCTATTAAATAAATAAATAAATAAATAAATAAATAAATAAGACATTCGTGTAAATTGTTGTTTATAGACATTTCTGGATTTAATATTTCTGTTTTCATGTTTACGCATTCTTTTCCAAACCAGCATTCAGTACTGGATGCATCTATTTAGCTGTACTTGGTTCATATCTGTGAAGTTATGAATGGTCCAACACATGCCTTTCATAATAATGGTATTCATTACCAGCAGATTCCGCTGGCAGACGAATCAGACCATATGTCTCTTCAGAGCAGCTACCAGAATCTTTTTTTTTCAGTATTTTGAGCAAACCCATGAGGCACTAACTGAATTTTTGATCACAGACCATTTAAGGTAGGAATATACTGTACAGTACAGACCAAATGTTTGGACACACCTTCTCATTCAGCAAGTTTTCTTTATTGTGTTCTTTAGCTCAAACGCGTCTCTTCTGCTTGTTGCCTGTCCTTACCAGTGGTTTCCTATCAGATATTCTACCATGAAGGCCTGATTCACATAGTCTCTTAACAGTTGTTCTAGAGATGTGTCTGCTGCTAGAACTCTGTGTGGCATTGACCTGCTCTCTGATCTGAGCTGCTGTTAACCTGCGATTTCTGAGGCTGGTGACTCGGATGAACTTATCCTCCGCAGCAGAGGTGACTCTTGGTCTTCCTTTCCTGGGGCGGTCCGCATGTGAGCCAGTTTCTTTGTAGTGCTTGATGGTTTTTGTGACTGCACTGGGGACACTTTCAAAGTTTTCCTAATTTTTCGGACTGACACCTTCATTTCTTAAAGTAATGATGGCCACTCGTTTTTCTTTACTTAGCTGCTTTTTTCTTGCCATAATACAAATTCAACCTCTTTGAATGAGAAGGTGTGTCCAAACTTGTATTGTAAATGAAACCCATATGATCACTGCCTTACTTTTGTAGAATCTCTGAATATTTGATATTTCAGTATAAAAAACCCTTTGAAGCGAAAAACGCCTGTATGTGGTTATAAAGCTTTATGGTGAGAATATGCTGAGTCAGATCTTTCTTCAGCTTCAGGGTCTAGCAGTGTCCGCTGGAGATTTTCTGAAATGGGTAGGAGTGTTTACCCAATATAAACCTCCTGCTACCAACCCCACACCAAGAAGGAGAGAGAGAGAGAGAGAGACTCACATCCTGAATCAATTTGTTCAAAGCAAACGACATAAACTCATGTAGATATTTTTCCCCCCTTGTTGGTATATTTTAATTCAGGATAACACTATGCAAACTTAGGATGCTAAATTCCAACCATGAGTGTCTACATATATTTTAATGACATGCTTTAGTGCTTGTGGACTAGTTTTATGAGGACTGCTATTTCTAGAAAAAAGAATAAAACATTTATTTTAAGGGTTGTTTCAGGAAATCTGGCGCGTTATTTCTTATGCTAAAGTGACCCTTTAAAAAAGTTTAAAAGTTTTGTCTTATATATATAATCATTGCATAACCTTAACCATTGCGTAAATGGTGACAAAATGAGGATGTTGTCTGTGTTTCTCTTTTTAAAAAAAGGTGATTCTCTAGTACAATCTTGTTGTTTATTCTCATCTGAGTTTCTAGCGCTTCGTCCCTTCCTCTATTTGTGATTATACAGATCATTTTGTGTAACTATTTGGAATGCTTGTTAAGTACTGTATGTAGCTGTAGTTCGACAAAATCTGTATTTAACATCCTGGCATGGTGAAAATCAGCTAAATAATTTCTTGTTTTAAACTGCTACGGTACTGCTACTGCTACACTGTATGGATTGGCCATAAAGCTCAAGGTGACAATGTCCACCACCATGTCTACCATCAGCCTCTAGAAATACTGAATATGTGACCCGTCATATCAAAGCAAGTATTAAATCAGAATTTTGGGGTGATTTTACTGCATATTTTCAGATTTTAGGTTTAATACTGTAAACTTCACTTCGGTGGCTCAGAGGGCTAAGGCACTGAGTTACTGATGGGAAGATCGGCGGTTTAATCTCCAGCTCCACCACGTTGCCACTGATGGGTCCTAAGCAAGGTCCTCAACCCTGTCCCCTCCAGGGGTGCTGTATCATGGCTGACCTCGCGCTCTGACCCCAGTTACACTGGGATATGCGAAGAATTCATTTCACTGTACAGTAATGTATATGTGACAAATAAAGGCTTAAGTTTCTGTATCATGTCAGGTTCCTGAGATATGGCCAGTGTGATTTTGTTGACAGGGTGGGGCCTCATTAGCCTTAGCCTCATTTTGACACAAGGATTTCTTTGCTACCCATAAATATATCTTTGCTAGTAGCACAGTTTAACAGCAAAGTTTTTCTATCACAACTGAAGTAACCAGCTTGGATCGTATTCATAAAACCTCCTGTGTGAGTTAATACCTCTTATATTACTGCCACAATAAAACAGTTGGTCTGACTATTGAGTATTGCCATATTGTACTTTTGGATCCTTCAGGTTTGCCTTCATCGAACTTTTGCATTTACTCATAATGGTGGGTGTTTAGCCAGTGATCAGCCCATCGTCCTTAAGAAACTCAAATTTTACATAGATAAATCAGCCCTTTTAGCAGAGATGTGATAAGCTAAAAGTCTAAGAGTCATGCCATGGTGTTACACTCCTTCAGACAGTCATAGGAAGGAACTCATCAAGCTTTCTGACCAAGGTCTAACCAGGGATTTCAATCTGTATTTTGATTGTGCAATTAAATGAGAAGAGAATGACAAGTATATAGATGATGATATGGTTAGTCATGGGCTACTGCATCTTATCCCAGCTGTGTGGCTGTACCAGGGTGATATACAGTAGTATACATGTTGACTTGCACTGGCTTTAGCAAACCTGTCTAAGAAAACAATTTTGGGTGCTGACACAACTCCTGTGGGTACACACACTACCTCGACTGAGCAGGTGGACCCACGTCTGGAAGATTACATGCCTATACATATACTGTATACATGTGAGAGTTCTGTATTGTACAGTATATACAGAATGAATACAAGTAGAATATATATTAGTGCAATGATGAGCATAACATTAGTAAACAAATTCGTTAGATACCATAAGTAAACAAACAGCATCATGAAGCCCAAGAAACACACCAGACAGGTCAGAGTGTAAAGTTGTGGAGAAGTTTAAAGTAGGGTTAGGTTATTAAAAAAAAAAAAAATATATATATATATATATATATATATCCCAAGCTTTGAACATCTCACCAAGCACTGTTCAATCCATCACCCGAAAATAG
This sequence comes from Clarias magur, assembly GCA_013621035.1. NCBI lineage: Eukaryota > Metazoa > Chordata > Actinopteri > Siluriformes > Clariidae > Clarias > Clarias magur. The sequence goes on along the minus strand of QNUK01000007.1, from coordinate 4,964,024 downwards.
AAAGCGTATGGCACAACCGCAAACCTTCTAAGACATGGCCGTCCACCTAAACTGACAAGCCGGGCAAGAAGAGCATTAATCAGAGAAGCAGCCCAGGGGCCAATGGAAGTTCTGGAGGAGCAGAACTTGTGGGAGAATCTGTCCACAGGACAACTAGTCCTATGACTGTAGTTGTGCATGTCTAGAGTGGCAAGGAGAAAGCCATAACATTTGCAGTTTGTGACAAGCCATGTAGCAAACATGTGGAAGAAGGTGCCCTGGCCAGATGAGACCAAAATGTAACTTTTTGGCCTACATGCAAAACTCTACAGTTGGTGTGGAGCAAAACTAACACTGTGCATGGTGGTGGCAGCATCATGTTTTGGGAATGCTTTTTTACTTAACAGTGACAGGGAAACTGGTCAGAGTTCATGGGAAGATGGATGGAGCCAAATGCAATATGGCAATTTTAGAAGAAAACCTGTTAGAGTCTGCAAAAGACTTCAGACTGGGTTGGTGGTTTACCTTCCAGCAGGGCAACGACCCTAAACATCCAGAGTTACAATGGAATGGTTTAGATCAAAGCATATCCATGTTACCTAGTCCTAAACCTAGCAATGGCCTAGTCAATATCCAAAAATGAATTCAATCTGACTGGAGCTTGAGATATTTCTCAAAGGAAAATGAGCAAAAAACTTTTTTTTTTTGCACATCTCACTTTCAAGATGTGCAAAGCTGGTAGAGACAAACTCCAAGACTTGCAGCAGTAGTTGCAGCAAAAGGTGTTTCAGTATTGACTCAGTGGGGATGAATACAAATGCAGACCACATTGTTCAAGTATTTATTTGTAAAAAAAAAAAAAAAAAAACTATTATTATTTTCCATCCACTTCACAATATATAAATATATAAAATCCTAATCAAATGGATTTGTCTTTGTAGATGTATAGTATGAATACTTTTGCAAGGAACACAGTGTATATAATCATTATATAACAAAATGCTACAAAAGTGTTTTCACTGTGATTAATGGTTCCCATTACAGAAAAAGTCACAAAATCACTTTTCTACTTCTCACTCCCTCGTTCAGGTTCGACCTTTTCTACTTTTTCCTTCTTCACCTCTTTTGAACTGGCCAAATATTTGAGTTTCTGGAGTGTGTTTCTGGTGGCACTGGGCCCACACAGAGGCTCTTCAGATGGCAGCTTGTTTGATTTAGCAACGGGTGGTTGCCCTGAGCTCACTCGCCCATTGACTCGGTCTCCGTCTCGAGGCATGCTGGCTCTCGGGTCCTCGCACACTGCACATATTCAAGCACACACACACACACACAAAGGAGTTTTGGTTATTGAAATACAGTATGTTCTGAAAGCATAATGTGACTTGTCACGTATTAACCCAGTCATGATACTTAGTGCTCTGAGAAGAGAAACGCAATGAATCAAACTCTTATTTGACAATCCAAAAAGGATTTGGATCTCAATCAAACCAATCAAATCTAATCTGCCTTTTCACACCTTAGACCCATCTCCATTCTCTCCTGAACAGCTGGTGAATGCTTGGCCCAGAACTGTGGAACACATACTTGATCTGACATTTTTTATATCATTTCCTAAACCAATCGCGGCACCAGTATTGTCTTCACATGCTCATATTTACACATTGTCTTAATAAATCCTGTGCATGTTAAATACCAAATTAATTGCATCCCAGTTTAATGGGTGATTCCAACCCATTATAAATTCATACGTATGAATAAAATGTCAAGTGATTTGAGTTGAAAATGTTGTATGAGAATGCATGCTAAGAAAAGTGAAGGAAATATCATTGGATTATAAGTATTTGCCCATCAAACCCAGTGAACCCTACATTGTGAAAGACCTCACGAAAGCGACTATATAAATCCAAGTTTAAGGAAGGAGAAAATTGTTTCATAATGTGCGGTTTCTAGCTTCCTGCAATTCTGGTTTGAAAGAGGGGACACAATACACACACATACACACATACACACATACACACACATACAGTAGTGCTCAAAAGTTTGCATATCCTGAAAGAAATTGTTAAACATTGCCATTATTTGGAAAATATGACTGATAATGCAAAAGATTATACATGTAGTGCTCACTAATCGTGAAGTCATTAATCATCACATAATTGTTTGATTCCTTTTTTGAACTCTGATGATAACTGAAATCACACAAATAACCCTGATCAAAAGTATACACATCCTTGAATGTTTGGCCACATTATGCTGCATACACACACAGGTTTATATGGCTATTAAAGGGAAGTTTCCACACCTGTGACTCATTGTAATTTGTGTGTGCGTAAATAGTCAGTGAGTTTCACAGCTCATGATGAAGTGATACACTGACTTGGCCGGATACTGCACCATAGGGAAGACAAAAGAACTGCCAATGGACCTGCATAATAAGGTAGTTGAACTTTAAAAAGCGTGGAAAAGGACACAAAAGGATATCTTGACTCTAGAAAATGTCAGTCAGTACTGTTTAAATTCTGACAAAGAGGTGGAGGTTATGTTGATAGTAAACCACGGGCAGGTAGAATAAGTAAGATTTCACCCACTATTGCCAGAAAAATTTTTGGGACCCAAAGAAAAACCTAGAATAAAGAGGTATTTGAAGACAAATTACCTGCATGGTTGAGTTTCCAGGAGAAAGCCGCTACTGCACCCATGCCACAAAAATGATCCAAAGCACATGGCCAAGGTTACCCTCCAATGGCTACTGCAGAAAAAGGTGAAGGTTCTGGAGCGGCCATCACAATCCTCAATATCATTGGGCCAATTTGGGGAAATGTTTAAATCTTTAAATGTGCAGTACATTTGTGAGACAACCAAAAAATTTACATGAACTGAAGGCATTTTGCCAAAATGAATGGCCAGCTATACTTCCTGAAAGAATTAAGGACCTTGTGCTAATTATTACAAAAGACTGCATGCCATCATTGATGCTAAAAGATGCAATACATGATATAAAGAACTAAAAAGTATGCAAATGCTTATACGACTGCCCCTGACCTAAAATAAAAAAAGAAGATATTTCTTTCAAATAAAGAAATAAAATAAGGAAATAAGAGAAAAATTTAGCTGTACAAATTATAATATGTACAAGATTACTAATGAAATAGACGTTTATGAACTTGAGTCCTATAATAAATAAGATCAAATTGTTTTGTCTTCTCACTCAAAATGGTACACATCTTGCAAATTCTTCCAAGGTATGCAGGTTTTTGAGCACAACTGTACATACATACTGTCATGCAGATTTCCGTACCCTCGCTGTGCAGACCACCTGGGGGGACGCCGCCCTCCGAACGGCCTACTACGAGGGACTGGCTTCATGCATCAAGGATGAGCTCGCCGGACGAGAGCTTCCGACCACGCTGGAGGGATTGATTCAACTCGCCCTCCGGATTGACCAGCGCCTGCTCTCTCGTCCAAGGCCAGCCCCCCGCACCCTGCCGCCCATCATGCCATCCTTCTCACACGCCATGCCTCGACCACCAGCTTTCACAACCGCCGCTATGACACCGGCCGGATCTCCACCTCCCGCCGTGGTTGACACAGGAGCCGGGGAACCCATGCAATTAGGACGCACCTCCTTGAACCCCGCAGAGCGAGAACGACGTTTCAGGGAGGGAGCGCCTATTGTGGGCCGGCAGCGCACCATAGAGCCATCTGCCCTCTACGCCCGGGAATTGCCCAGGCCCGGTGAATCAGGGGTGCAGTTCACCGGGTCCCCTTGATCTCGCCGCCACCATGCCCAGTGTCTCGCGTCTCTTGGTTCAGTTACACCTCCAATTTGGCCACAAACGAGTCCAAAGTTCTGCGTTCATCGATTCCGGTGCCGCCGGAAACTTTATTGACTCCTCCTATGCCAAAAAGTTGGGGGTGGAAACTGAAGCGTTATCCCAGCCTGTTCGAGTAACATCAGTCGACGGCCGGCCCCTTTCCTCCAGCCCTATCACCACCCAGACTTGACCCATCACCCTCACCATTGATCAACACCAAGTATTAATCCGCTTCCACCTCAGTTCCATCTCATCACCACCCATCATCCTCGGATATCCCTAGCTACTTCAACATAACCCTCTCATCTCCTGGTCACAAAACCGGATCCTACAATGGGGGCCGACCTGCCTCGAACTCTGCCGTGTTCCAAGATCATCGCCCCACTCCGTTTGGAACTGGAGACGAGGGTTTGCCAGGCACAAGCCACGGAAACCGAACCGGCAGGTGTGCCGCCTGGACGACTCTACGTACCCGGGAACATCAAGGCCGACGTCATCCAGTGGTGCCATTCCTCACCGCTGTCGGGGCACCCAGGCATGCAGCGCACCTTTAAATACATTCAGCGCACTTTCTGGTGTCCCTCAATGGCCAAGGACATTGAGGAGTTTGTCCAGGCGTGCCCAGTGTGCGCCAGGGCCAAGACCTCCAACCAATCAACACCAGGGGAACTCCAGCTACTCCCAGTTCCCTGTCGACCCTGGACGCACATTGCCATTGATTTCATCATGGGCCTGCCGGTCTATGAGGGAAAGAACGTCATCATGACCATAGTGGATCGGTTTTCCAAAGCTGTGCACCTGGTGGCCCTCACCAGACTCCCGTCAGCTAAAAGGACAGCCAAGCTGATATTAGAGCACGTAGTCCGTCTGCATGGGTTCCCAAAGGACATTGTCTCAGACAGGGGGCCCCAGTTCACTGCACGGTTCTGGAAGGCCTTCTGCCGTCTGATCAATTCTACCTGCAGTCTCTCCTCGGGCTACCATCCCCAAACTAATGGTCAGACGGAATGGGCCAACCTGTTCTGATGTTTCATTGCTGACCGCCAGCGTTCCTGGGCCCGCTACCTCATTTGGCCCCCAGTTGGCTATCACACAACCTCCACGTCTCCTCCGCCACGAAGTTGAGCCCATTTGAGGTATCCCAGGGTTTCCAACCTCCGATGTTCGAACATCAAGAACCGGAGGTTGAAGTACCCCAAGGAGGCCATCCAGCACGCCAACATCCGCTACACCTTACAACATCACCATCAACACCCTCCGGGACGATTGTACCACGCAGGTGACAAGGTATGGTTGTCCACACAACACCTACACCTCTACATGGAATTAAAAAAACTCTCACCCAGATTCATCGGCCCGTATTGTATCACCCTCCGTGTCAATCCTGTCACCTACCGGCTCCAGCTGCCTGCGGCGCTCCGGATCCACCCGGTATTCCACATCTCACAACTCAAACCCTACACGACGTCACCCATGGTTCCACCCACCCACACTGCTCCTCCTCCCCGAATCATTGAGGGTGGTCCTGCCTACACCGTTCGCCGGATCCTTGACTCACATCCTCGGGGCAGAGGGCTCCATTACCTGGTCGATTGGGAAGGTTACGTTCCCGAGGAGCGATCTTGGATTCCGGCTCGGTTCGTCCTAGACCCCGAACTCATCCGGGACTACCGTCGTTGGGTATCCTCCACCCCAGGACCATCGAGAGTCGGTCCTGAACAGGGGGGTACTGTCATGCACACCCATAACACGACTGGCACTAGGACCCGGAAGTAGGACGGTCGTGAACCAGGAAGCATAAAAGGAGACAAAATGGTGCTTCACTGCTCAGTCATTGACTTTTTGCCCATGCCTTTGCAGACGCTTCACCAACTATTCTGTGAGTACTCACCGATTCGGGTTGCTTCTTTGATTTAGTGTGTGTTGCTAGAATGCGGGTTTATTTGTGTAGATCCTTGCTCTTTGCGTAAGAGAGTTCTTAGACTAAACGCGTGGTTATCCTGCCTACTCGCGTTACTTCCGTGTTTACCATCCACGCTACATGGGCTAACTGCTAAGGCTGTTGTGTCTATCCTCCGGTTGCTCGTGACACATACATACATACATACATACACAAAATTTTTATATTTTAATTTCATTCTACTTTAAACAGTTTTTAAGATGTATCTGCTGCTTATGCTCTGTAAAGCCTTCATAACGGCTCTAATCTGAGGTGCTATTTGTTAATTCATGATTTCTAAATGAACTTCACTTCTGCAGCAGAGGTAAGTCTTCATCTTGCTTTCAACTTCATGGGAGTCAGCTTCATCATGGGGCTTGATGGGTTTTGCAATTTTGCATGAATTTCACAATACTGTTCTTGCAAGAACATGTCCGGAACAGCTGACCTTGCTACAAAAATGCAATGCTTGAAATTAGAAAAAAAAATGGATTTAACAATTTTACATTTCATTCATTGTAGTGTTACGGTTGGATATCTGAGATAAACTGGATTATTAAACAATCCATTTCAAAAGTGCAGTTATGGATGTCATAAGCTTCATGTTAAGCTAAATGATCTTTCTATACATGAAGTAAAGAGAAGAAAAAGGAAGGAAAAAAGAAGATGTGTGTCATGTGAACACACAGAAGAATAAAGCTAAGTCAGCTAAGTGTGAATTTGCTGATTACCGTGCTCTTTCATGGAAATAGACCATTCTAGGCTCTACTTTGACCAAGATAAAAGAGTTAATGAAGATGAACGAATTAAACTTGTGTTCAGGATCTCACTTTTTTTACTAATCAACTTAAAATATATTATATACTCCTGTCTTTAAGACAAATCTGTAATGGGATAGGTATTACTGTGTATCCAGTACCACTGTCTGACAATTCTCTGTAATCAAAAGCATATTCAGTGAGGTACTGAATAAATGAATGAAAGTGTGGAACTTATTATGTTATTGTTTGTTAAGCATATTTCTTGACATAAGGCACATTTCGAGGCTATTGCTTTTAATAATAGCTTGAATTTGGATACATTTTCTGAATAGTAATTTTAATGAGTATACTCATAGTATATATAGGATATTGTATCTATTGTATCTGGATTGTAAAGCTGCAAAACAAGTAGAAAAATGCCTTATAATATCCCAAATGTGAGAAGGTTGAAAATTTTCCAACAAATTTTTGGTCCCTGTCCAGATGAAATTAAACAAATGGGAACAAATATTTCAATGCGACAGGCTGCAAAGTTCCAAAAGCTAAAATTTTTTAATTTGTTTGTTATGTAACAACCGCAGCAGCAACCTCATTACCCTCTCGTCTCTTCCCACAAGAGGAAGTTGAAAAGGGGGTATTTTTTTCTATTTATTTCTGGCCCCTGCCTTTTGATAAAGGCTCATTTAGGGGCAGTTCATTTAAAGCTGTGCACAAACAAACATGGCCGGTTTGAAAAAAAAAAAAAAAGAGAAGTAAAAGAGAAAGAAATTCAGGCATGTCAGGACCTGAATTGTTCTCCAGCTGGAATATGAACAGAAATATTAAGGTGTAGTACTTACATTAACTTAAATGTAAGTAAATTAAAAAAAAAAAATTGTTTTATTATTATAATACTAGATGGATCCATTCACTGGCTATGAGATTTTGAATTTTGTAAGAATTTTGTAAGTGTAAGAATAACTAATTATCCAAAATGCCTTTATAAGAAAAATAATTTGATCAGACCTATAATATTGATTATAATATTTATTTTATATTTCTATTATTTTTATTAAATAATATTATTTCATATTTATTTCAGACCTAGAATGTCATTTATTTATTTATTTAATATACATTTTATTTTTTTCTGGGATTAATCTAACTGGGGCAAAATCTATATTTACTATCATTTAAATTAGTAACAAGGCGAATGAAACATACCGTCCAAGACAAGTATGAAATGAATGAATTTACAATTTATTGTTGTCACAAAATGACTAAAATACATTTCCATTTTTCTTTTTCCCTGTTTTGGTAAAAGCAAACACTCAGATTAGACATGCTATTGCAAATTTGAAAAAAAGTTGGAGAACATCTTTATGTTGAACTTATTTCTGACTAAATGAAGTGAACAAAAATGATATGAAATGATAATTAACAATAATTCTTATAGTTTTTTTTCTTTGTTGTAAAAGGTAGAAAAATCTAAATATATTTAGAGGCAAATAAGGCAGAAGCAGCAAAGTCCAAACAGACTAGTTCAGGCATTTCTTATTTTCACGGCTTTTGAAGGAAAATGCTATGACTTTTTATAGCACAATGGCTGGTTGGGGTCACAGAGTCCATGCGGCTGACAGAATTTACTTTGTATGGCTTCCATCCAGTCCGGAGCAAAGGAGTAAAAAGAAAAAGGAGCGGAGCAAAGACTGCACGAGAGAAAATGAGAGGCAGAAAGAAAAAGATGGAGGGAGAGTAGAAAGTTCATAGTGGTCAGTGGACAGTACGTCCTAATTGTGTCACATTTTAAGTGATATACATTGCTGTGCAAAAATCCTCTATTTCACTCATTGTCTATGCCAGTTTATCCTGTATACTGAATTGCAGGGGATTCAAGCCTATCCCAGTAAACTTAGGGTATGAGGCGACGTACACCCTGGACAGGTACTCATTAACACACTATGGGAACGCCAATTAGCCTAATCTGCATGTCTTTGGTTTGTGGGAGGAAACTAGTGTACCCAGGGGAAACCCACCAAGCATGGGGAGAACATGCAAACCTGGCAGGGAATCAAACGCGGACCTTGGAGTTGCAAGGCGACATGTGGTATTAACCACTAAGCCACTGTTCCGTCACCTCTGCGAATATATAATTAAAAAATATGTTGTTTATGTAGCAACCTCAGCAGCACCCTCATTTCCCCTCTCATCTGTTCCAACCACTCAGCATTCAGCATCACCAGTAGACTAATAACCGGCCTGATCATCTGTCATCATCTGCTCCAGTTTCTCACTGGTTCATGCCTTAAGTTAGATATTTTTCCCTTTGCTTAAATTATTCATAGGTCACTTTGTGGCTCCAAAAAAACATTCCTCTCAAACCGCTCAGGTACAAGGACTGGACTGAAAGCGAGAGCCAAAAACTTGCCAAAAATGAGAGCTAAAAAGGTCCTTCAGGAAGCCTTGAGAACTTTTCCTCAAGACCACATTAAAAATACAAGAATGTCTGCTGCTTTGGAAGCAAAATATGAAGTAATGAGGGGTGGCTCAAGACTTTTGCACAGGTCTCCTTTACTAGGAAGCCAGAAATATTAGGGATTTATGCGTCTCCTCACACAGTTCGGAAATAGTTTAGCTTCAGGAAATATCTGAGTGATAATCAAAACAAGACGAGAGGACAATAAAGAAATGAACACAGAAATTGAATACAGAATAACAAAACACTGAAACACTCCTCACGCCCTTTACTACGTCAAACAGTAAACAAAGAACAGACTGTGTACAGTGGTGGCCAAAAATATTGAGACAACAGATGCCATGTATTACTGTACATTTCTGTCAGAAAAACTAGCTGAAAAGCTGTCTATGTCATAATGGTGTTCAGATAATCCTGGAGCCAGGCCTGGATCATCTTCAGACATAAACCCAATAAGCCCAACTGTTGGACAATGGTGAAGAAGGCAGGAACGGTTAAGAACCCATCTTCTGTACATGAACTTCAGGAAGCAATCAAGCCGGCATGGTTTGAGAAAGAGACACCAGAGTACTGTGGATGTTTTTTGACTCTATGCCCAGCCGGATCCAGCAGGTTTTGAAGAATAAAGGACTTGATATTGATTTGTAATATGTTTAGTGTAGTGGTTACGACTGTGGCCTCGCACCTCCAGGGTTGAGGGTTCGATTCGGGTTTGTGTGCAAGGGGTTCGCATGCTGTTCCCGTGCTTGGTGGGTTTCCTCCGGGTACTCCAGTTTCCTGTCTCAGCCTAAAGACATGCAGATTGGGGTAATTAGTGTTCCCAAATTGCCTGTAGTGTGTGTGTGTGCCCTGCAATGAATTGGCATCCTGTCCAGGGTACACCCCGCCTAAAGAATCTTCGGGCCCCAGAGAGAATGTCATTGAAACATTGACATCTTACAGTATGTCTCAATACTTTTGGCCACCACTGCATGTGTGTTTGTGTCTTTTCAAGTGTTTGTATGAGTATTTGGATGTTTGCATAGCAAAATACGGGGAGTTATGACTAACATGATCCTAGCGTTAATCATCTGCAGTCCTTCAAAATCCTAACAGCTTGTTGTGAGTCAGTGTTGTGCATCAACCAGACTTAAGGTACAGTACATGCTGTCTGTCTGAAGAAGGAGCGATATAAATGAAGCCCCAGACACAACTGTAAGCAATTAAACCGCAAACAATAAAACATATGGTCCTGGAGAGCTTTTTATATTCTGTAGCGCCAGAATTTTATTCCCCAGCCAGAATAATTAATTAAAACCTTATTTATACTTGTGCTTCATGTCACACTCACGGTAAAAAGTTGACATAGCATTAGTGAGCATTTGCCCTGAGTGTATGATCATATGCATGACATGATTGCCTTACTTAACGATGAAGTAATTTCCACTTTCCGTTACACCATGGAGATTCAGGATGCTCATGTGTGCAGCAGGCTAATAAAGTTCTTCATTCATATTTATTCTCTACAGTGTTTTTTTTTTTTTTACTGGGGGATCAGCATCACTGTTTCAATCATCTTAATAAGCTAATCTGGAAAAACTTGAGAACATCTCAGACAAGACTCTCCATGGCTTGGGTGTCGTAGTGGGGGTTGTTTGAGCATCAGTTCACTCCAACATTTCATCATCTGAATTCCTCAGCACAAACAATAACATTTGGTGCAAAGAAATTGAATACGTTTTACTGTTTAATTCTCTAGGTGGAGAACCAACAGTCAGCGTCTGTAAGGGGTAAAAATGAACTCGAACTGTAAGTGTTTTCAGAAAGTTCACAGGGTGAATTTTGTGAGAAGCTTTCAAGCTTGCATGCTCTCTGCGGTTGCGTTTTTAACTACCATGAAAAGAATTCTACAATCACAGGTTTGGTCTTAGCATCTGCTGTGTTGTCCGACATGCACAACATCTGTGGGTGTTTTTTTTCTTCTTTTCCCTACACAATTACACCATGCTGATCAGCAAAGCCACGCAAACATTTTCTCCACAGGAAGTATACCAAGTTATACTAGCTAGCGCTGCATGCTAACGTGGTTAGGAATTACACATTGGAGCTGCCACGACGCTTCTGTTCTTACACACAAGAATTTCAGCTCTTACGCTGCTTTCCATCAGCTTCATAAGGGTAAACTAATGAACAGTAAGTACCAATTGATAAAGTACCAATTTGACCCCCCTTTCATTGCATATCAGTTGCGTTTGCTAAGTTTGAGAGAAAGTTAGACAGGATATTGTTTTTTTCGGGCACTGTCACTAAATAATTAATGCTTTAATCAGTCAATCCGTCTAAACCTCTTAGATTTTTAACCTACCCTACCAGCTGGCCTTGCATTCTTTCATGATGCAAACAGTTGTCAAATATTGCATAACCATACACCCACAACACACCTTTAAAAAAAAAGTGTTTGCAAATCATACCGTGCATTCCTATAGAGAGCTTTTACATACAGTAGTTTAGATGGTTTTTAGATCAGTGGTTTTCAACCCTGGACCCTGTTATACTGTATATACAGTGGCAAGAAAAAGTATTTGAACCTTTTGGAATTTCATGGTTTTCTGCATTAATTAGTCATAAAATGTGATTTGATTTTTATCTAAGTCAGGGGTATTGTCAAATATGATGTGCCTAAAATAATGACACAAAATTCATTCAACAATTCATTCAACATTCCAAATGATAGTGTAAATACTAAGTGAACCCTTGGACTCAATAACTGGTTGACCCCCCTCGGCAGCAATAACCTCAACCAGGTGCTTCCTGTAGCTGTGGATCAGACCTGCACATCGTTCAAGAGGAATTTTAGCCCATTCTTTCTGCCCGAACCGTTTTAGCTCCATCATTCGTTGGACGTTTCATGTGTATGTCTCTCTTCAAGTCATTTCATAGCCCCCCTAATGGGTTGAGGTCTGGCCACTTCAAAAGGCGGATTTTTTGTTTTGTTTTTCTGAAGCCATTCTATTGTGGACTTGGTCTGGTGTGGGTCATTGTCCTGTCGCATCACCTACCTTCTTTAGAGTTTCAACTAACATACAGACATTCTCACATTATCATGAAAAACTTTTTAATATGCCCGGCAAATTCATGCTCCCCTCTGTGACTGCAATCAAATCATGATGTTTCTTCCACAATACTTTACATTTAAAATTATGTTTTCAGGATGATATACACTGCCATTTTTATGTCAGATGTAATGCTGAATGTGTTCAATCTTAGTTTCATCAGTGCACTACACATTTTGCCAATTCCGCTGTGGAGTGTCAATGTGCTCTTTCACAAGCTTCAGGCGTGCGGCAATGTTCTTTTTAGTATGCAGTGGCTTCCTTTCTGGTGTCCTGCCATGGACCCCCTACTTGTTCAGTGTTTTACATACCGTAGACTCATGAACACAGATGTTAGCCAGTTCCAATGAGGCCTTCAAACCTTTGGCAGTCACTCTGGGTTGTTTTTTACCTCATTGATGACTCTTCGTTGTGTCCTTGGGGTCATTTTGTCTGGGTCCCACTTTTCAGTAGAATAGCCACAGTCCCAAAGTGTCTCCATTTGCTGAATTGTAGACTGTTGGAATTTTTAAATCTTTGAAATCACTTTTGTCCTTGGTCATGGATCCTCTTTAAGCTTTTGTTGAGGCATGGCTCACATTCACGTACAGTATTCTTCTTGTGCTGAGTTTGAATGTTTTTTTCTTCTTCTGTCAGTCAAAGTACTTCTAGTCCACACCTACTAACTCTTTTTCTTAACGATGTTTGGTTTGTCAACACCTGACTCCAACTATCTTTTATAAAGTCTTTTTGAGTTTTTGAGGTTTTTATGGCTGTTCTCATTATTTGTCAATACTCTTGACTCTTGATTAAGATCAGATTGCACACAACCATGAAATTCCAAAAGATGTACCTACTTTTTTTTTGCCACTGTACAGTATATTGCCAATGCTAAATTATCGATTCCCAAACTATTTCAGTAAATAATGCAGTAATGCATATTATTCAATAATGTATAAAATAATGAAAATATGCAATAATGCATATTTTCAGACCTTAACCTCCCTTTATTTCACCCCTCTTCCAAACAAGCCATTTCAGTGTCTATGTAAATTAACTGCTTCTGAGTCACATCACTCCAGATAATAGCAGAATGTGGGAACAAGGTGAGGGAGGGTGTCTTCTTATATGAAGTCACAATTAAGGAAAATTTTCACTGGCTTTTTTATGCACTGGCTAATGGGGAAAAAAAGATATAGGGCAAACAGCGGGGATTGTTTCTTTTCACATTTTTTCATTTGTATACACACACTGGAGACCTGAATGTGAATGTTGAAACATCTCTAAAAAGTTACATTTGCATGATATGTTCAAACATTAGTACCCCTCTTTGTGCTTTATTATCAAAAATTATTTTATCCTAGCAGGCAAATACAACCTATAACCTATTCAACAACATATAACCATTTTTAGTGTGCTATGAAGCCAAAAAGAAAAAAACATGTGGGCAATACTAAGAACCAACATGATTCTCAATAGCTTATAGATTCACCTTTAGTAGAAACCGCTCAAAGTAATAATTTCCTGTATGACTTTATCATTCTCACACATTGTTGTGGAGGAATTTTGGCCCACTATTCATCACAACGTTGCTTCACTTCATTGAGTTTATTGGGAATTTGCATATGCACAGCTCTCTTAAGGTCGTGCTACAGCTTGTCAGGTGGGATGAGGTCTGGAATAAGCCATTCCAAAACCTTGATTGTTTTATTTTTCAGCCACGCTGATTGATGTAGATTTACTGGTGTGCTTTGGATCATTATCCTGTAGGAAGCTTTTAGCGAGGCTTTAGCTGTCAGACGATGGCCTCACATTTGCCTCTAGAATGCTCCGATATGCAGAGGAGTTCATGGTTGACTCAATGTCTGCAAGGTGCCCAGTACCTGTGGCTGCAAAAACAAGCCCAAATCATCACCTCTCCAGCAGTGGAAGTGCTCTTTGGTTTTCACCATGGTGCACATTAAGGCTAAACAGCTCCACTTTGGTCTCATCTGTCCATTGCACATTGTTCCAGTCTTGTGGTTTGTATTATGCAGTTTTGTGAACAGTCATGCTTCCATTTTCATTTTAGAAAGAAAAGCTTTCTTCTGGCAACATTTATGAAAACACCATACTTGTTCAGTCTTCTTCTAATTGTGCTGTCACTACCTTTAACATTTAACATTCTCAGTGAGGCGTGTAGAGACTCTTGTAACCTTGGGATGAATGTGCTGGGACGTCCACTCCTGGAAAGACTGGCAACTGTATTGAATGGTTTCCATTTCTGCACAATCTTTCTCACTGTAGAATGTTGAACTACGAATTGTTTGGAAAAAGGTTTTTATTCTTTTATAATCCTATCCAGATTTATGGGCAGCAAATTGCTTATGACGTTGTATTAACATGCAACTGAATGGTCCAGACCAGCAAACTGCCAAATCTTCTCGTTTTATATGATGAACAATTAATTAAGGGCTGATTATTAGAAGCACCTGGCTGCAACTTATCCTCTTAAATCCTGTTTAAGCGGTATAGTTTCATTTATGTTAAATAAATATTGACATTGGGAAAAATAGGGTGTATTTGCCTAATAGTAAGACCTACTATGCTCATATGATTTTTATTATGTTTTACACAAAAAACAACATAGAATTAAAAAAAGGTAGTACTAACTTTTGAGCATAACTGTCACAATTGTATCCATGTTTCTCAAGTTGTCTTGGGATATTGCTAACTGGTTACAGTAAGTCAACGTGTAAGGAAAGCAACAGTCATAATATTTGTTCAAAACTCTCTAGTGTAACCATTATGTCTACATTTTGTCCCTTGTACATTTTGTTCTCTAACTTTGGTTTTTGTTCAATGTATGATCTAGCTTTTTCCTACTACTCTTCAGTTTATCCCTCATGCCCTTTATGCTTTCATTCCATCTCGCTGTGTCTCCGCTGCAGTTGTCTCGTGCTTCTCAAAGGGAGTCTGCCTCACATTTTCAGAACAACTGGGTTAAATAAAAGCAGCATTAGTCACAGACTAATGACTAAGCAAAAATAAATAAATAAAGCTTAACTGGTAATGGAAATAGTGAGGGTTACTGTAAAATTCCACCAGCCTTAATGAACAAATGTTATCCTGGTCACTTCATCAAAAGTTGCATGCATTCGTTGCCCCTTCCTGAATTTTTTTTTCTTTTGCATATTTGTTTGCACTTAAACGTTTGAGATCATTAAACAAATTTTGATATTACACAAATATGCATTTTCTCAGTTTAAACAGTATTTAAGGGGATAAGTTGCAGCTGCTAATAATCAGCCCTTAATTAATTGATCATCGGCAGGTGTGCAGACCTCTATAAAAGGATATTTCATGCAGAAAACACTCACTCAGTCTATAGAAACTACAAACATGTAAACTTTATGCTTAAAGCCTTAATGCCGGAATCAAACCCGGACCATGGAGATGCGAGGCCGCAGTGTTAACCACTAAGTTACTGTACAGTACCACTATGTAGAAAAACGGTGAATTACAACAACAACAAAAAAATTGTCACAGATGACATTTTGTCATTAGTTCTAGTTATTAACAAATAATTTTAAACATCTGTAAGGTATTATATCTGATGAGAAGGTTTCTGTGCTCATAAAACAACTCCCTCATTCACTTCCTGACTCCTAATATGGTAACATTTCCTATAGCCTGTATCCAGATGAATATACATCCAAACAGCTGGTGTTTGCTGAAATCCTTTTGTTTAACCAGAAAATGCAAATGTGTTTCCTATCGCGCCTGTCTGTCTCCGCTCTCTCTATGACTGACATGTTAATGACTGGTTCTTTTGATGTTGGGCTTGTATGTGACAACAGCACCTGGCCAAATGCTTAAATTTGCTCTCTTTGCAGAGAATAGACAGAGATATTCCGATATTTTGCCTGCATGTGTGTGTGTTGTATTTCCAAGTTGATCGGGCCAGGCCGCTAAGTATATCGAGGTGCGGCGGACACAACATGCAATAACTGTTCTTTTAATTCATCTTAAAACTTATTTCAGACACTTCTTTTGAACCTAAAAACTAGTCCAGAGACATATAATTAATTAGGGTACAGTAAATGGTGCTCCTACGTAGATTGCCCATAGTGTGTGACTGAGTTAGTGTGTGCTTGTGTGCACTGTGATGAATTGACACCCCATCCAAGGTGTGCTCTGTTAATGCCCCAAGTCCCTTTGGATCGGCTCCAGGACTCCCGTATCTGCATACAGGGTAAACGGTA
Organism: Clarias magur; assembly: GCA_013621035.1. NCBI lineage: Eukaryota > Metazoa > Chordata > Actinopteri > Siluriformes > Clariidae > Clarias > Clarias magur. The sequence goes on along the minus strand of QNUK01000007.1, from coordinate 4,947,760 downwards.
TAGAGAATGAGAATGAGTAGACAATAAAAGCAGAAAACAACTAATGTTTCCAATATGGGTACATGAATAAACATTACTTAAAGTGTTACCTAAAGAGTCCTAGAGAAGAGACATGGTCTGATAGTTCTTGATCCAAACCTAGAATTCAGTAAAACATTGTATAATCTAGCCAATATTCAATCCATGAAATACTGGGACAGCACTATACTCATTAGCATTAATAGCATTAGACTATTAGCATTATTAGAGTAGACTAATCCTGTGATGGGATTTGTGGATTTATACCCCTATCTCACCTCCAGTACGCGGATTCGCGCGGTGGCTGTAAGTACTGTACGGTTCATCATGATTCACCACGAGTTTTGGCGGTGTGATTACGTTTCCATCTTTCCACGCGAAAAATTAAACATATTTAATTTTTTGCCTGTCCTTGCAGATGCTTGCGTAAAATAGAGGTATAAGAGAAGGCCATCCCTTGACATTTGTAGAACTGGAGGCACTGCAGGACTATAGCGTAACACATTCTATTTCTATATGTGTGCACTGAGAGTTTCATTCTTATTCATGGTTTTAATTTAAAAATGTTTATGCTTGGTGTTGGCCTTAAAGACGTGTCTGGTCTCCACTCCTGTTTATGGTTTTTATGGACAGGATACCAACATGTAACCAATGTTAGAGATCTGTCTAAGCCCCATAGGGTTAGAAGCAACAACCCTATTATTTGCAGATGATGTGTGGTGTAGTTGCAGACTTTCATTCCAGCCAAATAGGACACACACACACACGCTAGTTCACATTAGAACAGAACAAAAAGAATAAATACATCAAATAAGGTCCTTTTGGCACTTTTTGGATAAGACTCTTGACCACACCCGCAGCTGGTGTATTCTTCTTTGTGCACATGAAAATGAGAGGCCTGCAAGGGTTTAAACCAAGTAAATCACTGGCACTTAGGATTCTTTGTCCCTTCATTTCTTGCCAAGAAATGACAGTGAAAGAAATTCACGAAGCTTGATCAAAAGAGTGTCTTCAACTTGTTAACTAGGAAGCGGATGATGAGAAATACACATCCAACCTCAACAAATATTACATATTGTTAAAGGGATTGATCAGTTCCCCAAAAAGTTTTCAAAGCACTCATAAATTGTAACCTTAAAGGCATACTAGGATTAGATATTTTTTGACAGGGGCAGGTTTATGCAGTGCCATTGTGACAAACAGCTTGGACCCCCCTGTCGCTACCCCTCTGGATGCTGGGTTTCTTCTATCCTACAGAGCTAAGGAGCTATTACAAAATAGGTTTTATCCATGGTCTCAGGCAGAACTTTGCAAGGACTGTGAGTTGTGGTAAGCACCATACAGTAGCTGTACCTTATGTAGAATATCAGTTTGGGGGATCCCTAATATTTTTTTTCCTGGAGAGAAGTGGCTTCTTTGCTGCCTTTTCTGAAATGTAGGTGAGCGATACCATCAGTCCTGTGACATGAGCAACTTCTCCCATGCAAAAACAGTCTGGTGACAAACAATAGATTTTCCAGCATGATGAAGCACCTTCGAGCACCAAGTTATAACTACAGTAAGTGGCTCAGGAAACTAAACATTGGAATTTTGGCTCCATGGCCAGGAAACTTTCCAGACCTTAATCTCATTGAGAACTTGTGGTCAATCCTCAAGAAGCGTATGGACAAACAAAACCCCACACATTCTGACAAACTCCAAGCATTGATTATGCAACATTGGGCTGCCATCAGTCAGGATGTGGCACAGAAGTAAACACAGCACAGCATAAACTTAATGTAAAATTGTCAATAAAAGCCGCTGGCACTTATGAAATGCTTGTAATTATAAGTCAGCATAGTAACACCTGACAAAAAGATCAAAAACACAGCAAAAGAAGTCTTTGTGAAAATGAATCTTGCTCTAAGGTGATGGCCATACAGCAATCCACTGGCCATGGCCCGTCCCCCCACTTAAAATTGTCTGTAACTGCCACTGCTGCTTTGATGGTTCTTTATAGCTGTTCCTCATAGATAAACATATTAATTACACAAGGTTAACTTTGTAACTTTGAAACACTGTTGGAAATCAGTCAATCTTCATGGATGAAGTTGAAGTATATGTCAAATAACCAGTTTCGGGAACTGTTAGGGACCTTTGGAGATTCCTACGAATAGAAAAATTTGAGCATCTTGATAAAACATTTCCTTTTATCATGAGGTTGCTGGCTAATGGTTGACAAACACTACAGTAACTGGGCCTCCGAGTGGTGCAGTGGTAAAGTGCTTGCCCTATCATCCGGGGATTGCGAGTTCAATTGAGATTGTGAGCTCACGAAAACGGAAGGAGTGGATAGCGCTGCAACGTCTTCGCGGTTTAATGACGTCATCAGGCACACCGAGGCGCTACTCAACCCAAACAGACGGGGCGTTATATTCCTACCACAATTCTGAGCAAACAAAGCACTCTATGCGCATGCAGTGTCTCCACTGCGCGCTCAACAGCTCAATTCTGCGCGTGCAGTGTCTACCCTGCTCGCTCAACATGTTCTCCGTGCACACTACACTCTGCCTGCGCACACTCGCTCAACTTCGTCCAGTGTTACTGGACTGCCACAAAACCAGCCAATCACTATGGAATAAAATCACTGTCAAAAATAATCGTGCGTAAAAAAAAGATTTGTGTGTAATTCTGTGTTTTGTCCGAGTTGGATTCCAAAATCTACGGCAACGACAGCTTACAGACACGATATTTAGTGTGTTTGTTAGAGTACAACTCTGAAAATATACGACTCTGACTGTTTACAGACACAAAACTTGTTTTTACAATTCCTCAGTTACACGGACAAATTGCAAAATTACGCCCATGAATGTAGTGTGTTAAACCACTGTCAAAAATCAAGTCCACATGCACAAGCATTAATATCCGAAGGAGGAGGAATCGATACGGCGCATGCGCCCTGCCGCCGTTTTAAACTCCTAAAATCTTACCTGCTATAGTTAAAACATCTCTGTAATTTTACATCTCTTAAACATGTACGAATCTGTGACAAAAAGAAAACTTATCTGAGACGATGAGAGAGCGCTCGGCTGCTGATATGCCATTTTGGCGCAGCTGGTTTAAAACGGTGGCCGAATCGATTCCTCTTCCCTCGGCTATTAATGTCTGTGCATGTGGTCTTGATGACGTATTTTTGACAGCGGTCTAACACACTACATTCATAGGCGTAATTTCGCAATTCATACACAATTATTTTTGACAGTGATTTTATTCCATAATCACAGACTTCCACACAACACTTCTGATTGGCTGTTCCTTCTCTATCAGTGTGGCAGTTTTGTAACACTGGACAGAGTTGAGTGCGCGCGGAGAACATGTTGAGCGAACAGACGCACTGCATGCGTAGAATTGAGCTGTTGAGTCCTTTTAAGTAGGCGCGATGTTTCAGACGCTATGCCAAGTGTAAACACTTGAATCGGATATGGGTCATAGTTGAAAAAACGTGTAAACAGACGGTCAGAAAAATCAGATATAGGCAACAAATCAGAATTGGGCATCAAGACCTGCAGTGTAAATGGGGCTTTACATGTCCCATGATGGCTATATAATATATTTTTACATAATTAACTATAACAGATAAGGCAAGGAGGCAGGAAAAGACCTTTTCACACTTAAACAAGGGACCAGAGCTTAAATGCTGAATAAGCATGAATAAGCATGCTGAATAAGCATTTAAGTGCAAAACACTTGTAGCAGGCAACAGCTGACAAAAGCCAGATGCTACTGTATGCAGCTTTTCTTGTAAGGTGGCTTTACTGTGGATGTCATTAGCAAGTATATCGCCTAAGGGCCAGTTCCTAGAACCATTTATTCACCATGCGGTTCCTCTGCATTTACCAGATGCACTTACCCAGAGTGACTTACAGAAGTCCTTTTGTGTTCTCTATTAAAAATATCCTCATGCTAGTTAAGGCTAAGGGAAAGGTCTGTTAGGCTACATTTGCAGTACATTACAAGCCACATTGCTCTATTTCGGTTCACATTCATGAAGTCAAGTGACTTTTATTTGACTTAATGTGGGCGTGTCTGTCCTCTGAAATGGTACGCAAGACCACATCAATATGTCTTTAGCTGTTTTATAAGTTGTTGCTAACATGCTATGAAATCCCTGCACTTCCAGTGCTGATCATGACCACATATGAAATTGATTGAGATCTGATCTGAAAAACACCAGCCCCAAAAAATGTAGATCTGTGTTACATAAGGGTAAAAAAAAAAAAAAAAAATTCAGAATTGAGTCACTTTAGGATGGTAATGTGAACATAGCCTTAACCTTCCTTTGAATGTAGTCAGAGAACCAACGAAAGTTCATTCCATCACCAGCATGACAGGACTGTGAAGAGTCTTAATCCATGTCTTGAAAGATCAAGTCAAGTCATGACATGCTAGAGGTTTAAAAGGAGTGTGGTGAAGAACTGGATGTTACAAGTTGTATACGGTAGGTGGGTGATGCTCTGTTTTAGGCTTTGCCTTGAAACTTCCTTCAAAAGACTTAAATATAAAGCATTCATCATTGCCCCTCTTCTAAAGCATTTTAACACTGCTGCCCTTTATATCGCTTCATTGGTAGGAGTGGTAGTAGTAAAACCTCAAAGCTCATCCCTGGAGCATGCATATATACAGTCTTATGCAAAAGTTTAGGCACCCCATTGATAAATAACAGATTTTGGTGATTTTTTAATTGAAAAGATGTTAACACAGTCTCTCTTGAAAATGGAAAAAAAATGCACAATATTTTCAGCAAACATTGGTTCATAGTTACAAAAAAAAAAAAAAAACATTATTATGGCATTGTGCAAAAGTTTGGGCACCCTAAGAGTTTCAGAGTCTCAGATTCTTTTTTTTTTTACAAGGTTTCAGACCTTAATCAGCTCGTTAGATCTGATGCATAGCAACAGCTGTGATTAGTAAATGCCAATTTCAAAGCTTTACAAATGCTTTGACTCTTCAAACCTTGTGCACACACTTGCGGACACTCACCAACCATGGGTTCCAGCAGCTGTGTAAGACTCTGAAAATGAAAGTTATTGATGGCCACAATGCAGGAGAAGGCTACAAGAAGATAGCAAAGCATTGTCAGTTTGAGTCTCCACAGTGAGAACAGAGTTCAGGGGAACTGTGGAGGTCAAGATGAGACCTGGAAGACCAAGAAAACTCTCTGAGAGAACAGCTCGTTTGCTGGTCAGAAAGATTTTTGCATTTGACTGCAGAAAACCTGCAGGAAGATTTAGCAGACTCAGGAGTGGTGGTGCACCATTCCACTGTGCAGTGATGCTTGCACAGACAAGATCTACATGGAAGAATCAGCAGAAGAAAACCATACCGGCGTCCCCATCTTAAATTCCAACCTCAGAAGTGCAACAGGACATCTACAGAAGCCTGATGCGTTTTGGACTGCTGTGGACTGATGAAGTTAAAATAGAACTCTTTGGCCACAATCAGCAAAGGCATGTTTGGAGAAAAAAAGGAGAAGCATTTCCTGAAAAGAACACCTTGCCAACAGTTAAGCATGGAGGTGGATCTATCATGCTTTGGGGTTGTGTTGCAGCCAGTGGCACAGGAAACATTGCAGGGGTGGAGAGAAGAATGGGCTCCACTAAATACCAGCAAATTCTGGAAGCAAACATCACACCATCTGTAAAACAGCTGAAGCTGAAAAGAGGATGGCTTCTACAACAGGACAATGATCCTAAACATACCTCGAAATCCACTATGGAATACCTCAAAAAACACAAGCTGAAGGTTTTGGAATGGCCATCACAGTCCCCTGATTTAAACATCATTGAAAATTTGTGGGTAGATCTTAAAAGAACTGTGCATGTAAGACGTCCAAAGAATATTACAGAATTAGAAGCCTTTTGCAAGGAAGAATGGGAGAAAATCCCAAGTACAAGAATTAAGATGGCTATAAAAAGCGTTTGCAAGTTGTGATATCTGCCAGAGGAGGTGTTACTAAGGACTGATTATGTAGGGTGCCCAAACATTTGCACAGTGCCACAGTAATGTTTTAATTTTTTAAAATCTTTTTTTTCAATTTATGACTTAAAAAGTAACTATCCACCAGTGTTTGCTGAAAATATTGTGAATTTTTTCCATTTCCAAGAGAGACATGAGTGTTAACATCTTTTCAATAAAAAAAAAATCACCAAAATCTGTTATTTATCAAGGGGTGCCCAAACTTTTGCATAATACTGTATATACAGTATATATAGTCCCTGACTTACGATGGAGCTCCATTTCAGGAGCACATTCGTAAGTCAGATTCAAATAAACTGCCTCTTATACACTTTTGACGCAAATATACAATGTAAAAAAACACAGGTTTGGTACTTTGGTTCCACGTTACACCCTCGTGAGACTGCGCCTTTAAATTGCGAGGGGAATCCCGGTGATGGACCAGGGTCAGCTGACCACATTTAAACTTAGGAGAAGGTTAACGCTACATGGTGTTTACTGTGTGTTTGAACGAATGCCATTTTGTTTCGGAGCTGCATTGGACTGTCAGCTCTGTCTCACTGAGGGTTTTCCAAAATGGGTTTAATAATAGGATTATTCACCATCAGGACAGCTGTAGAGGACAGTCATTTTCTATCATGAGTCGGCCTCAACGGTTTCGATGAATCAGTCCAGGAGCACCCTAAAAATATATATATGTCCCCAAAAATAAATTCCAAAACGCTAAATCAAAACAAATAGGCATGCCCTATTTCCATCTGCTACACATCAAAGGATCTGCAACATACACACAAACATGAACACGCACAATGCAACATGATCCTGAATTTGACAAAAAGGAAGCTCCAATTTCTGTTCATTTGTTTTGGTTTTGTTGAGTTTTTGAAAGTGTGCTGAAAAGCTGAATAGAATGAGATCAGATAGAAACTTTATCTTATTCTCTAAACAACACAGTATTATGACTGTATACAGGATATGTTACTGTATATTTACTGTACATAGTATTTATATAGTAGATATTATGTTAGATATTATAAATAATGTACATTGGAAATACTGTGCTATTTTATATAAATAAATTAAGCATATGCAGATTTTGCAATTCATGAGAGGCGCTGGAACCAGTCCTCCATGGATACCGAGAGACGACTGCATTTATGACTTGGAGGAGTCATTTTGTGGTGCCTGCTGTTAAAAGAAGTAATATAAGTTAATTTAATTGCCTGAGAAGTCCCAGGGAACCCGAGCCAGCTCACCCTAAAGTAAAGTAAAAGTACTGAAGGCACAAATAAAATAAAATGTTATTAAATTAAATTAAATTAATGAGTCAGGATTTATTCAAGGATGTAAATGTTGCTTGAAAGTCATTATATTATCCCAATGTAATTTACTGAATGTGAATCTAATATGATTTGAACAGCAACAACAATAAATTTGCCGAATTGTGAAGTATTTTTATTCCAGAAAATACAAGATTATCCTCATCCCTCTCACCCTGGTGCCCCACTTCTGGTTGGAGATCTTGTCACATGGAGGCCCATCTGGAGGTTGTCTGGCTGGGAATGCACATACGTGACTGGATACGGATATCGACTTTTCCATAAGGACGGTCCTGGCCTCGGCTGTTCTCCAAGGACATGTGACTGCAGTCGCTCAATAGTTCAGGACTGGAATTTCCTGCAGTTTTGTACCTGAGCCTCCAATAACGGAACTGGACTCCATATTAACTTGAGCACATTAGACAGACTGCAAATCACTTCCTGCGATCCGTGAATTCTTCAAATGAGGATAGGTGAATTTTTCCCTGCAAATTTTTTGAACTCGGCTTGCTGAGCTGGAACAAACTGATCATTTTGATACATACTGTGCATATTTTCATACTCATTTCCCTAATTTTTCTTTTGATTCTATAAAGCCACTTTGCAACAATGGCCGTTGTTAAAAGTGCTATATAGATAAAATTTAATTGCATTGAGAAGTATAATTTAAAGTGTTTATTTTTACCAATAACCTCACATTAATTGTCCGGTTCTTAGTAAAATAACACTTTAAATTGCACAGATATTAAGAAAATCTATACACGTGAGAACAGCCAACGTGGACAGTTTCTTTTAACAGCCTTGATGTAGCTTACAGCCCCCTCAAAATTCAGTCTCTCTACAGGGAGCAGAAATTATGGATGCCCTGTGGGCCCCTTTAATATGAAATACCTCTCTGCCTTTATGCCCCAAACTCGTTAAAAACAGCCCCTAGCACAAAGGCCCCAACTTCCTGAAAGGGTCAGTTTGTGGGTTGGGGACATCAGAGCAAAGGGTTGGAAATTAGACCTACATTAACACACGTCCTGTGTCCTAACACATAAAAGTGTTGAAGTTACTATAAGGCGTCCAACTCTCTCTTACCTCAGCCAGTGGAAAAAAATTGAGACATTGATTTTTAATTAGTATCTCAGAATTTGGTAAAAATAATGTAGTTGACCTTGTAGTTGACCCAGGTTCTCAGCGAGCTTTGAGATTTCTACTTTTAATTACCTGGGTAAAAAAAAGTAAACATTAAATTAAAACAACAACAATATAGACGTTTTGGTTTTCCTAGTTCCTCAGACAACTAGCCAAATGTGAGTTTTATATGAATATGAGGAGTGTTCAGATCAAACCGGGACTTTGCAATGAAATTTCATGTGAATAACGGTGTAAAACTAATTGACATTTACAGAAGACTTCAAGCACAGCACGGTGATAAAATTCTTAGCTGCAAAGGCCGAACATCTGTGAGTGATGATCCTGGCTCAGGTGGCGCAGAGCCCACTGCAGTCATCCTGTGAACATTCAGCAAGTGGAACCCCATACTACCCACTGCACATTACAGGAACTCGGCGGGGAGTTTATGCCACATGCAATGTACAGTCCTAACCTCGATCCAACCACATGTTTGGGCCAGTGAAGGAGTTCCTGGGAGGCCAGTGTTACAATTAATATCATTACTACAAAATATTTACTTGTAATTATCAAAAGGTGACCTCAAATATTATGACCTTAAGTATTTTATGACTTGCATCTTATCTCACCTTCACTACATGCAACTGAATATAATGTTTTGGTAAGCATTTATTAAACAAATATTGAATAAATATTAAATAAATTGTAATAAAAAATGTATTTACTGTATTACCATTGCTATAATATACAAATTACACTATAAGACTATTGCATAGTTTGAAAATTCATAAACCAGTGTTTATAATCCAGTGTTTATAATCTTAATTAATCTTAAAAGTGGATTAATTAAGATTTTAATTATAGAATGTTTTCTACCATATTTTTATGTAGTGTAAACTTTTAATTAATTACATTTAATTATTTCATATAGTATACTGTGGGATCTAAAACGTTTTATAATTTTTACTGTTGTACACAAAAAAAGTAAATGCTCCGTATCTTGCATATTTAATATTTAATGTCAGCAAACATGATAAGGAGCATGGTAGCTGTAGTCAATTTCCTCATGTCTAATCTCTCTCTCTCTCTCTCTCTCTCTCTCTCAAGATTCAAGATTCAAAGGTGCATTATTGGCATGACAAATGTTCACATTCATATTGCCAAGCTCAGAAATACATCACAAGAAAATAACAGTAGTAAATAAAAAAAGAGAGAAACTAAAAACAGATTAATATAAAAAGTTAAATTATATACACTGACCTAAAGGATTATTAGGAACACCTGTTCAATTTCTCATTAATGCAATTATCTAATCAACCAATCACGTGGCAGTTGCTTCAATGTATTTAGGGATATGGTTCTGGTCAAGACAATCTTCTGAACTCCAACCTGAATGTCAGAATGGGAAAGAAAGGTGATTTAAGCAATTTTGAGCGTGGCATGGTTGTTGGTGCCAGACGAGCTGGTTTGAGTATTTCATATATCTGCTCAGTTACTGGAATTTTCATGGATGGACTACAACAGCAGAAGACCCCACCGGGTACCACTCATCTCCACTACAAATAGGAAAAAGAGGCTACAATTTGCACGAGCTCACCAAAATTGGACAGTTGAAGACTGGAAAAATGTTGCCTGGTCTGATGAGTCTCGATTTCTGTTGAGACGTTCAAATGGTAGAGTCAGAATTTGGCATAAACAGAATGAGAACATGGATCCATCATGCCACTGTGCAGGCTGGTGGTGGTGGTGTAATGGTGTTCGGGATCTTTTCTTGGCACACCTTAGGCCCCTTAGTGCCAATTGGGCATCGTTTAAATGCTACGGCTAACTGAGCATTGTTTCTGACCATGTCCATCCCTTTATGACCACCATGTACCCATCCTCTGATGGCTACTTCCAGCAGGATAATGCACCATGTCACAAAGCTCGAATCATTTCAAATTGGTGTCTTGGACATGACCACGAGTTCACTGTACTAAAATGGCCCCCACAGTCACCAGATCTCAACCCAATAGACCATCTTTGGGATGTGGTGGAACAGGAGCCTCATGCCCTGGATCTGCATCCCACCAATCTCCATCAACTGCAAGATGCTGTCCCGTCAATATGAGACAAGGTTTCTAAAGAATGCTTTCAGCACCTTGTTGAATCAATGCCACGTAGAATTAAGGCAGTTCTGAAGGTGAAAGGGGGTCAAACACCGTATTAGTATGGTGTTCCTAATAATCCTTTAGGTGAGTGTATATATATATTTAGTTCTGAAGTTAAAGATAAAGTGACACTCATGAACATTATTTGAAAAAAAGAAAAAGGAAGTCAGGCTTAAAAAAAAAATAATAATAATAATGACTGCACACTGTCTTTAAGCAAAAAAAGAGACATGCCAAATGTTAAGAAACTGAAATTCTCCGAAATACTTTTTACTTTCACTTATGTTAATGTTAAAAAAAAAACTTAGAATACAGCACACATCTGTATCGAACACTACCGCTTATGTTCAATCAAAGAGTTTCCACACCAAATATTGACCGTTTATTGTTTATGTTATTACTTAGTGCTATTTATATGTTGCTTTCTTTACAGTCATGCAAATATTCTTCTGTAATGTTATTTATTCATTAATTGTAGTGTATCTTTGTAGGGAATGGTTTTGTACATAATAATGCAGACATAATAAACTTATATAACAAAATTTGACAGACTTTTGCACAGTACTGTATATATTAGAAAAAAATGTAAAAAAAAAACAAGCATTTTCATTATTGCTCTCAGCCTTTTGGAGACTGTATATCTTTATTGCACCCAGAAAACCACTACATAAGTACTATCAAGTATTATATTATAAGTTTTATATTACTGTGATCCTGTGGTGTAGATCATTGTGGACAACCTTCTTCAGCATCTGTCTTTTCAGCATAATGTTTTTTGAAAGATATCTATAAATCCCACAGAGAAGCTTTTTTGCTTTTAGCCAGCACCTCTGCAAAAGAAAACTCCCTGCCATTCTGAGTGACAGTGTGATTCTTCCATAGCTTTATAGTTCTTCTGAGATTTCAGTATATAGTGTGGGAAATGGACACCAAGCTACGGTATGTTCTTATGGCAGTTTCTAGTCTTTTCCAAAAAGGCACATGTTTATAAGTAGACATGCATATAGTCTCAATTCAATCTTTCATAATCACTTGTGAAATTTAGAACCTTTATCGATATGCAAACTAAATGTATTTTAATTGACCAGCACATACATTTAGAAATTTGATTCCGTCTTTCCACCCCTTGAAGCTTCTGGCTAATTAACTATCCACTGAATGTCTTCTTTTATGTATCTCAGCAATGCTTTCACTTTCCAGAGACCTTCTCAAGCCATAATCACTCACACATGTTACTTGTTAAATAAACAGAGCCTGAGAAGGTCTCTCTCTCTCTCTCTCTCTCTCTCTCTCTCTCTCTCTCTCTCTCTCTCACATATTTTTCGCTCACAGCTGTAAGCCATTATGTTATATTTCACTGCTGTTACAGCTACTCATTTGCCCTAAATTTATCGCTAATGCTTATAAAACAATCCTGTTGCTTTCACAATGTGACTAAGGTTCACCTGTAGAACATTCAGTTCTGTGGATAAAACAATTACAAACAGACCAGAATTAGGAAGCACTAATAAATGTACTACTTTTTTGTTAAGACTGGTAAGAATAATACAAATAACACAATAAAGTCTAAAAGGGCTAAAACATTTATAGAGAAACCATATCTTTAGTTTTATGCAAGTGAATTGCTCTCTACTCTGGTTTGCAGATATTGCGTGTTTAGGGTCAGTGTCTTGTCATGAATGCCTAGCTTAATTTGCAGAAGTCTTAACTTAAAATTAAAAGGTATTAAGCTAAAAATGCTGACATTTACAGTAGTAGAATCCATGATGCTTTAAATGATCACAAGAACCACTGGACAAGTATTTGCAAAAGTGGTATGAACAATAGTAAAGGTTTTAGATCTTAGACCTGATTTCCTTTCTGTTTCACTCCTTTCTCAAATACACTGATTTAGTGTCCGTACCATTAAATAAACTTTCCCCAAACACCCTTTAATGAACACCCCTTGCTTAGCCAATCAGAACACATGAACCAGAAACATCCATATTTTCTGATGGCAAGTGGATCAAACAGTTAAGGCTCTGGGTTACTGATCAGAAGGTTGGGCCCCAGCACAGCCAAGCCACCACTGTTGGGAACTTGAGCCTTAACCCTATCTACTCCAGGAGTGCTGTATCCTGGCTGACACTGTGCTCTGATCTCAGCCTGTTATATGGTATAGTGAAAAAATAAATTTCACTGTGCTTTTAATGCAAGTGACAAATAATTGAGTCTTAAGAAGGGTAGATTATCCATGGCCAAAGAGCTACACAAGCCTATAGCCTAGTCTTAATTGCTATAGCTCCTAAAAATGCTGCTGGACAAACCTGGGCCGAGTTGAAGTTGGACGACGGTCTGTTTGTATATGAGGTCACAACAGGGGGAAAAATCTAATTGGTTTGTTTAAGCCCAGGGAGTGTCTAAAATGACTTTCTGCATAATTCGTCCCCTTTAAGATCACTCCTTGTCTGACCCTTGCTCTAAGATCTGTACACCAAGGGTGTGTTAATGCACCAGTGGGTGCATTACACCATCAGTGACATGGTCCTGAAGGTCACCAAATTATACAACGTTCTTCACCATAAAAAGGTGTCGTTGAAAATCCATGAACAATCCAGTAACTGACTAGACTGCAGATACTCACTCTCACTCATCGTACATACAATTATTATTTTGTGTACAGTGCCACAAGGAGCCCAAAGCCTATCGTAGGACACCTGGGGTATGAGAGTACACTCCGGGTGGGCTGCCAATCCATTGAAGGGCACACACACTCCGACACTCATTCGCACACGCCAATCAACCAAATCTGCATGTCTTTGAACTGTGGGAGGAAACTGGAGTAACCCGGAGGATACCTTCCAATCACGGGGAGAACATGCAAATTCCATGACACACAGACCTAAGATGGGAATCGAACCTGGACTCTGAAGGTGCCAGGCGATAGTGCTAACCACTGTGCTAAGTCATTATGCCTCCTTAGAGTGGATTGCTCACACTGATTACAGTGACTTTCACATAACTTTTTCTTAAGTAGAAAAATATCAACTCTCCCGAAGTTGTCTCGAAGGCTTTGTTCATATGCATGACTGTCATTTATTAGTTGAATATATTCTAGTGATGCTGCAGGGGTACTAATGTGAAGCAGGGGCAACTCCCTATAGAGCCATACATTAACTTCACTCAAATGGTTAGCACTGGTTGTTAAGAATGTAAAATAGAGTACTCTGTGGGGAGCAGAGTGATATTCCCCTCGTATTCGTAAGCACTGTAATAAATATATTTACATGCAGAGACGGTGACAAAGTTCAACCTTTCATTATGTATACAGTAAGTAACTGGAAACTGCACTGTGGTGCATTTCATTCTACACACTAAAACAAAATGATATCAATAATTAACAGCAGAGTACATCAGATATAGGAAAAAAGATTATTAAGACGCTAACACGTTTACAGCGGTTATTACTATTCATAAATCTTTAAGCATGAAGCAGGAAGCGAATCTGAAAAGCAAAGCATTTCATAGTAAATTATTCACAAACGAAATGTAAAGGATATTACACGTCATAAAGATAAATTAACAGGCATAGCTCTCTACAATGCACAAAGTTCTTCTTAAAGTCAAAGAAAAGAGATACGAGGGTTGGAATGTCTTTTGGAACACTTAAGCAGAGATCTTGGATGGTACTTTGCTTGTTAAGCTTTGTTCTGGGTGCTGAGCAACAATATAGAACATTGTTTTAGTTCAACATTCATCAATCCATCAATTCATCATTCATCAATTATCTAAACTAGATAATGCAATCAACGTTTATATGATGAGTGAAATGAATTGACAACATCGACTAAATGTGCTTGAAGGATAGACTTTTCCTTCCTTTCATGAATGGGTCAAGGAGAAGGTACAGAAAAATACTTCTCTTGGAAGAAATCAAGAAAAAAACTTCCCAAATTGTTGAGATCGACAGCGTCAATAGGTTTACTTTTAAGAGAAGACCACTTTGTTCCCAGATATTCAGTGGATTCAGTGGAAAGACTGGCCTTTGGTTCCTGCGGGCATAGGTGAGCCTTGGGTGCCCATGAAACTGTCATCGGTTTACTGGTAGATAATTGATAATGTTAATGTGTTAATGTTATGACTGACTGTTATTCCCTGAGAGCAGTCTTGACATGAAGCATCAGATGATGTAGGAGATGCAGTCAGTAAGGCAATGGAGCTGGCCCAGCAGACAAAGAGGCCAAGGCCTCCAAACTCCCCAGATCCCAATTTCATTTAGACCTTGACAAACAAGCGTGATCCACGGAGGCCTCTAGCACCCACTGGATCTGCTGCCAATGTTCCTGCAGAACAAGGCCAGAGCTACCCATGCAGCACAAAAGAAACCTAAACAACACCCCAGTAATGGTATGGCTGATTGGTGTATTATTTTTGTCACAGGTAACATAATGTATATTATTCTGTATATTATAAACAGTTTGCATGATCTCCCTCCTGTGCTTGGTTGGTTTTCTCCTGGTACTCCGGTTATCTTTCAGAGTCCAAAGACATGCAGATTAGGCTAATTGGCGTCACAAATTGCCTGTAGTGAGTGTACAGAATGTGTGATGCCCTGTGATGGAATGGCACCCTGTCTCGTGCCCCAAGTCTCCTGGGATGGGCTCCAAGCCCACGCGATTCGGAATAAAGTGGTATAGACGATAAGTAAGTGAGTTTAAATATCAGGACAGGTAATGGGTACAGTGTGATCAGGTTGTTCTGAACTTCTTATGTACTTCTTAAGTACATTGACAGTAATGAATGGAGGTGACTGGGTTTTGTTGAAAAGACTGGCAATGTGGTGTGTTTTTATGGTGCATAAAAAGAAATATGCAAATATATCGTATTAATAGCAGTATTTTCACTTTTCTGCGTATTAGCTTAGGAGTTTTTGGCACTGGATGAAGCTGTAGCAAATCCAAGACCCTCTGTTTTTTGAGATACACTAAATCTTAAACACTTTGCTCTGCAAGCTTCACAAATATCTGCTTTAGTAATTCAGGAAGGCGAGTTCCTACTGGTAATATGGTGCGGACATTATTGGACATAACTTGGACATCATTTTAGCAAATTCACCAAGTGTGTATACTACTCATAGGGTGTCAAGAGACCAGCTACTCACTCTCTCTGGCGGTCTCTGTATTTGTTTGCTCAGCAAAGCCCAGCATGAAATTGAGATGGAGCTAGAATGAAGGGGAAAAAACTGACATAATGTATATATTTCTTCTAATATGACAGGAAAATGAACATCAGTGGTAAATAATATGAAGGTCTGCATTAAAACAGCTGTTCATTTTGAAAGACAAATGGCCCTACAAACACATTATTTTAGCCTGAATGGATTTGATACGCTTTACTTTACGCTTTACACATAACTGTCAAGGGCTTACAGGCCCAACATCCCAGCATTATAATAGTGTCTGGTGACTCTCCTTCACCATACACAGAGAAGAGAAGTGGTCATCAGAGGTTAGTAAATCCTTGCTGGGCTGCTTTGAGATCACAGATTGGGATGTACTCTATAAATCAAATAGGTCAACAGTAAGCTAATGTCCTTTCAACCAAAGACAATAAGTTAGACCGATAATGCATGTGAGGTATAGAGTGACCTGAAGAACATCACTAGCTGCAAATGAGTTAAACAGGTTCTTCAGTAAGTTTAAAAATGGTTCTCCAGTGCATCCCACCACTCATCTGGTTCTCTCTAGCCAACCCTAGCTGCTCACACTTAGTGGAACTACTATTTCTACCCATTCTACTGCGCCAATAATCCAGTCTAACTCCACACACCAAGTGAGCAAAGAGCTGAGGTCATTCAGAGACTTTTAAACTGCCAAATGGCTAAATGTTGTTATAACGTAGGCCTCGTGAGGGGCAGAGCCGCAAATACTGTACACATCCTGCGCTGTTCAGTACGGGCAGATCCGCAGGTGGTTATGGCATGGGGTTCTGAAAAGGCAGAGCCATGGTTACCTAGACGATGTCTCCACAAATGCATTTAAGGCGGCATGTCTATTTAAAGGCCCGGTAAAGGTGTCAGGGCCAAAGACAAAACACACAAGAACCAGGACAAAGAAAATAGACCCAGCCTCAGTCCCCACAATGGGGCCGGCGTTTCCTTTTTAGTTTATTAATTAATAATCTTAATTATTCTCCCAATGGGAAGGTCTTCCTTGACACTTTTATGAGAAAGTGTCTCATAAGCACTTTCGTTGACTCCCCCAGAAGCCCTGCATAAGGGCTCTGATTAATATTATTACATCCTGTGGTGCAGCTCTCTAATCCACACCATGTCGTAAATGTAAATGTAACTTTTAGCTGTAACATCACACATGATAGTGACTGTGGTGAAGGTGGTGTTAGCTCACCTACTGTATAATCATCTTTTATTAGCAGACTGCACCACATTGTGCACCACATAATATACATCTGTGATTATTATGTTATAATTATTATCTTATCTTATATATATTAGAATATTATCTGTGTGTATTGTTTGTCATGACATGATACATGTCACATTTTATCTTAACACTCCAGTTTCCGTCCAAGATCAATAAAATATCCACTCATCCATCATTTCAGCCATTTGTTGATCAATCGGAATGAATGATGAAGAGCTATTAGAGGTAAACCACATGGAACACAGTGAGCCTTTGATTTTTATCATGTGTAAGAATAGCGTAGCCAGAAACCAGACTCTGGGTGTGCTTCAGAAAAAAAGTGGGTGTACCACAGTTATTGTCAGATCAATGTGCAAAAACTATATAATAAAACTATATAAGCTACATGGTGGGTTTCATCTGGTTTCCTCCCACAGTCCAAATATAAGCTTAATTGGTGTTTCCAGATTGGCCTATGTGTGTGCCCTGCAATGAATTGTCACCGTACCCAGGATGTACCCAGCCTTGTGCCCCAAGTCTCTTGGGATAGGCTATGTGACCCTGTATACATGAGTCTATAGATTTTGGTAAAAGAGAAAAAAAAAGTAAACATATAGATTTAGGTACAAGACCTATCAATTTTGAAGAAGTAATTTCACTATAACTGGCCTTGCACAATAAAGATTTAATGAATACAGATTTTCTGGCTCTCATACAGTAAATAGGAACTCTGTCTGGGTAAGATCAATAATAACTTTGTCTGTGAAACAAATTATCAATGTACTGTATATCTAGTATCACTAGCAGGTCTTCTATTATCGTTTGAATGATGGAAGTAATTCCTGAAGGGAATTATTGCATAATCAGCATCTAGGAAACAATCAGGGCACTAAAATTCTAAAACTCATATTCAGTTTGTATAGTGTGAATAAAAAAGTACTTTGTTCTTAAAATTTTTTAACTCTTACTCTTACTTTTACTCTTACTCTTACTAAAATATAGCAGTTTGTTAAAAAATAGATACCAGTCTTTCAAGATAAAATTGTCTAGTCTGCCAGCTGAATTTGCTACATTTTTAATACTGGTCAGGGAGAAGGTGATGTTGTTATAAAATGAAATAGCCAGTATACAATGATCCTTACTTAAAAGGTTCTCAGTCAAATTTCCGTGAATGGTTTCAGAGGAGCTGCAGACAGAAGGACGGTGTGACCAGGATGGACGATGTGCACCGCTGACGCCATTTTAAGCATTTGTGCAGTTGTCCCACATTTGGCTCTGGATTATATTACCCATCAGCCCCTGCACATCACACACTTCAAGTATAATGAGCAGTAGTAATAAAGTTCTGACACTCCTAGCACTCCTAGTCTGGTGATTGTGAGGGTTGCATCATGTTCTAGTGCATTTCCATGAAATGTTTCCATGACAAATAACTCTTTTAGTATTCCGGGTTGCTGTTTTATTTTTCATAAATTAACTTAGTCATACTGCATACTGGCCCCATTTAGCTTGATATTGCTTTGACATTGAACAAAATGTAGCAGAGCTGTGTACGATAACATAATTTAAAAAAAATCATTTTAATTCATTTCACAAGACCTTGAAAATAAATTTGCCAATTGAAGCCACTTTCTTTAAAATATTTTGCAATTTTGCGATGTACCAAAAAAAAAGAGAGTTAAAAAAAAATTAATAAATAAAAGTGTTTCCACTAACAGAAAACTAAGAAAGAAAATCAGTTTTACCAAAGAGGCATGCATTCTACAGTATGTACATTATTATACATGTACATCAGCATAGTTATAGTACATGTCAACTTGCAAAGAGCTGAACAAGAAAACAAGAGGACTTATTCACTTGTATTGTAATCTGTGTCTTCAAAAAAGAGTTGCTCGTCTTTCATTAATCATAAAATTGTTTGAGCATATTCTCTCAGGATTACATTTTGGCATTTTGCAGATGCCTTTATCCAGAGCGACTTACATTTTTAATATCATTTATATATTTAAACAGTTGAGGGTTAAGGGCCTTGCTCAAGGGCCCAACAGGGACAACTTGGTGGTTGTGGGATTTGAACCTTGGGCTTTCCAAAATGTAGTCTAATGCCTTAACCACTGAGCTACCCACATCCCTAAAAGATTATTGATCTGATTATTAATAGTTGATCTGATTATTGATTCATATATTAATATATTGATTTAGAACAGAACAGAGTTATTGATGCTTAGGCTTTTGTTCATAAGCATCGAAATGAGCAAAGGCATGATAACATGATTTTTGACCATTTATAAATTTTACATGCATGCTTTGACAAAATATTTTTTCCCCTAATATTGCACTGATCATTCGATTCCTTATTCTTTATATAAAAATAAATATTTAACAACAGACCTAGTATTTTTCCATGAACCATGCTCATATATACTGTACTTAAAAAAATTCTCATTCACCATAATAACCAGTTAATTATGAGACTAATTTGACTTGAGACAAATCATTAAGAATCCTTGCTTTGAAGTGCTAAAGTCAGGAGTCGATCGAGAGGTAGATTAAAATCGGAGAGAGATATGGAACATATTTCCATTGGATCATTTTTACACAAAAGCCAGGCACGCATTTGCCCACTCCTAAAAGCTTTTAAAGCTTTTTTTTTTTTTTTTCCTGAGCTTTGAGTTGTTGTGTCTTACCAGTACCTAATGTTGTTGTATAACAGCTGAGCTGTTGCCTGGCAACAATCTCTGTGAAGATTGGCCTCGGTTTACTTTCTTCCCATGTCCAGGCAATTTGCTGGAGTATAAGCAGTGCGTGTGCATGAATTATGTTTTAAAACACAGCAGGACAGTCGTTAAGGAACAAGCTTTTTAAATGTAAAGTGTAAAGTGAAACCCTTGTTTTGATTGAACAATGCATTTCAGGGAAATTAATTCAAGAGAAAAGTTACTCAATCATTTCAAATATGAAAATTGTTTGTGAAGTTGAAACAATGGTAGATCAAACCACAGACATGTGACATATGTGACAGGTAGAATGTTATACATTTATTTGTCTTAATGCATGTTGATTTTTAGTTTAGATCACAGAGATTGCAGTGTTCTGTTTTCATTGTGTGTCATTCGTGATTATTTACAACTGTGTACAGTGACTGGTCATTGTTTTAAATGTATCACTGAGATAACAAAAAAGGTATAATACAAATAGGTAATGCACATTACCCCTAGGTAGATTGAGCATACATTGATCCATTGGTAATGTCTTTAACTTTGGAGCTCCAGTAGGGGGCGTCCGCGCTACTTTCCCTCATTAAATCTAAACAAGTGACGGTGAGAGCAGCGTGCTGGTCTGTTTTCCACCTTTCTCCCCTCACTATCTGTCCTTATTTAAGGTACAACACATACACACTAAACACCTGAGAGCTCCGTACTGTGTCAGAAAATATAAGAGACTTTTCAATTCAATTCAATTCCCCACTCTCTAATGAGTCTCCCTCCTACTCTCACCTTCTCCATTGTTCACGTAATAAGCCTTTTGAGACAGGGAAGAACTTTTTTGACCCTGTTAGGTACAAATATGAAGAACTTTCCAAATTCCTTCAGACCGAAGAGACTACTTGGATGGATAGTGAAACATATCTACCTAACAAGAAAGTAATAATTTTCCAAATCTCCATTTAAAGAAGAATCTTTGTATTTAAAGGAATACATATTGCTGATAAAATGCACAATTCTCTAAGCTAGTGAAATGATAATTAACTTAAATGGCACTTGAGATGTACTGCATTTCCACCTGTAACCTTATTGTTATACTGCACAGTGCACAAACCTGTCAAATAAAACTACACTGAGAAATTGAACGTGGCACAAGAATTAATGTGTCCAGAATAAAATGGCATATTGATTATCATAGGAGCTTAGACATATCACCCCCGAGGGCCTGACTCCTTTGGTTCAAATGGGTTTTATAGCAGTAGATTAAACACTGCCTTACAAACCAGAAACATATGTGATGATTAATGTTTTTTATTCCTGGAATATAAAAAGCATTAAATAAGGCAACTGTCATTTTCAGGCTATTTGTTATGTTGTAGGATGCGGATACTATTGGTTATAGGCATACTGTCTTATTGCTTCTGACAGGCTTATATGTTATGCTGTCATACTTGTTCTATGAAATATATTCTTGAACCTCAAACTCTAAATCAACAACCAAGGGGACTAGAAAAAAGTATGAAAGCTAATGCAAAAACACTGGCTGATAGCATCCACGCTCAGTCGACTTCATGAATCCACTTTGGAATTGGACCTTATTGCTAAAAAAAAACATTATCTGAACTTAACTCTGCACTGACATGTATTGTAGTCCAGTGTAACAAGGTATAAATACTTTATTACTGTACTTAAGCATAATTGTCATTAATGTCTAAGAAACAAACTTACTTTCAGCTTATCTTTACCGCACCGAAAAGAGACGAAAAGAGAATTGAGCCAAAAGACAAAGCTCTCAATCTACCGGGGCGGTCTTCGTTCCAACCCTCACCTATGGTCATGAGCGTTGGGTCATGACCGAAAGGACAGGATCACGAATAGAAGCGGCCAAAATGGGTTTTCTCAGAAGAGTAGCTGGCTTTTCTCTTAGAGATAGGATGAGAAGCTCAGTCATTCTTGAGAAGCTCAGAGCAGAGCCACTACTCCTTTGAGTGGAAAGGAGTCAGTTGAGGTGGTTCAAGAATCTAGTAAGGATGTCACCAGGACCCACACAACTTTGGCGCAGGATTTTACACCAGATGCCCAAACTGACACAACCCTCCCATTTTAACTGGGATTGGAACCAGCACTGCATGCAGTGACTGGGTAGTATAGTGTAGCAACCACTGACAGTGGAGCTCAAACACAGATCCTCAGATCCCTAAACCAATAACCTAGTGCATTAGCTTCCTGAGCTACCACTCTACCCTATCTATCCAATATATTTAATTTATTATTTATAAAAATAAAAAATAAATGGCAAGTTTCACTATTACTCCCATACAATTTCTAAATAAAATTTTAACTCCAGTATATTTCCCCTAAGCATCTTTGATACTCGTTACCGCACCAATTTGAGTTGGTGATGCAATACCTGTCTTTTGCCAACTGCCAAGCACAGCAGGCCCACGTTGTTGTCACATTAGAATCAACGATGACTGGTACCATGATACCTGCTGCAAGCTCTGCTGCTAACACTACATCTCTGGGAACAGACAACGACCACTGCGGTTACAGAGGCAAATTAATGAACTGTATGGTGGCGGTGAAGATAAAGTTACATGCCCATAGGTTTATTTGCAAGAAAATAAAGCCATGGGCATATGTTGGATTGAAAGATTCTTTCTACAGGATGAGGTGCCTCTTACAGTACGTCTACTGAAAGCCACTGAAATATTGGCCTTCAAACACTCCTTGAACTTGAAAAACCTCATTGAGGAAAGTCTAATGTTGTTTAGTGTTAATTAGTTAGTTAGTTAGTTATTATCGTAAGCGTATCAGAAAAAAAAAAAAACTTTCATGCATTTTTGTTACTCATCACATTTTACTCAAATACCACTCTAGAAGTTGACTTTTACTGTACTTGTACCAAAGTCATTTTCTGGTAAATTGTTGCCAAATGATGACTTAGAAGAACTGTATATAAAACTATTGTTGACCACACATAAACTTTACAAAGCTCAGAATATTGTCCTATATAAGCTAAGTAAGTTTCTTTCCTTACAAGCAGTTAAAAGTTACAAATGTTTGTTTATTAATGACCCAGTTACACTCCAATGAAGACTGGGAAGTTCCCACTCCATTCTAAAAATATAGAAGAACACAGCGAGAAAGGGGTCAAAATGGGGGAGAAAAGTGCGTTCTTCAAGTTCATACTAGTTCTTAGCCGTGCCCTTTTCAGCTTGTCAATTCGTCTACGTCATGTTGTCACCGATTTCCTGTCACATGATCACACGGTCCCAAAGTCCAATGCGATCAACCTGGGTTATTACTATGACTGATCAGATCACAGTGCTTATTATGCACTTATTATGTTGTCAGTGCATCTGGCAGGCAGGTTGGTATAAATATTACGACATTTGCAATGCTTTTCATCATGAATTGTTGGTGTGAGGAATTTGATCCATTATTTATACTAAATTCTATGAATGTCTTATAGACGTGCTGATAACCTGCTGCAAAAACATGGTAAGTGCCAGAAGAACACAATGCAAACTTAATGCAGTGTTCTATAACATGGCATGGCTGAAGAGGCCGATGAACAAAATAGCATCCCAATGACAGCTTAATCAGAGCGCCATCCAATCTTTCCAGTCTGTGCTATATACTTGAATATTAAAGCATGGCACAGACCTCCCTAAGAAGTGTTAGTTACACCGTTAATGTCACGGACTAACCGGAGATGAAGCAGAAGACTAGCAGTTAGCCCTGTAGCGTGGATGGTAAACCCAAACCATTGGTGAAGTGATGAAGGGTTTGAGCTGGGAGGTGTGGAATACCGGATGGATCCGGAGCGCCGCAGGCAGCTGGAGCCGGTAGGTGACAGGGTTAATCCGGAGGTTGATGCGGTATGGTCCGATGAATCTAGGTGACAGCTTTCTTGATTCAGTCTGCAGGTGTAGGTTTTTTGTCGATAGCCATACCTTATCACCTACTTGGTACATTCGTCCCGGTGGGTGTCGACGGCGATGTTGCAGAGTGTAACGGCGGTTGGCCTTTTGAATGGCGTTGTTTGCTTGTCTCCAAAGCCGTCGACACCGGCGAACCAACTGTTGGGCCGACGGTACCTCCACCTCCGGTTCTTGATGGTCGAACATCGGAGGTTGGAAGCCGTAGCATACCTCAAATGGGCTTAGGTTGGTGGCAGAAGACATGTGGAGGTTGAACTCCACATGTGGAGGACAGTTCAGCCCAAATGAGGTAGCGGGCCCAGGAGCACTGGCGATCAGCAATGAAGCATCTCAGGTAGCGCTCCAGTTGTTGGTTGGTTCGCTCCGTCTGACCGTTAGTCTGTGGATGGTAACCGGAGGACAGACTGCAGGTGGAATTGATCAGACGGCAGAAGGCCTTCCAGAACCGGGACGTGAACTGGGGCCCCCTGTCCGAGACGATGTCCTTTGGGAACCCATGCAGGCGGACTACGTGCTCTAATATCAGCTCGGCTGTCCTTTTAGCTGACGGGAGACCGGAGAGGGCCACCAGGTGAACAGCTTTGGAGAACCGGTCGACGATGGTGAGGATGGTGTCTCTTCCTTCGGAAACCGGCAGGCCCGTGATGAAGTCAACGGCAATGTGTGTCCAGGGTCGGCGGGGAACCGGGAGTGGTTGAAGTTCCCCGGGCGATGGTCTGTTGCTGTCCTTGGACCTGGCACACACTGGGCACGCCTGGACGAACTCGTCTACGTCCTTTTTCATACTGGGCCACCAGAAAGCACGTTGAATAAACAGTAGGGTCCGCCGCTTTCCGGGGTGTCCAGAAAGTGGGGAGGAGTGTCCCCACTGGAGTACTTTGGCCCTGATGGCATTGGGTACATAGAGTTGGCCAGGCGGCACACCTGCTGGTTCGGTCTCCGTAGCTTGTGCCTGGCGGACCCTCGTTTCCAGGTTCCACCTGAGCGGTGCGAGGATCTTGGTGGGTGGCAGTACAGGCGCAGGGTCCGCCCGGGGGACGTCTTCCTCGTGCTGTCGGGAGAGGGCGTCGGCTTTGGTGTTCTTGGACCCCGGGCGGTATGACAGGTGGAAATTATAATTCTCGAAGAACAGTGCCCACCGCGCCTGTCTGGGGTTCAGTTGTTTTAAGGTGCGGATAGTGATGAGGTTTTGGTGGTCGGTCCAGACGATGAACGGCTCTCTGGCGCCCTGGAGCCAGTGTCGCCATTCCTCCAAGGCCCACTTTATGGCCAGCAGCTCGCGGTCCCCTACTCTGTATCGCTGCTGAGTGGCGTCAAATTTCTTGGAGAAAAAACTGCAGGGGTGCAGTTTTTGGTCTGGACCTCGCTGGGAGAGAACAGCCCCGGTGCCCACATCCGAAGCGTCCACCTCCACAACGAATGGTTTGTCAGCATCCGGGTGAAGGAGGATGGGAGCAGTGGTGAAGCGGCGACAGAGCTCATGGAAGGCAGAGACGGCAGTTGAGGTGAGGTTGAAGGGGTGAGATGATGGGCGGGTCAGAGCGGTTAGTGGCGCTGCAATGGTACTGTAGTCCCGGATAAAGCGGCGATAGAAATTGGCAAACCCGAGAAATCTCTGGAGTTGTTTAAGAGTCTTGGGTAGGGGCCAATGACTCACAACCAGTTTCTGCGGGTCCATGGCCACACCCTGGGGCGAGATGACAAAACCCAGGAACGTAGTGGAGCGCTCGTGAAAAGCGCACTTCTCCAACTTACAGTACAGCTGGTGGGCGAGCAATCTCTTTAGAACCGCTCTGACGTGCTGGATATGTTCGTTGACAGTTCGGGAGTAGATGAGGATGTCGTCAAGGTAGACAAACACCCAACGGCCTAACATGTCTCTGAGGACGTCATTGATGAATTGTTGAAAAGCGGCAGGTGCGTTGCAGAGACCAAACGGGATGACCAGACTCTCGTAGTGTCCTGTAGGGGTGATGAACGCCGTCTTCCACTCATCGCCCTCTCTGATGCGCACCAAGTTGTAGGCGCTCCGGAAGTCCAACTTAGTGAAGATGGTGGCACCAGAGAGGGCGTCCAGGGCAGAGTTGGTAAGAGGCAGTGGGTGTCAGTTTTTTATGGTGATATTATTGAGCCCGCGGTAATCGACACAGGGACGTAGACTACCATCGCGTTTTTTCACGAAGAAGAACCCCGCAGCGGCAGGTGAGGAGGAGGGCCGGATGGTACCATGGCGAAGTCCGCTGGAAACATACTCCTCCATCGCCTGCATCTCGGTGTTAGATAATGAATAGAGGTGGCCGCGGGGTGGTGTCGCACCTGGCTGAAGATCGATTGCCAGGTCGTATGAGCGATGAGGAGGTAGGTGGGTAGCGCGTCTCTTACAAAAGACTTCAGCCAGGTCCCGGTAGTCTAGCGGGATTTTGTCTGTGTCGACATCGGGGGCCTCGGACTCCCTAGAGCACATCCCAGCCTCGGCCCGTAGGCAGAGCTCGGTGCAGGTCGGCCCCCATTGTAGGATTCGGCTTTGGGTCCATGATATGAGCGGGTCATGTTGCAGCAGCCATGGGTGTCCGAGGATGATGGGTGGTGATGAAATGGTGGTGGTGTAAAACTGAATCTGTTCTCGATGCTGGTTGATGATGAGGGTGATAGGTTGGGTTTGAAAAGAGATGGGGCTGGAGGAAAGAGGCCGACCGTCGACTGATGTAATGGTTACGGGCTGGGATAACGCCTCGATCTTTATCCCCAGTTTTTTTGGCATAGGAAGAGTCAATGAAGTTACCTGCTGCCCCGGAGTCGACGAACGCGGTACTTCCGACCCGTTTGTGGCCAAACTGGAGATGTACTTTTACCGTGAGACGGGAATCATTAGTCAGAGTGGTGGAGAGGGACATGGGACCCGGTGAGCTACTCCCATTTCTCACCGGGTCTGCGCGTTTCCCGGCCGCAGAGGACAGATGGCTCGATGGTGTGCAGCGGATCCACAATACGCGCAGAGCCCCTCTCTGAAACGGCGTTCCCGTTCTGCAGCGGTTAAGGAGGCGCGCCCTAATTGCATGGGTTCCCCGGCTCCTGTGTCAACCACGGCGGGAGGTGGAGTACCGACGGTTCTGGTGGGTGCTGCAGTGAATGAGGCGTGGGCTTCTGGAACTGGAGAGCGGGAGAGGAAGGGTGTGGTGCGAGGTAGTGCTGTCGTGATGGGTGGCAGGGTACGGGGAGCTGGCTTGGGGCGAGCGAGCAGACGTTGGTCGATCCGGAGGGCGAGTTGGATTAAGCCCTCCAAGGTCGCTGGGAGCTCTCGTCCGGCGAGCTCGTCTTTTATACGCGAAGCCAGTCCCTCGTAGTAGGCCGTCCGGAGTGCGGAGTCTCCCCAGTCGGTCTGCACGGCGAGAGTGCGAAACTCCGCGGTGTAGCGGCTCACGGACGACCCTCCCTGCTGTAGGTGGTATAATTTAGAGTCGGTTTCCACCTCAGCAGCCGGATGCTCAAAGGTGAGTTTAAGCTGACGGGTGAATTCTGTGTAGGAGTAGGCGACGTCTGAGTCTGAACGAAGAACCGCCGTGGCCCACTCAGCTGCCTGCCCGGATAGCAACGAAACGAGAAGAGCAATGCGCAGTCGGTCTGTGGAGTATCTGGTGGAATTAAACTCAAACAAAGCAGTTAGAAAAACACTGCACTTCCCGTCCGTGCCATTCCATTTGTCCGGTAAAGATAGAAAAACATCAGAAGGTGGGGAGGGAGTTGGCGGCGCAGCAGCCGCTGCGATGGGCGTGGCAACCGCCGGCTGAGCGGCCGCCCCGCGGAGGATCGCATTCTCCTGTCGCAGCTCAGCCACCTCGCGGCGCAAGGCCGCGACGCCCTGGAGCTCCGTGCGGAGAGATGCGACTTCACCACGGAGCTGATCAATCAGCTTAGCATGCCGGTCAACCACATCGCAGAGGCGAGCAAACTCCGCTGGGTTTACTGCAGCTGGCTCAGTCATTCTGTCACGGACTAACCGGAGATGAAGCAGAAGACTAGCAGTTAGCCCTGTAGCGTGGATGGTAAACCCAAACGCGGAAGTAGCGCGAGCAGGCAGGATAACCACGCTAGTTATTCTTAGAACTCTCCCGAAGCGAGAGCAAGAGTTTACACAAATAAACTTGCGTTCTAAATACACACACCCAATCAGAAGCGATAACCCAAGAAAGTGAGTACTCACGTTTAGACGAGCGAGGCGTCGGCGATAGCATGGGCATAACTCAATGACTGAGCAATGTGAGGCGTCATCTTGTTTCCTTTTATGCTTCCTGAAACCCGACCGTATTACTTCCGGGTCCTAGTGCCGGTCGTGTTACGAGTGTGCATGACAGTTAACTGGTCAATGGAGTCATTTAGTGCTTCCTGCATTTTGCTTTGATCATGTCCTCACCAGGGTTTTTTCCCCCGCCAAAACAATACTGCAACCTTATCTGGTTCTAGTTGTACAAGTTGTACAAATTCTTACTGCATCACACAATTTTTGGAGGACATAGTGGGAATGTGGCTCAGTGTTGGAGGTTCAAGTTCATGGTAATCCCTCCAGAGGTAAATGAAGAGGAGAACGTACAGAATGTTCCCCCAAGAGAGAGGTTTTATTTGCCTGTTTTTTTCGTTGATTACGTGTTTGAAAGTTTTATTCTTTCAGCAACAAGATGGAAAATCTACAAAATTACTCTTGGTACAATAGGGACTCTCCACAAAGCACAAGGTCATGCATGTATTCATCTGTACTCCTGTGAACAAAAGCATGTGTCCTTATTTCAAACAATAAGTTGTTCCATTTCCATTAATTAAAAATACACTGATATGAGAATGTATTCTCTATTGGACCCAAAGAAGTTCTGAACTATGAAGAAGATGAAGTTCTAAACTATGCCAAATATAAAACAATTGAACCTTTTGTTAAAATCTAAAAACTCACAGTACTCTTGTCTGCAATTTGGTTTAATTTGCACTTAGATTGAACAATGTGTACTTCTATTAGTTCCTCCTCGTTACTATAGCAGCATAGTGATGATCTTGCTGCCTTTATTTGTCACTCTTCACACAGATTGTGTTTGTGTGTATATACAGTATGTATACTATATGTGTGTCTCTTTTCTCTGTGTGTGTTTCATGTCTGGAAGCTGATGTGTACTGTAGATTACTTTAGCAGTCTTTTTTATCTGAGCTTCCAGTTTCTGCTTTTCCTCTTGTAGCTCCCTCTGAGCAGAAACCTTTGGAATTGTGGTTGGAAGTTGTGGCTGTGAGTCTGTGTTTTCCTCATCAGGTTTTACAATAAGCCCTTTTTCCACCTCTGCCTTCAGTGTGACAAACCAAATGTTAATGCCTTGAAAAACAGACCTTTTTATGCTTCACATACAGTATTTTTTGCACTATTTAAATGTTAGTCCTCCACTGACATCAGACTGTTGTCATTAACATGAAATATGTTTTACATTTTTATTTGTGTCATGAGGCAAAAGACAGAATGTATTAAACATATTAGAAAATTCGAAAGAAAGTCAATCTTGATCAGACTACGCTAAGAGGCAAAAACAATGAATAACTAGCATGAACCCTGCATATCCTATAACCCGACTATCAACTTCGTAATGTGTATAACAAAATAAAACCAGACTAGCCAAAGGAGTGGGTAAATAAAGAGACTAGCGAACCATAAAGAGAAACAGATGTGGAAATAAAACATAACACTAGAGCCAGAACTCACTACAAAGAGAAATTTCATAGTTGAAGTCCCTTGGGCATAAAAAGTCCAAAAATCGACTTTTTTTTATTGGGCGTATCATAGAGGTTGACATATTAGCTGTCACAACCATAAATTTTTCTTGGCACTGACCCTGCATGCAGAGGCTGGATTATATAGGACGAAGGGCTGTCTTGCCCAAGGACCCCCAAAAAAGTGACCCAGTGGTGGCAGAGCACAAACCCCTGAACCTCAGATCAGCAACCCAAAGCATCAACTGCATGAGCAACCACTCCCAGCTTCACCAGGTTGCCAATGTTGGGCCCAGGGGAGGTATCCCTGTTGACCACCACCTGGAGCTGGACCAGTTACATTGATGGGATTTAGCAGGTGCTATTAACTAGTACTACTCACATTTTTCTTTCATTAAAGTTAAGATTGAAGGGCTTTGCTCAAGGGCCCAACAGTGGCAGCTTGAATTTAATCATATAACCTTCCAATCAGTAGTCTAGCATCTCAGGTACTCCTGGACTACTCCGGTGACAAGCTAAAGGCTGGTGCAGCCCCTCACTCACAGAATCTCAACTTGTTTGTCCCCGTTGTGTGCAGATCATGGAGTGCAGCTTGGCAAATAGCTTAATGTGTGGCGAGTTGCACCACAATTCTGACTGCCATGCTGAAGATGGAACAGAGCCACTCACTTAGCCTTTCTCTGCAAACCTGATTACACTATGAAGTAACACTCTCCCTACTACTAATCCCAAAGTACTTTCTGTGTAGCAAATCTCTTTTTGCAGCACTTATTTTTTTGCATGCACGTTGACTCTTTATGTGTATGTGTATTTGTATTTGTGGTGCATTTCCATAATGTATGCGCTTTGTATTTAGGGGCCACCGTAGAAGAGTGTACAACACAACTTACAATAATAAAAAAATTTACTAATACAATTTGTTGGAAACAGGATGAAGAGGTGTGGTCGTACGTCACTTTGCAGTAGCCCAGTGAAGTCAACAGGTAGCGCCACCTAGAGCTGAGTGGTGCTTTGCAGACCTGAGCATCACGTTGAGTTACAGGTATTTGTTTATATTAGGTCACATTAGGGGGGAATTGGCTAATTGGCTTGAAAAAAATAAAAGAAATTAGGGAACACCTAGCCACAAAAATGACAAAAAATATAATTTAAAAGAAAGTAAATACCACACAGCTGTTGCATCTTCCACAATTTGCTTTTACTGGCAGTCATTGAGTCAGTGGACTGTATGTCATGATGAGTTGTTGACAGCTGTGCTTCTTCGCCAGATGTGAATTCAAACAGTATGTTTGTATAATCCAAAGTCTCTACGAAAACAAATTCACACTCAGTAGCTTTAGCTTTCCTTTCTGCCAGACAAATATTAGATTGTGTCAGATTGCATTCCAGCGAAACAAGTCACGATGAGTTTGCGCTCAGTCAATGGTGCGAACGTTTTATATGAAACAGAAGGGTGTAGGGTAAAGTCGCCGTATATATTACATTCTTAAAATGAAAGCTGATGGTGGTAAAGTGCCTGGCTACAGGAAGTGTGCAGCACTTGCCAGATAGCTGATTAAAACCAACACCGGCTGTGCGCCCATGTGGTGGATGAAGTACACTGTAATAAAATGGATGGATTAATGGGGATCAGACACTAGTTAAATGAATTAATTAGTTCGAATAACAAGCATAGGGAGGTCAAGTGAAATTTAAGGAGGTTGATGTGTTTGGGATAAATTCGATCAAGATGTCACGATTGGGTCATTGTTTCTGTCTTTCTCATGCTTTCGGTGGGAGGCCAAGCTTACTCACTTTTGCCCTTTTGTGCAGATGTCTGATTTATGATAGCATTTTATTTTTTATACAAGGGCAAGTCAAAAATTATCCGCATTCAGATTAAAACGTATCAGCACTTGCCGTTCAAGGAGACTTTACGGTCTCCCTGGTTACTGCTGTGCAGGTGTGAACGTGTTTACTATCTATGTGGGATGAGGGAATACCTGGGGAGTTTGGACTGATACCCTAAGGAAGGTGAAAGTTTCTTGAAGAGAATCTTTACTGGTGACGAGACATGGATTCATACGAGCCTGAGCGTAAACACCAGAGTATGGAACGGAAACATCCTCAATCGCTGACCGAGAAAAAGTTAAAAAGTCAACCATTAGCTGGAAAAGTCATCAATGCTTACAGTTTTCTCAAGCTCTAGTATTGGAGAATTTATCAGTATAAAGGTTCAACAATCAAGGGTGCTTGTTACAGCGAGACGCTTCAGATTAAACGCAGAGGACTGCTGTAGGGCGTTGTGACCTTGAATGACGATGCATGTCTGCACACTTATGCCCACACTCTTTGTCAACTACTGTATGTTTTGAGGTGTCAAAGCATCCTCCCTATACTCCTTATCTCGCTCCATCAGACTTTCACCTGTTTGGTTCATTCTCCTGAAAGCAGCCAACGAGGATGAAGAGTCACTCCTGATGAAGAAGTGAGGCCTGCGGTGCATTCGTAGCTCAGCCTAAAACATTTGTAATGATGGAATTTAACCATTTAAAAGCAAGGAGATTATGCTGAAAAATGATGCATTTAAAGATTCAATCAAATTGTCACAGTCAGAGCAGGGGCCATTTTTGACTCAACCTCATTCAAGCATTGGTTTTGTGCTTTGAGAAGTAGGGGTCACATTTTCAAAAACGTACTGCGGTGTGAGCCAGTGCGGCCACTTTGTTCTGACTCACTGCTCATTTGTCCAACTTCGGAAACAACAGGAACACTGTACTGTATGCACATTTAGAAGGAAGGAAAACAGACCAGAAGCTCAGGAGTGTAACTGGGAAAAGAACAACATTAAGATAAGGTTTAAACGTTAAATAGACTAAAAGTGTTCGTTTTACTATCAGGATTAGGCTGGCTGAGAAACAAGCACAAGCAGGTATTAACCCAATGACTCGTTGTACCCTGACTAACTCGACAAGTAGTCTCCCACGGCTGAGTGCATCTGTGTGTGTGTGTGTGTGTGTGAGAGAGCGAGAGAAAGCGTTCGAGAGAGATTTTATTCATTTATTTATTTATTATTATATAATCATCAAGTTCGGAAGCACTGTTACTTCCTCCATGAGTGCGGGGTGAAGTGAGGACCTCTTAACATAGACGTGTTTATTTGTAGTTCTGCATAAGAGTGTGTTCATTTTTCCTTCACCTGAATACAAATGTGCCTGTGTGTTGGTGTCCTCTCTCTCTCTCGCTCTCTTTTTTCCATCTGTCGAAATGTGTGTAAAAATCTACAGTATGTCTACGAGTGTCTTCAGTCTATTTCGGTCTCTAAATTCAGACTGTATTTGTCTTGGTTGGACAGTGTATTATTGTATGAGCGTCTGAGTCTCTCTCTGTCGCAGGCTAACCGTGTTTATTTTTCCGTCACTGGACAGGACATTCGAACTATCCTGGGACTCTTCGAACACCTACATACAGTAGTGCAGCGTTTTAATACCTTCATTTAAATATTTTGACACACTTTGTGTTGCATGGTTGATAAGGCGTTTGGAATCGTTCTTGGTAAGATTTGATTCCTGGCTGATCCTGGCATGTGCTGTTCCACATTTAATCCACATTAATCCACAGAATACATTAGGTTTTATATAGTAATCCATAAGTTCCTCCTGCCACAAGGTTAACTATTCAACATGTCCAAATATCTACCTCATTCCAACACTGTGGACGCTTCTTGTCTAGCACTGTCGCCTTGCACATCCAGGGTCCAGGTTCGATCTGTGTGCATGGAGTTTGCATGTTCTCCCCATGTTTGGTGGCTAATCCAGTTTCCTCCCACAGTTCAAAGACATGCAGATTAGGCTAGGTGGCGTTCCAAAATTGCCCATAGTGTGAATGCATGTGTGAATGTTGAACATATCTATATTATTACAGAATATTCTGAGCTTCTTTAGAGTGAATCACCCTGTACAGTGTTCACTGTTGGCCTCTATGGTCCCTAGTTGTACTACTGAGGTTTCTAGATGGATGGACGGATGGTCTATCTATCTATTTATATTTGTACACTGGACTGATCTGCAATGATACCACCAAACCACTAGTTGTGTTGGGTCTCTTCATCACTCGCTGGTGTTTTTGTGGATCACTGTGGTGGTACGTGCACTTCTGAAGACCAGAGACTCTGCCTTGTTGCACTCACACCCATCATCATGAAGTGCTTCGAGCGGCTTGTTATGAGACATATCAAGACCCTGCTGCCTCCTTCACTGGACCCCCTGCAGTTTGCGTATCGTCCAAACTGTTCGATGGACGACGCCATGTCCATCACACTCCACCTGGCACTGACACACCTGGACAAGAAGGACACTTATGTCAGAATGCTGTACATAGATTTCAGTTCAACATTCAATACAATCATCCCCCAACAACTGGTCGAGAAGCTGAGCCTGTTGGGCCTGAATACCTCCCTCTGTAACTGGATCCTGGACTTCCTGACCGAAAGACCTCAAGCAGTGCGGATCGGGAGCTACACCTCCAGCACCACCACACTGAGCACTGGGGCCCCCCAGGGCTGCATGCTCAGTCCCCTGCTGTTCACACTGCTGACTCATGATTGTGTAGCGACACACAGCTCCAATCATATCATCAAGTCTGCTGTTGGCACGACCGTGGTGGGTCTCATCAGCAAGAACGACGAGTCGGCATACAGAGAGGAAGTGCAGAGGCTAACGGACTGGTGTACAGACAACAACCTGTCTCTGAACGTCGATAAGACAAAAGAGATGATTGTTGACTTCAGGAGGACACGGAGCGTTCACTCTCCGCTCAGCATCGACGGCTCTTCTGTGGAGATCGTCAAGAGCACGAAATTCCTGGGCGTCCACCTGGAGGAGAACTTCACCTGGTCCCTCAACACCAGCTCTCTGCATAAGAAAGCCCAACAACGTCTTTTCTTCCTGAGAAGGCTGAGAAAGACACAGCTTCCACCACCAATCCTCACCCCCTTCTATAGAGGAACCATCGAGAGCATCCTGAGCAACTGCATCACTGTCTGGTTTGGGAATTGTTCCATATCGGACCGCAAGACCCTACAGCGGATAGTTAGGACAGCTGAGAAGATCATCGGGGTCTCTCTCCCCTCTATCAAAGACATCTACACCACACTCTCCATCTGCAAAGCCACCAGCATTGTGGCTGACCGGACACATCCATCACATTCACTCTTCACTCTCCTGCCATCTGGAAAAAGGTACCGAAGCATTCGAGCACTCACATCCAGACTATGTAACAGTTTTTACCCACAATCACCCGTCTCCTCAACACAAAGAGACTGGACTGATAAACACACACACGCGCGCACACACACACACACACACACACACACACACACACACACACACACACACACACACACAAATCACTAAAACAGACGAACTAAATAACATCCGGACTGAACTGATAAACACACATATGCACAATCACACTGATTTACAACCACCTTAATTTGTTCATACCCACCTATCTGAACTGCTCTTTGCAATATTTGCACAATATTTTATTTCACTTCGCGATTTGCACAACAATATTTTTGAACACAATGTAAATTGTTTACTTGCTGCTCTTTCCACTACCTCAACCCGTACCTTATCACTAAAAAGGTATTTCTTAACTGTAACGTGTTACGTTGTTGTGTTGTCATGTAGCTCTTCGTTTGCACATTTGCACGTGCACTTTGTTGTCTGCTGTCTTTGTTGTCTCTTTTTTTGTATATAAATTGATAGTTTTTTAGGTTAACTTAAAAAATGTAAAAATCTGTGTTGTTAAATTTATGTTGTGTTGTTAATTTATGTCGTTGCATGTATGTAGCACCTTGGTCCTGGAGGAACGTTGTTTTGTTTCACTGTGTACTGAACTGTATATGGTTGAAATGACAATAAAAGCCTACTTGACCTGACTTGACTTGACTTGTAGGTTCGGTACAGGAAACAGACTTTAGCGGTTCTTCTCATGTGTCTCCTAGTCCGAGACATTCGTTATTTTGTCATGTGACTCCCATAGACGCTATGCAGTGCAAAAGATAAAAAAAAAAAAAAAAAAAGAATGATTTGCACTAGAAGACTCATGAGAAGAACCGTTCAATTCTGTTTCCTGTGTAATACACTGCATAGCATCTATGAGTGTCACGTCACAAAAACATGTACAATTTGAACCGGAAGACATGCATTGTATTATTTTCATTACTGGAACTATAGCCAACATTTGTGTACAGTATGTAGACGTGTTGGGGTCTGTTTATTAAAAATGTAAGATTTTATTTTATTTCTGGTCAAAAGAACGAAATGAACTAAATGACTCCAAAAAAGGTTCGTTCATTTTGAACCGAGTCACTAAAATGATCCAAACTTCCCATCACTAATGGTCAATACAATGTTCACGTCAATTAAAAAAAAAAAAGGAAGTGTAGAAGAAGCCTGAAATGTATTGCTATCAGGGGGATCAAACACAGATCATGTATTCATTGGGTATTTACATTTCAGGTTATGTGAGACCTACAGGATGGTGAAGACCTGATGGAGAAGGATAAATCCTTATGCCTTACAAGTTCTTGAGAACCAGAGAAAGTAAAATAGGCAGCGTGTAAAAACCCATGACGTTTGTCTGCAGACAATCGAACTGAAAAGAAAAACTAAAATTCCACATCAACGACCATATAATGTATAATTAGCTTTTTTCCCCCCGTAGGCAGCCAGAAATCTACTTTTTTTTTTCCTTTTCTATAATTGACATTTTTTAGGGCAAAGGACGGGCTGACTCCATCACGGTCACTCACCCCCTGTTTACAAAACTGGATTTACCTCGTTGCCTCTTTTCTAGATTTGGATTGTGGTTCTGGTCAGTGGTGGCGAATCATAGGGAAGGATGACTTTGTGGCTCAGCTGCAATGGAAGGAGTTAAGGAATCAGCGGACACAGGGACAAAAAAACAAATCAAGAAGCTGGAGCCGTTAAGTGACTCGGGGGTAAAGAGTTCACACCAGCTGAGGTAGGGGAGCGAATTAAAGACCCTGGAGTCATCGTGCAAAGTAAATAAGTACCCTGGCTCTTATTTTGAAGCAAAAATAAACCCAACTAAACTACTTTGGTGTCTAGAGGGATTCTCGAGATTATTGCGTGGTTACCGCGTGCTGCATTTATGACTTATGTTTTGCAGGTGCATGCTGGGATTTAATGACAGTAATCATATGGGAATACTGTCTGCTGCCTCCCTCATTGCCTTGCCACAATCATCTGATGCGTCTTTAAACTGGGGCCCGGTGCCCTCTGAGTGCTCCCGCATCCAAGTCGCAGAGAAAGCCAAACGAGGTTATTCATTTCCTGCAGTGATGTCATGCTTAGATTCCCTATAATCAGAATTTTACGTCCGTGCAATTGGAGGAGTCTGAGAATGCTGCAGTGCGTGACACCCGTAACGAACGTGGAAATGATGCGGTTGAATGTGAGGGGGAGGGGCGGGGGGGGGGGGGGGGCTGGGGGGTTGTTTGGTGTGTGTAGTGCATGTGGTATTTTTTATTTGTTTGTAATTACAAAATACCACTCAGCCTTTTGCTGGTTATTTTTTAAAATCTCAACATAAATTTCAACATTTTCCTTGTAGGTTTTTTTTTATACAATTGAATTTTTGATGACAGTGCTTTACCTTTATTAACTTCAACCTAAGAAAGGAAAAAAAAAAATTCTCATTTCATAAGTACATAAATAAACATAACCATGTATAATGTAACATTATAAATAAGTGTATAATTATACACTAAGTGTGTATGATAAACATAAAACATAGTGATGCACCCTACAAGCGCAGTGAGACCTTTCCTTCATGGAACAACAGTGCCTCCTGTTGTATACAAGTACAGAGTTTCCCATAAACACTTTTGCTAAGAATTGTTTGTCTGTATATTCTGCGTGTTTCAGTTGTACAGTAGGGTTTGGTATATTTTGTTCCTTCTTCCATTTTTTTTCCCAGTCTTAATGCTTGCCCATGCATGATGGGATGTATTTAGGGATGTATTTTACCAAGTATTTTATTATTATTTGGTAAAAATTGTTAAAAGTTAAAGGAAAGCAAGCAAGCAAGCTCAGGAAAAGTTGTCCCTTCTGGGTGCCAGATTATTTTTGGTGAGCATTTAAACTTTCTTTTTTGTGCTTTTGTATGCCATTACTTAAATAAAACAGAAGACTGAGTAAAACAAACAAACCAACAAATACAAATGTGGGGAAAATTCCAATTTAATAATGTACAGTATATTGAAATACTGTAGGTTTCATGAATAATTCTAGACAATGACATTAGCTTTGTTATGTCCTCATGATGTACATGCAAAATCTAACTTAAGGCAGGAACCAGTGAGAAGCTGGTGCATGGTGATGATGACAGATGTTCCGGCCGGTGGTTAGTACGTATACTAGTGATGCGGAATGCTGAATGGTCGGAATAGATGAGAGGGGAAATGAGGTTGCTGCTGAAGTTGGTATATAAACAACCACTTAAAAAAAAAAATCTACTTCATGTAATTTAGTTTAATATGAAAAAATCGAGGCTCCATAAGCGGAACTGTATTGATTTCTCAGGTTATATACTAGTTAACTGTAATGTCTCTGCAGTGACAACTCATGAACTGTGCTAGAACATCTTGTAGAGCCTTTTCCCCAAATTACTTGCTTGTAGCTTTGCAGTCCTCATTTATTTTTTCCATTGAGGCCTGCAAGAGCACAGGATGTACCATTTCTCATTTTAAGGTCCCAAATGGGTGCTCATATATCTTCAGTACACACTTGTGTTTTTTGGCAAAGCCCATAGCGTTCTCAAAGTCCCTTATGATCACTACGATCACCAATCATAGTGGATGAGTTTGTTGAAAAAAGTAATGTTAAAGCCAATGATGAATTGCAAGGCATAAGTGTAATCAGTTACTCACTCACTCTGACTCATTCTTTATTCCGCCAATCCATCACAGGACAAACATTGTGTACTCACTCACACACTACAGTGAATTTGGAAATTCCAATTAACCTAATATGCATGACTTTGGACTGTGGGGAAAAACTGGATTACCCTTAGGAAACCCACTAAGAACGGGGAGAACATGCAAACTCCATGTTCTCCAAATTCTTATTTTTATTTGGGACAGCATATCTGCTTGGAGAAGAAGATGCCAGGATGTTCTCTGCATATTCCTTTATACTGAGCTTTTGCTGCACCAATAAGCAGGTCTTTGAACCAGCAGTGACAAAGATTGATACAGCAAATTAGAAGTGAATGATAAGAAAACAGTGCAAGCAAGGTTGTTCGGTCAGCAATCTATCAACAGAACGCAATAGGCTTAGTAAGCAAGAACTTTGCCCATGTACAGTAGCTCCCATGTAGGCAACCTGGTGCCTCTGCTTAAGAATTCACAAAAAACTCTCTGATGCTAACTCCAAGATAAGGATGTGAAGCACAAGCTGTTATGCAGACAAACCTGTATGATTTACAGTATGTGATTTGAAGTGTACTAGGCTGTATGAAAACATTATATACTGCACATATTGCATCATCCATGCCTTTGTCAGGAACGCTGCTTTGATAAAGTCGTGCATTGGTTTACATCTGCTACTGTATGTATAAGGCAAAGACTACTTAGTTAAAATGGGGGAATACTGTATATATCTGAATATACACCCATGAGGTCTGGTGTTGCCAAATTTTGCCAAACGTTTTAGGCCACATTTATTTGTTTCATAGAAAGCCCCTCTACTGACACTGGGGGGAAAATATTCTGTGGCCACGACTCTTACTACGGCATGGGAACGAGATAGTATGTTGTGGCCATTATTTGGGAACAAGATAGTACATTGTGACCATGACTTACTAAGGCGTGTGCACAAGATAATATGTTGTAGCTACGACTTACTAAGGCATGGGAACGAGATAGTATGTTGTAGCCATGATTTACTTAGGCATTGCACAAGATAGTATGTTGTAGCTATGACTTACTAAGGCATGGGCACAAGATAGTATGTTGTGGCCATGATTTACTAAGATGTGGGAACGAGATAGTATATTGTGGCTACCATTTACTAAGGCGTGGGCACAAGATAGTAAATCATGGCCACAACATACTAAGATGTGGGAACGAGATAGTATGTTGTGGCTACCATTTACTAAGGTGTGGGAAGGAGATAGCATGTTGTGACCACGACTTACTTTGGCATGGGAACAAGATAGTATGGTGTGGTCAGGACTTACTATGATTTGGGAGTGAGACAGTATGTTGTGGCCATGACTTACAGTACTAAGGCGTGAGCACGAGAGAATGTTGTGGCCATGATGTAC
Organism: Clarias magur; assembly: GCA_013621035.1. Lineage (NCBI taxonomy): Eukaryota > Metazoa > Chordata > Actinopteri > Siluriformes > Clariidae > Clarias > Clarias magur. Next base: position 4,908,030 of record QNUK01000007.1, on the reverse strand, counting down.
TAAGATGGAGGAATGAGATAGTATGTTGTGACCATGACTTACTAAGGCATGGGAACGAGAAAGTATGTGGTGACTACAACTTACTAAGGTGTGGGAATGAGATATTATATTGTGTCCATGACTTAAAGTACTAAGGTGTGAGAAGGAGATAGCATGGTTGTGGCCATGACTTACTTAGGCATGGAAACAAGATAGTATGTTGTGTTCATGACTTCCAGTACTATGGTTTGGGAGCGAGAGTACAGTATGTTGTGCCCCTGACTTACTAAGGCGTGAGAATGAAATAGTATGTTTTCGCCATTTTTTTAATGCATTAACGGCATTTTTAAATAATTTGATATTACTTTGTGTAATTTTGAAAACAAAAAAAAGAACAGCCAAAAAATCACAGATTTTTGAGGAAAGGAACAGTTTGAATAGGTGATTTATGGGTCTTGAACGAAGTCAGCCCTGCAGTTTAAAGAAGGATTGACTGCAGTACCCGTCTGAGGGTAAATAGTAAGTGTGGAGAAAGAGCTGTTGAAGAGCTTTCTGAAGGAGTAGTGTTGCTATTTGTTTTAATTTATGAAATATTCTACTGTACTTAGTATTGCTCTTTAAAATAAAACTGTGTATGTATCAATTTAACATTATCATTTATATTTTAATTTGCTTTTTATAAATATTTTCTAATGTCAACCAGAACATTAACACCATAATATTAACCCACAACTTTAACACATTAAAACTGATTATCATTCTGATATACCGATATACTTCTGATATAAAATTACAAGCAGGATCATTAGCACCCAAGGCTCATCCATGCCCACAGGGACAAAAAATGCCTGCATGTCAGGTCCGATCCCGGAGACAAGCCAGTGAAAATAACCAAGCAAAGTTTTATTTTGTTAAGAAAATTAAAATGCATTTTTTGAGTGCAAGCAAAATCAGTGTCTCGACTAAAGTAAATCACAAGGTGGCAATATTGCTGCATTTTTTATCTAGAAAAATATCGCACATCATTTCAGTGTGTGTGTACAATACTGTAAATGTGTGTATATACACAAGGGGTGTTCAAATCAACCCAGGACTTCAAAGTTATAGAACGTAGTTATGAGAGTATAACCTTTTATTTCTCTATATAATCTCCTGCTACACTAATGCACTTATCCCAGTGTTTCAATAGTGCTTAGGTAAACTGAGCTACAGATGTCGCTCGTACGTCTGCGAGTCGTTTAAAACTTGTTGTCATCTCAGCGTCCAGACATACAAACAACTTTGTTCATTTGCTTGAATGCTGAAAATGCAATGTATCCTTAAGGTGAAAATTTGCAAGACATATGTTTTAAATAAGACAAATTTGCATAAGTTCATATGCCAAGGTTCCACTGTATCCATCCCTAGTCTCACAAGATCTACTAAACAATTATTCTTTCTTTAATTCATTTAATTCATAACACTATTTCTGTTTTGTGGAAAATGCTTACTTAAAAATGCTTTTTAATTTATATATATATATATATATATATATATATATATATATATATATATATATATATATATATATATATATATATATCCTTGGTGTGAAGTGGGTGGGGACATGGCCTTATTCTGAGGCCTAAACTCTTCATTGTGTCTAGTCTCAGGCAAGGCTTATTCTTTCCCACAATGTTAATTTGAGGTTAAGTTGGATAACAATATACTAGTAACAGCATTATTTTTGAATGAAAAATTCAAGCGTATGTAATATCTTTTTAAATATTGATTTACTTTCTAAACGTAATTACCTTTCCAATCTCAGAGCCTACTGTGGCTCTTAGTGTCCTTGGCATTTCTCAGGGCAAATGGCAGAGGTTCTACGTTCTATTCATTTTTGTTTTGCTTGGATAACCGTATGCAATTTGCTTTGATCCGAATCCAATCCCCATCTCTATCTCATCTCCCTACTGCGTACTTGTTTTGCATTCATTTCTGAACATTTTGACTATTTAAAAGCCTCAGTGTTTTTGGATGATTTGTGCTTCATTCATTTTAATGTGCAATTCTGTTCTATATTTATTAGAGTTTTAAAGTTCCTTGGTTTAGTGTTTCTAGTTATACAACCAATTTATAAATTGCCAATTATTCTTGTTTTTTTTCTGTTGATCCATGCTATGGACTTGGACCCATGTAACTTTACCTGCTATATCAGCCTGTATATTACAAAATGCCTTTGCTCACAGGATTCAGCAACTCACGCTGTGAAGCAGGAGACAAAGCAGTGGCATGATTGGTTATGGCTTTTTATAGAAAGGCACCTTGTACAGCTCTTAAAGCCTCATTCTTTTCTTTGAACCTTGTGTGCAGCTCTCACGGCACGAAATTCAAGTAAACAGCTCCAGCTCTGTCTCTCTTTATGCCGGAGGATGATTGAGTGCATTTCCCCCCACTTCATACCCCAGGCTACACCGCATGACTATTATGGCATTGAGTTTTCCCCCAAATGAAGTAATGCTTCAATGTGAAGCACTGCAAGTGCTGAAGCCTAAGCCTCATAAGTGGAAAAAGGTGATGTTGTCACAGATTACCAGCTAAGCACATACATTGGCAGAAAAACTACCTGTCCAAGGACAGGTAAATATTTTTGGGGGGTCTGTGGGTCTACACTGTACAAAAAGCACAGCTTTTAAAAAAATCTCCTCATCCTTTATAAAAGTTTGCTGACCAAGCTAAATATTTCATATTGCTGTTTCGTTGACACATTTTGTACCCAGTTCAAAATCTTTGATTCAACTTATAAAAGACTATGGCAACAAGAGTTTGTTTCTCAATAACAGGCGGTGGTGCAGTGGTTGCCTTGCACCTCCAGGGTCCGTGTTTGATTGCCGTCTCTGTGTGCATGAAGTTTGCATTTTCTCCCCATGCTTGGTGGGTTTCCTCCGACATGTAGATTAGGTTAATTGGCATTCCAAAATTGGCTGTAATGTGTGAATGAGTGTGTGTGTATGTGTGTGCCCTGCGATGGATTGGCACACTGTCCAGGGTGTACCCCGCCTTGTACCCTAAGTCTCCTGGGATAGACTCCAGGCCCCCCATGACCCTGAATACAGGATTAAGCGGTATAGATGATGAGTGAGTGAGTGAATCTGAGAGGAGTGGGTCTCTCCAAGTCCAATAGAAACCATTTGGATGGTTTGATCCAGCCAGTCCTTTTGGAATTCAGGGTACAGAGAAAAGACCTGACCAAACATCACTCCTAAAGTTGTTGGGATTGGGGGGTTAAAATCACATGATTGCATCTCAGTGAAGTGGTAAGTGAAGTACTGCATCTCAGTGGTAAATTGCTGGCTCAATTGCTTTTTTTGTTTATTCAAGATTTGTTCCCAACACATAATTGACCAGAAGTCCTACTACGGTCCTATAAGATGGGAAAAAAGACAATGGTCACCATTGAGTTTGTAGAAATAGTTAAAAGGTTGAAGCCAAAAATGGACTGACCAGCTTAAATGAAACAAATTAAATTGAGTGGAAAGAGAGCGGGAAAGTGAGTTAAGACCATTATTTTGTGGCAGGGCAAAACAAAGCCGACCCACGGGTACCAAATTGGGCAGCTCTAAAGTGTTCTTATCTTCTAACTAGCTGAACCCATCATTGACAGGAAAAGAGTTCATATAAACAGTCATAAGGCCAAACTAATAATAAGCTGACAGTTTAAATGTAATCATTTAATATATATATATAAGGTTGAAGCCTAAATTTGTCGAAAAAAAGTGCTAGATGCTGTGAAATAATCTGGCACAAAACTGTTGATAAATTCACTTCTACTCAACATTTTGATTTCATTTGTTACCTTTAAGCGTAAGAACGTAAGAAAGAGTGAGGTCTGACCAATGTACAGACAAAACCTTTCTTTTATTTATATGGATTTTTTTATGCTACTTCGTCTTCTTCTTCTTTGTCTTCTTCGTCTTCTTCTCCACCTTCTTTCGACTGTTCCCTTTCAGAGGTCGCCACAGCGAATCATCTGCCTCCATCCATCACTGCATCCATAAATCTTCTATTTGGTCTTGATCGAGACCTCCTGCATGGCAGTTCCAACCTCAGCAACCTTCTACCAATATAATTACAATCTCCCCTCTGAACATGTCCAAACCACCTCAATCAATACCTACATTGAAAGACACTTTGTTAACTTCAGTTTGAAAAAGTTATATATAGAATAAAATTTAAATTTGATAATTTGATTTGTTCTTCAAGCTGTCACTGTTAGGCACATGGGTATGTCAACTTGGGTAATAGTACCTGCCAAATGTCATAAACATAAATATATCTTTTTCAAAAAATGGTGGAGATGCAGGGTAATAAACAATGGCACATACAGTAATGTGTTGGATACCACCCTGCATAACAGTGTATGGTGTAATAATCTTTTTTAGTCCCTAATCCTCCTAATCCCATATCAAATCCCCTGGATTTACTGGTGAGTAGTCTTCTTAAAAAGAGAAATAAAGATGATAAAAAAGTGTAGTTGATGTTTAATGGCTTCACCATTTTTTTAACTGACACATTAAAAACCCACCACGCTCAAAATCTCAAATCCCTAAGATCAAAATCTACAAAAGGGGGTAGAGCGTTCTCATATTTACCTCCTAAACTTTGGAATAGCCTTCCAGGGAGTGTTCGGGACTCAGACACAGTCTACCAGTTTAAAAGTAGACTCAAGACACATCTCTTTAATCTGGCATTCGCATAATTCATTCCATAAACTCATACTCCAGTACATCTAAATGCATACTCCTATCTAATTATTTCCACCTGTTATTTCTTTCTCTACCCATCCCGAGGCATCTGGAGATTGTGCAAGCTCCAGTAGACAGAGCATCTTGAGGCATCCAGAGAAGGACCAGCTCCAGCTGGATTCTGCTTCATGATGGTTTGGATCTACACATGCTGCTCCTGAGTTCCCAGTGATCCAGACCCCCCTCTGTCCTCTGCACTTGCTGACTCATCCCTGTGCTGAACTGGACTCCATAATAACTTGGACAACTTTTGTTATACTGAACTTCCAGCAGCCTAACACACATGATGTCATTATATGATTCCTGTTATCCGTTATCACCCAAATGAGGATGGGTTCCCTGTTGAGTCTGGTTCCTCTCAAGGTTTCTTCCTATTGCCATCTCAGGGAGTTTTTCCTTGCCACCATTGCCGACACCCTTGGCTTGTTCATCAGGGACAATCTCATTATTATCTAAACACATCTTTTCTCACTCATACACATACACTTTCAACATAAATTTTCTTTTCGTTTTGCGTAGCTACTTTGAGACAATGACCATTGTTAAAAGCACTCTATAAATAAAATTTAATTGAATTGAATTGAACTCTGCAAACTATTAAAATGAAGGTTTAATTGAAGCTTTTCAAAGAACCACCCTTTCCTGTACAGGGTATACTCACAGAAGCAACATTTGCGTCAAGCATTTATGGGATATCCATAATATCTCAGCGTGATTAAACATGATCGCAGATTAATACCATTCATGCTTAGTTTTCACTCCATCGTTCTTGCTGAACATGTAGATGAATAACAAGTAAAGAACTGATTGAATTGCGCTATAAGTGACTAAGAACTTTGCAGTGGAGGTAGATTGTTTATGCAGTGGAGGAATTGTTAGCAATTGTATATTTGTTAATGATTAGCATACTAAGCATTTATGTCAGCCTCTCAGGAAGCCTATTTCCAATTAGCTTTTAGTTGATGTGCGTGGCCTGGCATCGATTGGCTTCATCACAATGTGTGAGACTGAGAGGCCCTCAATGACACGAGAGCTCTAGTGCAATTTGAAGCATGAGAGATGCTAAGCGTAACCTACTGAAGTCAAACAAAATAGCGAAGGATTGTCTGAGAAATAGGATCAAATACTCAGCCAGCCACTCTGCACCCTTGAGGATAACTCTTAATAAAGATGTTCATTAAGTACAGCACTCATGGTGTTCCTTCTCATTTCATTTTAGCTTTGCTTATTTTTATTTTTTATTTTTATTTTTTTAAGATTACTTGAGTAACACTTCATTTTCAATTTCAATTATTTTGATATTTATTGATAAATAGAAACAGTAATGCATAGTATTTTTTTGGAACAGAAATCTTGTGGATAACCTCTTACACTCTGTCACAGTGAGGTGATGGTTCTTGCCTACTATACTATACCTACTGTGTATCCCTGGTTATGCAGCATGGCTATAGGACTTGTTTTTTTTTTTTTTTAATGTTTTTTCTTTTAAAGATGCTGGATGGAAAATTCTGACAGAAAATGCGTTTTGCTCAATAGACATTTGTTATATGGATTCTTCCCATGAAGAGAAGAAGAGAACTCAAGGTTATGGTCCAAAATATTATGCTACTGTATAATGATTTATAAGGTAATACAGTGGTAAATTAACATATCGATAACGATTAACATTAAAATCCTCCAGGTTTGGGGTTCACCTTGAGTCACTGGGGTCCCTCAGTGCATGGCTCTGCAGGGTTTCTGTGGGTGTGCTGCGGTGTCTGGCACCAAGACGTTGCCAATGGATACTTTGAGTGCTGTGGGTAGCAGAGTGGGACCTCTGTGAATCCAACTTGTTGAGGTCCCGTGGGTGATCAGTTGGACTGGAAGTTTGGAGGCTGGATCAGTGGTCTTGGGCTTTTTGTCTGCTGGGCCCTGTACGTGGTGATACTGTAATCCTGGTGCCTTTCTACAGTATCATGTCCAGCATTGGATTTATTTATTTATTTATTTATTTATTTATTGACAATTTCTGCTGCATTGGATCAGACTGAATGGACTTGCCATTGATGGTATAGTTTGTGACCAGCGTTACTCAGCTCACCTGGCAATGAGTATAATGTTTTGGCTGATCATCATATATACAGCAGGTATGTAATCCGTATCAATTTACCTTTCTTTCATGAAAATGTTGAGTATATTTCCATAACCGTTCAACAGCTGGTTGGTCGCTTAAGTTATTTTGAAAAAAAAAAATACTGCTATAAAGTATTTCAGAGGGCGGCACGGTGGTGTAGTGTGTCTGTGCCCTGCGATGGACTGACACCCTGTCCAGGGTGTACCCTGCCATGTGGCCTAAGTCTCCTGGGATAGCCTCCATGCCCCCCGTGACCCTGAATACAGGATTAAGCGTTATAAGGGCTTTTTTTTTTGTGTCGAGACTAGAGCTAGTGGATGCAAGCAACTGGAAATCGATAATGATCAGTTGAAGTTGTGCCCCATGAAGTCGGCACAGGAAAGCAATTGGCTACGGAGTAATGGAGTAAAAGAAAGCATTATATCTTAAAGACATTATTATGGTGAGGTGATTCACCTGTTTGTGCACGACACTAAATAATAGCTTAAGAACTATTACATAAAAGCCCCTTTACAAATCAAAGTGCATCATTACAGTACCACTCAGAGAAGAAGTTGTGTACAGTAAATGCTCAATACTGAAACAGACGGACTTGTGGTAGGTTATGACACAAAGAACTCATAGGAATTATAAATGACTGAAATTATAATAATTAAATTTCTGTCTTATGAGATTTTACCCAGCTCCTTATGAGTATTCGCTTTGATACATTAGTATTCTCATGGTTGGTCAACTGCACCTAATGAAATCTCATTCATTTCATAATCCAGGAGATAAAAGTTTATTAGTTTTATTATGATGAAAACCTTCTTTTTTTAAACCTACATTTCCTTTACCCTCTGCTGAGCTGTAGAAAGTAATTAAAATATATATTTTTCTTTTATTACTGGAACAATACACTAAGGAGAATAAAGAAAAACAAATCTGCTTCTCGCTTTCACAGAAGGGTTTTCGTGCATTAATTAGTGAATGTTTGTTAACTCGCTGGAGACATCGTTAGCCACGTGAACCCCCATGTGTACATCTGCCAGCAGTCAATCGAGTTCTTGCATGGAAAAGAAATAATTTATGCTTATGTTGACAGTTAGCGGAAAACATACACTATAAGAACTGATAATGTAAATTGTTCACAGCAAATTAATGGCAGCAGTGTAATTACTATTATTACAGCAAAACTGGATTTCTACAGGATAGTACTGTAAAACACAATGCTGCCATTTTGCAGTAATGCTTGAAACATCATAGCAATATTCATTATGTACAAGAAAACACCTAAAAAGATTGGAAATTACAGGAATTGGGTTAAGAACCCTTCAACACATTATCAAAACCTGGAAGGATTGTGCTGAACTGTCAACTTTGTGGAGGATGGTCTGATGCGTCCAGACTGACCCAATTCCAGAGTGATGGGTTCATCAAAGTATGAAGGGTTGCACATGAAACTATGCACCAATCATGTGTAGTGGCCAATGTACAAGCCTCTGGAGGCAGTGTTATGGTCTGGGGTTGCTTCCGTTGGTCAGGACTGGACTCAGCAACATTATGTGACAATGAGATGAATCTGAAAGATGATGATCTGAAAGTACTGAATGACCAGGTCATCCATTTAATTTGTTTCCCTGATGGCACAGGCATATTCCGGGACACAAATTGTGAAAGAATGGGTCTGGGAGCATGAGGAATCATTTTCACAAATTAACGGGATATCACATATATGATATATGACACACACACACACACACACACACACACACACACACAGGTGTGTATATATATATATATATATATATATATATATATATATATATATATATATATATATATATATATATATATATATATATATACAGCTTTATTATCAGCTTTAGCTTTGATTACAGCACACAATGTGTTATCCAGTTGTGTATCCATTTCTAACACTTTAATGTTTCAGATCATCAAATAAATTAAAATATTAGTCAGAGATAACACAAGTAAACATATCACGCAGTTTTTAAATTGAGTTTTTTTTTTTTTTTTTAAGGGGAAACAAAATCCAAAGCTACATAGCCCTGTGTGAAAAAAGTATTTGGCCCCTTGTTAAAACATAACTTAACTCTGGTTTATCACACCTGAGACCATTTTTGCTAGCCACACCCAGGCCTGATTACTGCCACACCTGTTCGCAATCAAGAAATCACTTAAATAGGACCTGCCTGACAAATTGAAGTAGACTAAAAGATCCTCAATATCTAGACAGCATGCAGAGATCCATAGAAATTCAAAAACAAATGAGGAAGAAAATAATTGAGATCTATCAGTCTGGAAAATGTTATAAAGCCATTTCTAAAGCTTTGGGACTGCAGTGAACTACAGTGAGAGGCATTATCGACAAAAGGCAAAAACATGGAACAGTGAAGAACCTTCCCAGGTTTTTCACACCACAGTATGGTTTTCTTGAATTCAACCTAATGAAAATAATTATTTGTGTCTGTTAAAATCTTTATTAGTTTTTTTTTTTTTTTTACAATTTTAAATGCTTCTCAACAAATACAGTTCCCTGAAGATCAAACAATGAACGATTCAGTAAATGTGTCGTGCAGCACTGCAGAAGCAGCCAATACACTCTAATCTGTCCTTTATGTCTCCTGTGGGCTTCATATCTGACTACCTGCTTCCACCCTTATGAAACTTAAACTGACCAGCCCTGTGGCATTTCTGTGGCAGAGAGCGCCGTAATTTCCAGACACTCAAACTCAAATGCTCAAACTCTCACTCTTACTTTATGGAATCTAGCTCCAGTGTTTTTCTGCAATATATATACACACACATAATATTTATTTATTTAATTTTCAATCAAACCAAATAAAAAAATCCCGCACTTACGGCACTTGCCTGTATTTAATCTTTACAAAAGACATTGTTTGTGCAGCAAGGTTTAGAACTTAAACATTCCACACTATAAAGCAGCTTCCAGTGGCGTCATCACAGTGCCCACAGGCTTTTCATTTCTCAACCTAAGAAATTTGATGCAGACGCTTCCAAGTGCCAAGGCATCCTGCGACAGAGCTCGCTGTACTTTGTTTATCAAAGGATCAAGTACAACAAAGACAAAGTAAGCCATCTGCTTACTACTGTAGGAGCGGAAGGTACTTGGAATGGCCATTGCTCATATTTTGCAGTCTATCGCTTGGTTTGTTGGTCTATTTATTCGCCCTATTCTATTTAATCTATATAAAGAAAAGAAAGTAATTGCATTGATCAGAACTCGCTCTTTCAGTGATATTTTATGCTTCATACATTGGAGGACCCGAAACCAGTCTCTGGTCTGTCTGTCTGTCCATCCAGATTTTTGCACAACATCACACAAAACTGGCTGGACAGAATTTTATGAAACTTTGGCAATATTAATTAAACCTGCACCATAAACAAAAATAAAATATTGAGTAAAAGTGATGTTATGAACAATTATATGCTGAATTTAATAATCTGCATTAAAATAAGTTACTTGCTCAATGTAAACAAACACCTGCATCAATAGAAATTAATTAGAATATTTGTACTGGGATTAGTTCCTATTTATATAGAAAAGTATATAAACATATATGGTTTACTGATGTTTGCACCACTGAAATAACAGAGCTAAAGTGGTATAAGTGAATTTTAACAATCTGGAGCCATTCTAGCATAAACAAGGTGTAAGACACTCTACTACAATTTATTTTTTTGTTATAATAAGTTAGACAGAGTGTTTTTCCGTACAAACGGACAGACATGTAAGTCTGAAATAATATCACTGATTACATTCAAGTTGAACAGCTTATTATTAACTTCAACGTTATAACTATTTATATAAACTTCTGTCCTTTTCCTGTCAATGATGGGTCCTTCAGCTAGTTAGAATATAAGAACACTTTAGAGCTGCCCAATTTGGCACCCGTGGGCCGGCTTTTGTTTTGGCCTGCCACAAAATAATGGTCTTAACTCTCTCTCCCGCTCTCTTTCCACTCAATTTCATTTGTAATTTTTTACAACAACAGAAGTGAGTGATAATCATAAAATGTTGCTCATGGGAAGTTTATAAGTTTTATTTATTACTTAACATACTAATGTAATTTCACATATCATTAACATTTTCCTTTGTCTCATCACCCTCGATCCAGATAAATTTTTGGAAAAGAATTTGGGCAGCTCTGCTTCACGCATGAATAGCTGCTTGATTCACAAGAAATGAGCCTGCTCTCAATACTTAATTCTGTCACTGGCTATAAAGGGACGTGATTACGGAATAGATCGCAGAGCCAGTGAATTGTCTCCCGACGCAATCATCAGTTTTGCTATTGACAAAAGAAAAACTTCAAGAATGGGACTCATCAAGCCTTATGCAAATTGCTCAGCCAAGTTAACCATCCAAGACCATTAACATTTTGTTACGTACGTGAGAACATCTTGTTAATGCTTTGACTCATCATGTTGCTCAGTTGTCCAGTGCATACCAGTGCAAAGATGGCCTAAGAATCTGGACCTAGCAACAATAATAGTAATGCAGTGAGTACATTCTGTACCCAAACCATTTAACATTTTTGTCAAAGTCTAGTATCCAAATAATAAGACATCTGGGAAAAATGGACATCAACATGTTCATTACTCGTCATGGATTTCCAATGGTCTTAATTTTTAGGAATTAATGCTGTTTTGTAACACACAGATTGTGACTTGGGTTTCAATTAAATCTTACTACAACCTTAACTTTGGTAAGACAGACTAAATCACAAAAAGTAACTGCTTTTTAAGCTTTTGTGTCTCATGAAAACAATTGTTGTATCTCTGGTATGGGATTGCAACAAAGGCTAATGAAGTGCTAGATATTCTACAAGATACTAAATATCCTAACTTTACATTTTTTGTTTAAAGAGACTTTCAGTTAGCTGCAAACACTGTATTTGTAGGAACCAGCTAATACAGGACTGGCATTTTTATAAGAGAGAGCACAATACTGGACCATTTCACCACCAGGGGATTTTTGTACACTCTCATGTGCTACACTCAGGCAATTTGTTCATACTGTATAATGATAGAGATTGTCCTAAGTTACACCCAGAAACCGAAAGCTAATGATTGAATTTGCACAATAAGACACTGGACCCATATGATTGAGTGCCTCCACCCTTACCTCTCCAATCCTGAAAACTGTTTAAACACTTAATTGAATATAAGTTCTTACATCTCATTCTGAGAGAATGAGATGGGCAAAAGTATTTGGCCAAACTTGTAAACGATTGAATTCAAGTGTTTCAATCAGGCCCCTTATCCCTAGTAAAGAGTAATCTTAATCATTCAGCATACCAACTCATCTATGCTTCCGACTTTGTGGCAACAGTTTTGTGTGGCACAAAGCAAGGACTATAAAGACATGGTTTGATGAGTTCGGAGTGGAAGAACTTGGTTGGCCCTAACACAGAGCCCTGACCTCAACCCCATCGAGCACCTTTGGGATGAACTGGAACGGAGATTACGAGCCAGGCCTTCTCATCCAAAATCGGTGCCTGAACTCATAAATGCTCTCCAAAATGAATGGCAAAAATTCCCATTCAATCTTGTGGAGAGCCTTCCAAGAAGTTGTTATAGCTGCAAAAGGTCGACCAACTCATATTGAAGTATACTATATGTATTTGGATAAATTGCCATTTTAGGTTTGTCATTTGTTTTGTCGATATAGTGTATTTAAATCAAAACATTGTGGACAGTTATAACTTGAAACTCTGGGAATAATATCAATAATATCAATAATCCAGAACAGAAGAGGAGAAAGGGGGGAATATTACCAGGAAAGAATCAGTTAAAGCTAGCAAAATGCAATTACAGATGAAGGCTGGAGAGACTCTCAATCTGTCTGCTTCTCACTGCACACCATTACTACCTACAAAAATAGAAGCAGCCAGAAGTTTAACCCTTCCCCACATGTGTTAAAAACCTGAACAGATTCTACTGAATGTCACCTGTTATCCATCAATAAACACTTAGCAACCATCTGACTTACAGTACGGCCATGTTTTATAGGGGTTGTCAAATTTGTAGCATTGAATATTCTTCTCTCTCTGACTGTTTTTGAACAATAAAACATTTTAAAAGCCTTATTAAAAGCATACGGATGAATGTAGATAGTGACAAATGTTAGTCTACGGTCTTACGTTTTAATAATTTTAAAAGCAAATGTTAAAAATACATGTACAAGTTAAATCTATTCATTTTTATTCATACAATACTGTGCAAAGGTTGTTTATGACTTTATTAAATTAAAAACAAACAAACAATCAAACAAACAAACAAATAAAAAGTGCAAAATCTCTCCTTAACCCCTGATCAAAAACACTACTTGGTGTGTGGTACAAGGGATTGTATACCATAGGTCGCCAGCTTTATTTTTTCTAGTTGGGATTAAACCCTGCAACCTCCAGGGTCTGGGTTCAATTTCTGCCTCGGGGTCTTGTTCTCCCTGTGTTTGGTGGGTTTCCTCAAGGTACTCTGGTTTCCTTCTACAGTCCAAACATGAGAAAATTAGGCTATTTGGCATTCCCATATTGCCCATGGTGTGTAAATGCGAGTATGAATGTTGACCGGAGGTCCTACCACAGAATGTTTTTAAAGATACATACTGTAAATACATTTAGAATTTAGCATTGTGTCTATGAGTGCATCACAGCTGTGCTGATATTAAGTAGCTGCAACAGATCTCCCTCTCGTGTGATGTTGTTTAAATATGCTATTTTCAGACAAACATCATAATGAAGTCTATTCAGTTACACATAAAGGGGTATGATAGTCAGGATCTCCAGGAGAGCTGTGCCAAATTCTCCAAGATGCTTAAAAAAACTCACCAGCTAACTTATACCTTATAAAATTGCACCAAAATGTACCTGAGACTACTTGTGCATTTCCAAAGGCTTGTCTCATCTAATATTTGCTATATTTAGTTTATTACAGTTTATTCAATATGATTCCCTGGCAGATTGAGATTGAATGATGTACAAATGTTTAATTTGATTGCATGTGTACTGTATGTTAATTATCCTGACAGCTTGGAGTGGAAAAACACTTTGCCAGTAAGGTTGCCAGTCTTATAACATTCTGTGAATGCTGTGCAACAAAGTCAAGTAGGTAAAAATAAATCAAAATTTTGAGTATGAATATAAATTTAAAATATAAATGTTAAATGTATAGCCTAATTTTTTCCTTTATATGCTACTATAGTTGCCCCTGGCCTCCACTGTGCTCCACTGGTGTCAGTAGGGTTGCCAGTTTTGCACCTTTCTTTCTCTCTCTCTCTCTCTCTCTCTCTCTCTCTCTCATCGTCTATACCGCTTAATCCTGTATACAGGGTCGCAGGGTGCCTGGAGTCTATCCCAGGAGTCTTCGGACATGAGGCTGGGTACCCCCTGGACAGGGTGCACACACTCATTTATAACACCAACTAGCCTAATCTGCTAATCTTTGGACTGTGGGAGGAAACCAGAGTACCCAGAGTGAAACCACCAAGCATGGGAAGACTCCATGCACACAGAGGCGGAAATCAAACCTGGCTGGGAATCGAACTCGGACCCTGGATGTGCACAGCGACAGTGCTATCCACTGAGCCACCATGTCACCTTCTGGTTTGATACAGTAATTGTGTAAATGTAGACGTAGTAGTAGTAGTAATAGTAACCCTGTAAGGGGTCTGATTACATGCCAGGTGATGTCATGTCTTTGGGCTTATACGTGCAGGTTACCTGGCCTCATATTTTTTGTTCTTAAATTTGTGATCAAGGCAAATTTAATGTACTGTAGCTGTTCCCATATTTTTTTACATACATATTTTTTTCATTTAGACTATTTTACTTATTCCAACAAAAGAAAGGCTATTTAAGGCAATTATTTCTAGAATTTTCCATGAACATTATCCAGTCATTTGCCCAGCACAGACGGATCCATTTTGCATCAGTATGGTGTAATTTTGTTTTGAAAGTTGCTATCGATGTGTATTGCACAAAATTGAGTAGGTATGTATTGCTAAATTTGCCCACAGCATGAGTGCTTTGAACCTCCATGGGTAGGTTGGGTTATGGCTGGGAACTAACTGAATAGCTTATAATTATGTCTATACACAGTGTAATATATTCTGTGTGTATATCAATGTTGAATATAACTTCCAGAACTTGATAGTTTCATACATTAAGTCGAAATAAGCAGCAATCTGACACACAGCAGATGACAAAGAAAAGTACATCAGGTACTACCCAAAAGCTAAGAAGGGAGATTTAAAAGGGGGTAAACCCCTAATCATATTCGAACAGGTGTCTGAACCATTTTCAGCTTCTAATATGAATTGAAAAGGATGTGCGTTATATTTATAATTTAGAACCCTAAAAATATTACCAAAGGATAACTTCAAAAGATGCTTCATTCTTATCAGTACAGTATGTTGTGTAACACGTTGAAGGTGTTGAGCAAGGATTTTGATGGTGAAGTTCAGTGATGAGATTAGAGGGACTTCAACAGGGATGGTTGTCTGAACAAATGAAGTATGAAAAAACTGGAAAATAAAATGCTAAAAAGAAAACATAAGAAAAAATGTAATCCTTAAAAAATTCATGAACGTTTTATTACAGAAAGGATCATCTCTCCATGAGTCTCTCCAAAAGTGGCACGTTTAATTCAACCGTGTCACAATATTCTTTTTTGAAGAATCAGGATGGGACAAGAGAAAAATTCTCAGTATTAAGACAACATACAGTATGCCATGTGTTATAGTTCTCAATGTGCACAAAACAGGTGATTGTCATTTATTGATATCTGGCTGTGGGGTTGTACGAATTAACTGAAAAACTAGTGAAAATCTGGTATTCAGTTTCTGAAGAAACCCACCTTCTTTATGTGATCTTCAAGCAGGCATGGATTGAGTGAGTGAGACCAGAGTACTGTAGAGTAATTTCATCCCATAGCAAAGAGAAGATGCCGTTTTCTGCATCTTCTCAAAGTTGTCTCAAACGTGGCTCATTACCTTAAAATCTCAGAGATAGTTCATACTGTATTTGTCTCGTGTACGACTCACATATTTTTTGTTTTCCCAAAGCAGTGTTTCCCACACATAAAGTATACAGTAATTGTAAACTGTGCATTTGGGTTTTCTGATATGTTCTGATATGATCCCTTTTAAAATTTCTGCTTAGTCATTGTGTAAAACTGAGTTCTTTATATTGAGGAATATATTCTGCTGAAAGAATGTCACTCTATATTGCCCAATCCTGACTCATATACAGTATATTTATTCACACATAATGCAAATAATAGCTAAACATGCTTTGGGGTTTAAGGGCTAGGGTTCTCTGACAAAGAGTTCCATCTACAGGACACTAAAGACTGTTTGGTACTTTTTTTTATATACTTCATCTTACTCTTCACATACGGGTAGATGGAGGGGAGGTTTAGTAGATCGGATCTCTAAAATGAAGATATGTAGATATGTAGGTTGGTAATAACTCAAGTAAATTACAAAATTGCTTTGTAATAGATAAATGTTTTATTTCAAAATCTAGCTTCTTTATTAAAAAAAAAATCCAACCACCAGTTATTTTATTATACAGTAACTAGGTGTCTCTAGTTGATCAACATGGCTACACTTTTTACAAATATGTACACCTTAATGAATTTATTTAAATTAAACTGGCAAATGGCAAACTTCCTTTACATTCTGCACAAATGTCATTGCCAATAAAGAACTAAAATACAATATACAATTTTTTTTTAAATTATTTTTTTATCAAGAAGCGAAGCAATGAGATAATGTTTGTGTTCAGTGATTTCTGTATACACTTATCATTTAAGGCCAAACCTATTTTTGATTATACATTTATGACAAAATGTTCAAAAGTTTTTATGGCCAACCCAATTAGGCCTACAGGACATAAATATTCTAATAAAGTCATAATTTTTCACAATTTCTCCTACACATGCTCTGTCTGCAAATGTTTAAGTGGCCAGTGTGCTTAGAGAAGTGTGCAGAGCATCGCCAGGCCTCGGTGTCGGCAAATAACACTTTATCCATCATTCATCCAGACCTTAAGGTGGCGGTAGCGCATCACATACTTTGCCTGTCGCGTATAAAAATGAAGACTAAGAAGACAAAGCGGACGGTGAAGGTGGGTTTTGCTTTTTCGCGCCGAATTTAAAATGAATTATTAGTGACAAGGAGTCAAAATAGGAGTCAAAAGTTTAAACCACATTAAAATAAATAAATAAATAAAAAACCCTGTGGTATACTTAGCTAAAACTTTTCCCCCCTACTTTTTACCTTTTTTAAATATATAAAATAATAAGCTAATGTTACTGCATGATCAGTTTTGAAAACCAGTAGTTTTATTATTATAAACCTGTTCAGTGTTTAACAGTAGTTACCAGAACATCAGTTAATTATATTCTATAGATAAAGACCAATATGTTTGTTTTGTGGAAAGTTTATCTTGGTAATTATATATTTGACCTTATCTGGGTTCTTTCCAGAAGCATGTCACCTTAGGAGACGAAGCATCTCAACAACGAAAATGCAGGAGAATGTTCCGGAGTCTCCATCAGCACCACATCATCAGTCAGGTAAGCATGAGCCCATGAGCAAGCTCAAGCCCACCTCTCATTGTTGGGAATAGAGTAGCTGAATAGTGCTTTGGTAAATCTCAAAGGTGTGTGTATATATATATACATACTGTACAGTCATGGCCAAAAGTTTTGAGAATGACACAAATATTAGTTTTCACAAAGTTTGCTGCTAAACTGATTTTAGATCTTTGTTTTAGTTGTTTCTGTGATGCACTGAAATATAATTACAAAGACTTCATACGTTTCAAAGGCTTTTATCGACAATTACATGACATTTATGCAAAGAGTCAGTATTTGCAGTGTTGGTCCTTCTTTTTCAGGACCTCTGCAATTCGACTGGGCATGCTCTCAATCAACTTCTGGGCCAAATCCTGACTGATAGCAACCCATTCTTTCATAATCACTTCTTGGAGTTTGTCAGAATTAGTGGGTTTTTGTTTGTCCACTCGCCTCTTGAGGATTGACCACAAGTTCTCAATGGGATTAAGATCTGGGGAGTTTTCACCTTTTCTTCTCCGGACAAGCCTTTTTCCAGATGCCCCAAACAATCGGAAAGAGGCTTCAACCGAGAATATGACTTTGCTCCCAGTCCTCAGCAGTCCATTCGCCAAACTTTTTGCAGAAGATCAATCTGTCCCTGATGTTTTTTTTTGAGATAAGTGGCTTCTTTGCTGCACTTCTTGACACCAGGCCATCTTCCAAAAGTCTTCGCCTAACTGTGCGTGCAGATGCGCTCACACCTGACTGCTGCCGTTCCTGAGCAAGCTCTGCACTGGTGGCACTCCCTTCCCGCAGCTGAATCCTCTTTAGGAGACGATCCTGGCACTTGCTGGACTAACTTGGATGCCCTGAAGCCTTCTTAACAAGAATTGAACCTCTTTCCTTGAAGTTCTTGATGATCTTAGTAGCCACAATATCCTTGCACGTGAAGCCATTTTTATGCAACACAATGATGGCTGCACGCGTTTCTTTGCAGGTCACCATGATTAACAATGAAAGAACAATGATTTCAAGCATCACCCTCCTTTTAACATGTCAAGTCTGCCATTCTAATCCAATCAACCTGACATAATGATCTCCAGCCTTGTGCTCGTCAACATTCTCACCTGAGTTAACAAGATGATTACTGAAATGATCTCAGCAGGTCCTTTAGTGACAGCAATGAAATGCAGTGGAAAGTTTTTTTTCGAGATTAAGTTAATTTTCATGGCAAAGAAGGACTATGCAATTCATCTGATCACTCTTTATAACATTCTGGAGTATATGCAAATTGCTATTATAAAAACTTAAGCAGCAACTTTTCCAATTTCCAATATTTATGTAATTCTCAAAACTTTTGGCCACAACTGTATATATAAAGTTGTTCATCCACCACAAGAGAAGACTGATGTAGCTGGTGAGAGAGTACGTTTCCTGGCTTAGGCCAGTTCTTGTAGTCCTTATATACAGCAAGCAACGAATTTGTCATCTCCCTTTGACTGATTCTTTTAGGAGAAATAGAAAAGACAAAGTCAAGCTTGTAATGAGACAGCTCAATTCAGTCTCATGAGACATGAATAAGCTCCTAATAACCAACATCATTTTGCTATGGGATTTCATTAAATGACAAACTATTTTTTTTATTTTTTATTTTTTATGAAAATGTCATTAAACTTTTGTTTTAATACTATTTGCTACCAATGTACAGTATACAGCATGAGAAAGTATTTGCCCCCTTTGTTTTTTGCATTTGTGGTTTTGTCACACTTAAATTGTTCAGATCATCACACCCATTTTAATATTACATAAAGATAACCTGAGAACATACAAAATGCAGTTTTTAAATGATGCTTTCATTTATTAAGGGAATGCCATATTATTATTATTATTATTATTATTATTATTATTATTATTATTATAAATCTTAGACTATGGGTTGGACTTTCATATATTTCATTTTCTGTCCTTACAATAGCTTCATTATTTCTAATGATACATCATTTCAACTCTCAGTTTAGTACAGGATAATCATAACCAAAGTCCACATACATGCATAAAAATAGGCGCTGTATAAATAGCAAAACCCTTTCATGATGTTTCTATCATCTTCCTACAAAAGTAGTTCATTTCAATGGGGAAGAAAAACATACTGTAGATTAAATAATAAAAAAAAACATATGTGATGAATATATGAGTGCTGGCTGTGTGCACATTTTAGTCTCACTACATGCAAAGCATTTTGTGTCCAATCCAGTCCCACTCAAAGTGTCTGATTGACAGGGCTAACTTGTTGACAGTGAAATTGCAAATAGGATTGCAAAGGTGTTTTATCTGCTTCTTTCTTTATTTATTTTGGATAAGTTAAAGAATAAAGGTGAGAAAATGGAAAGGCTATTACTTTGTCAATATTGCAGTAATATGACAGTTCAGATGAGGAAAATGAAAGTGTCAAATGGCCATTTGCATTTTTGTGCGCAGCAATGTACTGTACAGTGGCTGCCAAATACAAAATGCAAATGAACAAATACACACTCGGGAATTGAAAGTATGGGCAGTTTATAAGAGAGAGAAATTCAATTGGAAATACATGAACTAGCCGTTTATGCATTTAAATTTAAATGAAGTTTGGAAAATATTGGCCTGATTTTAACATTTATTTTAATTATTTTATAAATGTACAACTAAAACAAATAAATACCTTTGTGATTTTAATCATTTTGTGACTTTTAGAAAATGATTTGCTTATTAAAAGTCAATAGGAACTTGAATTTGTGATTTTCTACTTAAGTTAAGGTTGTTGGGTCGTAGACTCTTGCTATGGTCTAGAACCTCTAAATTACTCTGCTTGTGCTTAATTTAATTTTCCAGACTTGCATAAAGGAGTATTAGCAATTTTTTTATTAGCAATTCATCATGGACCTTGCTGGGTTTTGCAATTTTGCATGACTTTTACAATACTGTTCTTGCAAGAACTGTTCCAGAACAGACCTTCATGTCTTAAAAGACTGACTGTTTTTGTTTGTTGTTAACCTAATCAAGAATATCTCATCCATTCTCAGGTTTTAGACTGGGAATTAAGATTATTCAATATTTGTATTTCAAAATTCAAAAATGTTATAATTTATGCATTTTTATAAATATGTCTAATTGTCATTATATAAAAAGTCAAGTATATCAGTCTGTTTTTATATAATATAATTCGTATACATTTATATAGTTTAACAATATATCTAAAAAAGTCTTGCACTATGCGTTATATACTTTTATGCTACTGAAATGATCTCATTTATTATAGTGACATTTACAGCATTATATATACAGTATATATATATTTTTTCGAGTACAAAATGTTAAATTATATTAACAACACACAATACATTTGAACCAAGCAGTTAATTAACAAAAAACTGTATTGGTAGGCTTAGGTGTTTCTTTCCATCATGTTATTTTTAGTTAGGTTAACTTAAATTATTTATGATTATAGTGATGAAACATTTTTTTTTTATTTAGTTATTTTTTTATTTACATGGTATGTTAGTAGCAGTAGTAGTAGTAGTAGTAGTAGTAATAATAATAATAATAATAATAATTATTATTATTATTATAAAAAAACTCTTCTTCAGTCTTTATTAGGCAATTATTTTAGTTGGTAGTGTAGTTGCATGTGTATATAGTGTACATTGATCAGTCATAACATGACAATGCAAAACATTACGTCTAGTATTGTCTGTTTACCCCTTGTGCAGCTCTGCACCCCGGCTCCTCAAGCCCTCTGCCCATGATCCTGGGTCCAGTTTACTGGTATATAATTGATAAATAGTGCTATTCGATTCACCTTGTCGTAGTGTTAGTGTTCTGTGTGTAATGAATATAAGCTTTATGTGCGGGCAGAGGGTATATGTGTGGGAGAGAGAGAAAGAGAGAGAGAGACACAGTTTAAATTTGAAAGTAGCAATGATTGCTGAGTACTAGGAAGGTCTTGGGTATGTACAGTACAAGGTGTCCACAAACATTTTACTATATGCCGTATTAAAAAAAATAATAAAATCCATTCCAGGGGTGAGTTCTTAAGGCCAAATTTCAAATTGCGAGTGCATTTTTTCATAGGAAAAAATTTAAGTACAGATAATCTTTTCCAGTCACCCAAAAATATTAGCAAAAAATATGTAAATGAAGGTAAACATGAAATAAATAGGCATTAAACCTCACTTAACCTTAAATTATGATTCCTCTTGGTACCGGTTGCTTTAAAAACAAAAATAAAAGTGCCTTCCTTTTTCTTTTTGCTTCTATGCTTGCTAACTTTCTTGGGACCCATGGTGCTATGTCTTCATTAATTTTTAATTTATTTTTCCCAATTAAAAAAAAAAAAAAGAAACTTTCTTTGCTTGGCTTTTCACTGACCACCAGGTTTTGAACGTTTATTTGCATTCACAGCTTGTTCACAGGGGCAGAACCCCACCATATACAGTATGTCAGTAAATTTTCTTTTACTGTATATCTCTAAACAATTTTAATTCAACTGATAAACTAAGTGACCAACAAAGGATATAAATAAATAAATATATATATACACAGTATATATCAGTTATACTGATTTTCAAGATGATGCACAACAATCAAACTGCATACTTACTGCATCATTAAGCTCCATCAACTTGGTATTTGTTCTAGTGGTCGAAAACAGGAACTGCAAGGAACTCCTTTGCTCTTTGAACATTTTTCAGTGGAGGGACCAGACAAATAATAACATGGTTGCCAAGTTAGGATTGGTTAAAAACTATAAGATGTTGTTTTATAGCAAAAAAAAAATGTTGTTTTATAGCCAAAAAAAAAACATGCATCCAGGAAACAGGAAAAATGTTGTTTTATAGCAAAAAAAATGCATTAAATGAGTATAGACAGAATGTCATGCTGTTTTATAGCAAAAAAAAAAAAAACATGCATTAAATGAGTATAGACAGAATGTCATGCGATGAATAGAATCAGTTCTATTATAAGGTATATTTGTAGTGATTGGAAGAATACGTCCCTGTTTCCTGGATTTTTGGGCTAGTTTTTTTTTTTTTTGTGTGTGTGTGTGTGTGTGTGTGTGTGTGTGTGTGTGTGTGTGTGTGTGTGTGTGTTTGTGTGTATGTGTGTTTTTTATATAATTGGGCTGGCACCCCTGGCTCTGTGTGTGCACCTTGCTGACACATACCGCCTACTGTATTAACCACATCTGAACAAAGGCACATCTAAAAATCACTCGAAACGAGCTGCTAGTGCACCCGCTGGATGGCTGTATGCTGTCACCTCTCAACTGCCTATTACAG
The DNA here is from genome assembly GCA_013621035.1 of Clarias magur. NCBI lineage: Eukaryota > Metazoa > Chordata > Actinopteri > Siluriformes > Clariidae > Clarias > Clarias magur. The sequence continues at coordinate 4,885,249 of QNUK01000007.1, read as the reverse complement.
GTTTACTCCAAAATTCCCCCGATAGCAGCCTGTAGTGTTGGTCAGGTGTGAGAGCCTCTCAACTTCATTTAGCTTGTGGCTCTTGAAATTGTTATTTGAAATTGAATTGTTATGTTCATAAGCCATGTTTGAGGTTTTTAGTATTTTGGATGCTAGTATTTGATATTAGACCAAAACATCATTTGAGTCATGAACCAATAAACTACTAAGATAATAAAAAAGAAAAATAGAACATAGTTTCAGATCTAATATGAGCTCCTGCCTGAATCAGCTCCCCATGGTGGTGTTTGGGAAATGGACGTTCTCTGTAGCAATTTATGCTTTATCTGGGCTTTGTACTGTTAGAACTTTATGACTGCTCATCTTTTTCTTCACGTGAGTGAAGGTATAAAATGAATGTGGCGCTCAGTTAACCTATTGTTTGAAATGCCTAAATAATAAAGTATAATGTGTGTAAATGTTTGTATGAACTGCAAAAAAATAAAAAATAAAAAATGCATTATTAGATATAAAACTGATTTACCACCAGGGTGGCACTGTGGCGTAGTGGATCGACCTGCAGGGTTGAGAGTTTGATTTCTGCCTCAGGACTGTGTGCGTGGAGTTTATACTATGTTCTCCATGTGCTGCGTGGGTTTCCTCCAAGTACTCCAGTTTCCTCCCACAGTCCAAAGTCATGTAGAATCAGTAAACTGGTATTTGCAAATTCTCCATAGTGTGAAAGTGTGTGTGCTTGTGTGACCTGCAATGGATTGGAACGCTATCCTGGGGGTACTGGCTCAAGGCCCCACACAAGGCAGGTCTTGATTTTGACAGTCAGCATGTAATTTGAGCAGCGGCATGCAAGATAATAGATAAAAATAATTCTACCCCCCACCCCCCCCCCTCTCTCTACAGTAGTTTGAAGCCTCCCCATTAACACACACCAGCAAGGCGTCTATATAAGCACATGCTTTGCTTTTTAATAGTAAGGGACATATGCTCAGTGAGTAAGGCATTTGACTACTGTTTGGAAGGACCCAGGTTCAAACTCCACCACCATCAAATTGAGTAGGGTCCTTCAGCAAGGCGCCATTACCCACACCTGCTGAGATGTAATGAGACAGGAATGTAAGTCGCTCAGGATAAGGGCGTCTACCAAATGCCGTAAAGTAAGTGTAGAAATTGCGTGGAGTGGAATCAGGACTGTATGGGGTATGAGGTGATAACTCCCAGCTGAGTTCCTGTAATGTAGATTTTTAGGATCAGGCATTCCTCTAGCTGAACGTTCACAGGAACAACTCAACTGAGATCTGAACCACCAGGACCAGGAGGTCTCCGGTTCGGGCCCCGACATCAGCAGGTTGCCACTGCTGGACCACTGAGCAAGGTCCTTCCCCCACAAGTGCTCAGATACAGTTGAGCATCAAGCTGGCAACCCGACCCTGTAAATAACTGGCACGGAAACAGCGGATTTAAACGGAAGCATCAACCATTCAAGAGTCTCTTCACCATACTGTGATGATGTCTCCTGTAAATGTTAATCAGTTTTACACTCACCAAAAGATCATATACCGTACAGTATACATTTTTTTAAATATTAAAATGTGATATTATCTCATGATCATTTCTAAATTAATAATCATAATAGAACATTATTTGAAGAGATTTTTCTTAGTTTTTGGACCTCCTATTCCTTAAACACTATTTATTTATTTATTCATTTAATAATTGTGCACCTCTGCACAAATACATCACATACTGTTTGTATGATATACTGCCAAAATTTGCTATGATTATGAAAGCAGTCCTGTCTTTATGGTTCAAAGACTGTTTGTGACTGTTTTTTTATTTAGAAAATCATAACACAGCCAACTTCTAGGAAGATTTTTTTTATTGTTGTCTGTTTGAAGTCTGAATATGGATGTGAGAGCGACAGCCTTGGATGAGCAGCTTTTTAAATATCTTCCTGTGTACTAATAAAGGGGAAAAAATGGTTCTTCTACTGAAAGACAGGTTTATGCTTCTTTTGGAAATTACCCGTATACTCGTATAATATTTGTGACCTAGTGCTATAATGGTTTGAATAATAGACCCACGTCATGCAGACCAATGCATCAATTATATTGTGTTCATTCTGATGAATGTTACAGATGATTGAAAGAGGGATGCGCTCCACAGACTGTGTGACTGCAGAATCAGCTGTTCTCTGCCACTACAACCCCCATCCACCCCCCCCCCCAAATGTTTTATGTTTGCATTTTACATCATTGCAGTAATATCACTTGACTGACTCATGGAGTTATTTATGCTCGGCTACGATTATGAAAAACAGCAAGGTGCTGCGGTGGGTATCGTTTCCTTCCTTACAGCTCCAGGTTCTGTATGTTCTCCTTATGGCTGTGTAACACCCTCCAATGTAATACAATACCAGCCCACAAACATAATAAACCACAAACATAATCTGCAGCTTTTAATGTAATAATTCAGCAAATGTAATAGCACTGAATTTAATATTATAATACTCTCATGAATGCAATATTACGTTCATGGGAAATGTATTACTATTGTTGGAGTTTTGCAACAAAAGCTGCAGATTTGTATTATGTTTGTGGTTTATTACATTCTTGGTCGTGTGGTTTCTTCCTGCATCCCAAAAGCATTGCCTCAAAAGCATTGTGCATGTGTGTGCATAGTGCCCAGAGAAATTCAACCCTCCAAATACCCTGTTAATACAACCTGACCAAAATAATGCAATATTGGTCCTGTATATGCGAATATATTCAAGTACCAAGTTCCCGTTGTTGACTGGAAAAGAGTTAAAAGGTTAAAGCTGAAATTAAGCTGATCAGCTTTAATGTAATCAGCTTTAATTTCAGTTTGAAGCTTACATACAGTCTGCTATTAAATTCTATCCAGCCAGTTCTGCATGATGCTGTGACACAATCTGGCTGGAGACTGCTCTTCTGAGACTGTTTACGGGTCCTCTATTGTATGAAACATTATGTACTGTATTATATTTAGATATAAATTGAAAAGATGTAGACTACCTGTAGTGGTAAAAGTACCAAGAAATTCTGCTACTGTATATCATTGTAACATTTGTACATCTTAAACACTTTATTATATTGTTCACAAGAATGTAAGTGGAGTATTTTGATTGTGTCAAGTCAATTCAAGTGGCTTTTATTGTCCTATCAACCATATGCAGCTAATACAGTTTACAGTGGTACAGAGAACATGTTCCCCCAGACCACAGTGCTACATTAAACAACACTGTATGCGACACCAACAGCAGACTCTGCAACACTTTCTTACCTGAGGTAGTCAAGTTACATTACATTCTGCTACCACCCAGTCTACCCAATGCTATGCTGCTATAGATACATATATTGATGTTACAGTATTACACAGTTTACTGCAGAGTTGTTCTGCACTTTATGACATATGGCAGATTTAAATGGGACCAATTGTACAGTACACGAAATGAACCCAACTTTTGTTTGCTCATCCCACAGGAATAACAGCATCAAGGAAAGTGCCTGCTTACCTGTTCCAAACTTGCCCTTGACTCCATCAACTAGCATTTTCCCTCTTAGACATAAAATGGACTTGATCAATACTCCATAGCTACTGTACATACGCCATCTGTAATGGCGCTTCTATACAACTGTTACTCTATAAAGGTCCATTTTTGGTCCATCCATGTGCCATCTGGCACACCAGGTGATGGATACTCCCAACCCTAGTGATATATCCGTCGTTTTCTTAAGGGGCCGGGGTTGTGATGTCATTCACACACTTCAGGCAATTTGGGAATGCCAATTAGCCTAATCTGCATGTCTTTGGACTGTGGGAGGAAACCCAAGCACCTGGAGGAAACCCACCAAGCACAGGAAGAACATGCAAACTGTACACACAGAAACGGGAATTGAACCCGAACCCTGGAGGTGCAAGGCAACAGTGCTAACCACTACACCACCATGCCGCCAGCTCCAATAACATATTAGCTAAATGTTTTCTGTGCTCCAGCAAGGTGCAATGACAAAGAGACAAATCGGTGAAGGATTGTTCATTTGTTTCCTACCCTGTTCAGTGTTTCCTTTCAACTGAGTAGTTTCGCTATTTGCTGTTTGGAATAGTACGCAATACTTTTGAAATACTGTTTGAAATAGTACTTAACATGGCAAAACACCCTGTGCAGTCCACTTTGCAGGGAAAACATGCTGATCAGAATGCAATTACGGGGTACTTCACAAAAACCTCAGACTGCCGTGAGCCTACAAACATGGATGGCAAAGACTACACTTCCCAACAACACTCTGTTCTCCTGATTACCAACTTGTTTTACATTACACAGCACCCGTTTAAAGATGCTTTGACCCTCAATCCAATCTAAAGTGTTTCAGTGCTACTGTGACATTGCCAAGCTGTTTGTTTTATTGCGCTTGTTATTCTTACCTTATTATTCCTAGTTTGGTCTGATATTCTGATAGCACCTTGTCCCTTACTGCTGTACCTTGACTTAGCCTCACGCTTTGGATTATCTGCTGTTTTAAATCATTAATGCAACGCTGATCTGCACTCGCATTCATCTAAGTATCTCACAACTGTGACAGGAATGCAGCCCAAGTGTTAAAAACTCTGAGGGTATAATTATATGCTGTCATTTCGTCAGTATTACAGATGTATTATGAGAACTTTAAAAAAAAAGAAAGAAAAACTTCATTATGAACATCAATTTGATTGTCACAATTTATATGTACAAGATAAATCTCATATCGTATTGCTGTGTTGATTGTGCATGGTGGCCAAAAAGTGAAATTCAACATTTTAATGACATTTAAAAAAAAAAAATTAAAAAAAAGTTAAATTTACACCCATTTAACAGGTTTAAAACCTGCTTGATCTGGCTGGTCGGACGTCTTTGGTCATTCCATGCTGCTTGATTGCTTCCTGAAGATCATGTATAGAAGACGGTTTCTTGACCGCTCCTGCCTTCTTCAACATTGCCCAAACATTTCCTACTGAGTTTAAGTCTGGAGATGACCCAGGCCATGACTCCATTCTCACTTTTTCTTCAGTTTTTCAGTTAATTAGCACAACCCTTCAGCCAGATTGATGAAATCACCTGTTTGGAGAACTAAACTACGTGATATACAGTACTGTATGTTGTCTTTGTGCCACCACTGCAGCTTCTCAAATTCTGTGCCAACGAACAACATGAACCAACCCACTCAAGACTCACTTACAGTACTCAACTTCTATGCAGCTTTAACCTGTATACGTACTATCACAGGGGACTTAAGGCGCAAGGACCCTGCCACTCACATGCTCATTCACACACTATGGCCAATTTGGGAACACCAATTTACCTAAGCTTCATGTCTTTGTATTGTGGGAGGAAATTATGCCTGAAGGAAACCGACCAAACACAGGGCGGGAGAACATGGAACAGGAATCGAACCCGGATCCTGTAAGTGCAAGGAGAGAGTGCTAACAACTACACCAGCATGCCGCCCTACTTGACATCGAATCATTTTGTTCTTCATCCTGCTGGATATGTTACACATGAGGCATATGATGTCAGTCACAACACAGAGCAATAAATGTGTTACACTTTGAAGCAGAGCACATGTCCCAGATGACTAACTCGGCATGATATAACTGATGATCAGTATAATTGGTTTTCCAGTGTTTGTCTGATTATATTATTCTGACGTGATAATTCACCGTAGACACATTGTACAGTTACGGGGCATTCTCACCGCAGCAGGACAAAGAATTGTCCCCATCTCGATTTAGTTATTTAGTTATTTATTTTTTTCCTGGAGAAAATGAGTGTGGGCGTAAGAGAGGAGCAAAGTCGGGGAGGAAAGGGGAAAAGGTGGGTGGTGGCCAATTAGATTGTTTCATGTGGAGTGGGTGTCGTCATTAGGGGTAGCAATTATCTGCCGAAATGATTACAGCAGCATGACTGAAAATGACTGAAAGTACCTTTTTATAGCACAGAGTAGCATGCTTGTTGTAGCCTATTTTTCACTTGGCGAAATCATAAACTCCATAGAAATCCACCAGAATCACAAAGTCACATAACATGCCATTTGCTTTGTTGGTTTGAGCGTCCAAACCAAATATGGAATTTATGATTACTTATATAATATAAAATATTATATAATTATATAACAAAATATAATTTTCTAATGCATGTCAATTGTTACTTATTACTTATTGCTTTCAAATCAAAGTCGAGCACAGTGCGAGAAGCGTTCAAGTCAAACCGGGACTTGGGATAATTTCTCATGATTGACGGTTTGTTAAAGACTTTTAATACGGCATGATGAGAGTCTTTGTTGCATTAAAACATTTGAATGGATACCGGCCGAGGTGGCGCATAGCCCGCTGTAGTCATTCCCCTGACCATTTAGCAAGTAGAACACCTGATCCTTGAAAATACTGTAGACTGTGTTTATTGGCAACTTGCAGAAAAGACGCGTCTGTCTGTGGGAAGTGTATGCAGAATCGTTCACCAACACCACTCGCACGGGAACACCACTTACGGGAACTCGGCTGGGAGTTATCGCCACATCCCCTATACAGTGCTGACCTCGCGTCAAGCCACTTACACATATTTGGGCTGTTAAAGGAGTTCTTGGGAGGCCAGCGTTTCAGACATGAAACAGGCAATCCGATCATAGCTTTGGTACAGAGAAAACTTTTTACTTTGTAAACATGGATAAGTGCATTAGTGTAGCAGAAATAAAGTGATTTTTTTTTCTGTTGTATCTGTTTTCTGTTATTCTGCACGATCGTATCGTCCCAGTTTGGCTCGAACGTCCCGGTTATTTACAGAAACATTTCTATTTACAGAGTCATACAAAGTCCTTTTTATTTTAAAGAGTGATTTTTTAAAAAGTGATATTTAAGAAAGTTTAGTGAAGGAGATTTTTTTTTTTTTTTTTTAGAAGTTAACAAGAATACAACCTGAAGAAGAATCAGTGCCACATGCAGTGAGCATGCAATGTCTTGTTGAGAGTCATAGAGTTCACTGTCACTCTCTGAATTGATCATTGAAATAAATTCTCTACTATAATACTTTAACGGTTCACATTGCCAACAGTCATTATTAACACAGAAAGCTCCTGCTTTTCCTGGTTGAACTCTAAGAGATGTTGTTGGTCACACAGCTCTGTCCAAGCTTTGTCTTTGCAGTTAATCTGTGTGAAGAAGAAGCAGTCTTGGTCTTAGTATTACCCTTGGCTCATATGTACAGTAACACTTGGTTCGGAGAGCATCATGCACCACTGACACACATTTAATTCAATTACTGATTTAAATAGAGCAGCGAATGGGATGAAGTAGATGAACACCTGGCACTGTTTCCACAGACATGTTTTTTTTAATTTTATTTTAAGCATTGATGTACAATACTATGCAAAAGTCTTAGACACACTGTGTTTTTTTTTTATATACAAACTTTTCTATGCATGTTTCTTTTCATTATTAAGTCAGTTAAAATAAATAAATAAATAAAAATAAATAAATAAAACTCATTGCCAAACTCATTTTCTTATGAATCTGCACAAATTGTACCTGAGACTAAAATTTTAAGCAAAGGATCATCACACCAATTATCGACTTTAAAAAAAAAAAAAGTTTTCTTAATTACTGTTTACTGCTTTTTTTGTATTTCTTGGAATGTAGATACATTTTGTTTTGAAGACATGACCCTGAAGAAGACTGTACTTGCTCAAGACTAGCAGACTATGCACAAAACTCAAAGCTTCTTAGCCCTTATTTGTTTTTTTTCCCCTTAAACATTTATAAATTAAAAAAAAATTAACATACAGTATATAGCTCAGGATTATGCAGTACAGAGTGATGTATAATTTTTTTTTCAGCACAGCTGAACAGCCTAGCAATAAGATGAACAGAATTTTTGTTTTAACACATAATACATACTTGACTGAGCAAAAAATAAAAAGAATTGGTCACACAGGCAAAGAAATTGCACAGTTTTAAATGATGACACTTTTTTATGGTTGTTTCTATATATAATACTTATATTATAAAGTATATAAATAAGAATTATTATTATTATTAATACACTGCTGTCATCCTGAGTACCCTGTGTGAAAGAAAGGTCCTGCTTACAAAAATAAATAAATAAATAAATAAATTAAATAAATAGGAAGTAATAGTGTGCCTATTTTATATGTCTTTCTGTTTATGTCTGTGCAGATCCCTGTCTGGTTAGTTAGACCCGTACTAATGATGTTCTAATCTTTTTTAGATAAATTGGATTTCCTGAATGTCATGCTTTGATCAGGTTATTAGATAACTTCCATGCTCGAGGATTCCCCTGAGGAAAGCCTGTAATTTATGGAATTATATGTAGCTAAACATCAAACGTTGTCTGAGGCAGAGAAGGAGTCGTGCAGAGCAGATAATGACTTTACACCTCTGTGCGCTTAATGAGAACTGTTTTGATTTCTGGTTGCGGAGAAGAAAAGAGGATGAAAAGCACTCAGGCAGCTCCAGAAACCTTGACCGATGGCAGGAGAAACACTGTGGGGCTGTGTCGTAGTTAAATGAAACATGATTGACAGTTTCAGGAGAAGAGAAGAGGCATGTGGGTGTATATTTATGTCCATGTGTGTGCTTTTAAACAAATGTTTCATACTATATGAGGGATGTTCATGTGAACATCTGCTAGATCACTGCTAGATTATTTACATTACTTGATCATTAAATTTTCCTTGTTATCTATGTACTGCTTGTGGGGAAATATTCTGTTACATGGCAAAACCAGTAAAAGTACTGATGATAAAAAAGACCTAGATAGATTCGTACTGGGAACAGATACACAGTATACAGAGACGGGAAACTTCCTCAGTTACCATGGTGAGTAAGCCGCTGAGCAATTCTGCCTGGAAACATTTTCACACCTGAGAGGAATTGCATTTATTATCATTGTGGTAATTTGGGAAAATAAAATGCTCTCCCTTAATAGTTATTTCTGTTAAAGTGCTTTCAAGTTTAACCAACACCTAACCTAAAAGTCTTTTATTGGGCTACATGGTCATAGTTTTTTTTTTTCCATGTACTGTAAAACGTGCTTTGATTGACTCACTGCTCTATAATAATAATAATAATAATAATAATAATAATAATAATAATAATAATAATAATAATTTAATACTACCCAAATACCCAAACTCAAAATATTTCTTAATGTCTATTTTTCATGCGATTTGTTTATGATATAATAAAAATTAAATTAAGAATACATTAAAAATTCACTCTGACACTTTTTGACCTACTGTATTATTGGATATTCCCAAATTTATAAAGTTATTGCAAGCTAAGGATTATGTACTTTTTAATTCTAGTATTTTCATCTCACTCATTTTCACTCATTCTCATTTTGCACACCTCAGGACTGCAGACTTTTTATCTTTCTCTTTTTACCAGCATGCACAACTGGTTACACATGGAACATTTGCACACTTCCACTTTTTGCACACTGTGAAGTTGAACTTCACTACATTCTGGACTGCACTACATCACATTTCCATTACATTTCATTAATGTATATATCCACTATTTTATTAGATATTTTTATAGATAACTTCTTATATTTATCTTATTCAAATACTTTATTTCATTGTATTCTTATTCTGTATATTATGTAAATAAGTGTGTGCTTTTTTTATTATTATTTTTTTTATTGTAGGTCAATAGCAGTCATATAAGCATTTCATATCATACTGTGTATGACTGTGTATGTGACGAATAAAATTTGAATTTGAATTCTCTATATCGCTTATCCTGTACTTGGTCGCAAGAGGCCTGGAGGTTATCCTAGTGGATTTGAAGCAGTACACCAGGTACGGACATGGTACCAGTCTATCGCAGGGCACAAGCCTACACACACTCACTCACACAGTATAAAACCCACCAACATGGAGAACATGGAGACCCGATCCAGGAATGGAAACCTCAACCTTGATAACGGTCCTAACCACTACGGCACCGTGCCGCTTTTAGACTATGCTAAATGTGCAATGGAATTTAATTGCACACTCGTATGCGCATTTTAAAAATGTACAAAGGCATCTTTTGAATTTTGGAATGAACAAAAATTTTGTATGTGTTACTGTGAAATGTGAGATTGTGTTTATTAAATGAAATTAAACCCAATTCAAATTTGTTCAGTAGTTTTTACAGTATGTGATTTGTGCACAGACAGACAAAAATTCACAATAATAACAAGATATTTTTTTTCAAATATATCTTCAATGTACAGACATGCGACTTTACAGTTTTATTATATGTATGTACTGTATGTATACTGTAGATGACTATCTGGGGGGAAAAACATATGATCAGTCACCATGTTCTAAGCAGTTTAATACATCTAGACGTAAATATGATATAAAAGCTGAAATTCTAATCTAAAGTCTCAAACACAAATGTTTGCAGTGTATAATAATAAATTAGCCTTGTTGTTCCAATACTTTTGAAGAGGAGTCTCTCTCTCTCTCTCTCTCTCTCTCTCTCTCTCTCACTATTTTACAAGGTTGTCTCCAGTTGTTGCCAGTTCGCCTCTGGCTTTAGCATGCTGCATGTTCTGTGATGAGTTTTAAACTCACCTTTGTGCCACCTCAAACACTTCTGGCCATTTTACTCCCATTTTGGTCATCAGCAAGCTGTTTCCTGCAGAACTGATGCTTGCTGGATTTTTTTTTTCTTAAAAGATCTGTTTAAAGACATTATGTGCATTTACATGGACCATGATATTCCACTAAGTAAGATTGCCCATTGCTTAAAAAAACTCTGATGCCACGTGACCGGTTCCTGAGAGGGAAATGTTGCTTCCATTCCTGATCAATAAACTCTGTAAGTCTTAAGTCTCTCTCACAAGTCTTTATTTTCATCTATTTGGGCTCTGGCTGAGGTAGAAGCACTGATTGACTCCCCATTTCATACGCAGTAAAGCATCTAACCAATCAGCGTTGAGACTGAATTCTTATAACCAATCATAACACAGAAGGTGGGATTAATCACGAAGAATGGGAAACATTAAATGCTTCACAGTGGGCAGGCGTACATTTAAAATGATCATCAAATGCTTCGGGCATATAATCTCACATCTTATCAGATCAGCATCCATTCCAACAGTTAGATTGGAACCGCTAATGAAAATGATTTAAATTAAATTGAAGAAATAATGACCATGTCAGCATAGATACTGCCTACTGTTTTGCCTACTGTCTTTTTGACATGGGTCAAAAAGAATTCAGCAATATCACGTTCAGTGTTCATGCTGTTGTTCTGAATATCAGCATGGATGAGATGCAGCTTGTACATACAGTAAGGGTGAAGTCAAGTATTGCCCTTGATTAGGGGTTAGAGAAGGATTTGGAATTCAGCCTTATGTTAGATGTTTCCCAAATCAAGCATCATGCTTTAACCCCCTTTATATAGCTTTGGAACAGAATTACATATTTATGTAAGTCCTACTAAATGTTTTAATATCAGTATGTGCAGTAAAGCTTAACCTATCCCACAAATTCATCTGCATGCCTTTGTGCTGCTTGTTGCACGTTTTGTGAATGCAGAATATCTTAAAAAGGCTTTGGTATGCCATGAATGTAAAAAGGTTTTCCTTATAATTAAGTTCCCTGGCAACCACGACTCTCCAGCCATGAAGGAGGCATTGTTTAGTGATGTACAGCAGTCTAGTAATATAAAATCTTTGGAGCCACACATGGTTCTCAGTTGTGTGTTACAAATGGTTCTTTGGTCCACATGAAGGGAGTTGGAAATCTTTCGACAGCAAAATCCCAGCGGAATTCCAAGTTATGCATTTAAAATATGACGGAATGTCCTAGAATTGCAAATCCACCCAATTGTTATAGATGTACATTGCCTCATTTCCATCATTGAGACTAAATGGGGTGATATAATTATATTTCGAGGAGTCTCACTAGCACAGAGGTTTACCCAAGATAAGAATATTTCCACTGCTTGAATTCTCCCTAATACATATGTAAATATGTAAATGTTTGTATAAATGAGTAAATGTATTTATTTATTTATTTTTTTCTGTTTGTAGGAGGTGGCATGCTGCTTGAAGCCAGGGGTTACCCATGACACCCGTGTATCCTTATACTCCTCTTTGATCCAACAGGAAAAAGCAAAACAGAGGTTGTGATTTTTTATTTAATATTTCATTATACTTCATTATAAGCTTAATGAATGAGAAGCTTTGAATAAGCACTACAAACTTTGTTAAGTTCACATTCCCAACCCATTTTATTTTATTTTTTTACCTAAAGTTCAAGTTCAAGTAGGCTTTATTGTCACTTCAACCATAACGTTCCTCGAGGACCAAGGTGCTACATGCAACATAAATTTACAACATAGATTAACAGAAAGACTAAACTAGCTAACTAAGAGACAACATAGATTTAAAACATAAATTAACAAAAATTAACTAGCCAACTCAGAGAGGAGACTACCTACGGGTTTTTTTTTTTTTTTGATATAAATACAGACACAAGACAGCAGATAACATAACGTGCACGAGCAATTGTAAATGTAACACATCTGACTGTTTTTTGGGTCCATCTAAAAGCAAATCTAAATTTAAATATACATTTAATGTTTTGTTTTTCATATGTGGTCCTATATTGGATACAAATCCGATACATGGTCATGTGACTTGAATGAAAAGGGCCAATAGTCCATGTGACTTTTTGCTCTTGTGCATGTGTAGAACGCTGATGTCATCAGTCAGCACTGGTAGCATGTGGATTTCATAGCACTGCTAGAAATAAGTGCTGAAACTGCTGAAGCGAGGCGTCTGGCGTTCTCCTATCTTTTGGATCTCAACAGATACAGCCGACTAACTGCTTGCCGTCCTCCAGAGCAATGGTGAGATAAAACATTAAAGTCAGATAAAAGTTAATTGTAATTATTAATGTGGACTGTCATGACATGCAAATTCGATTTGACCAAAAAATCTGACTCGAACAATGTCCTCGTAATGTAAACATAGCTTTGAAGATATTATTCAAAGAAATTAAATTGTATAAATTGTATTTTAAGACTATTTATTCCTCCATTTTCTTTATTCCCATAACAAGCTTACTAGATTCCCCGATTAAAGGTACTGTATGTGGGGAAACTACTGTGTGAAATCAGGAAGGCTTCACTTTAACCTTACAGTATGTGCTTTTAAATGAATATATTCATTACATTTTCTTGAGCTGCAACTTTAACATCTACAAGGCATTTTCTAAGTAAATAATAATAAAATTAAATAAAATAGCTGGACACATCCACACATTCACCTTTATTCAGCTAGCCAGCTCTCTGACTGATGCACTCAAACAGCAAAATGTATTTATTCAGTCTTAGACATAACAAATTAATACAGTGTATAATGTCTACATGATGATTATTTTAAAGAATTAAAAAAATATATATATAGTGGAACATTGGTATATGAATGCCCCCCCTACAAATTTTTTGCCTAAAAAATTAAAATTAGGCAGCACGATGGTGTAGTGGTTAGCACTGTCGCCTTGCACCACCAGGGTCTGGGTTCAATCCCCGGCCAAGTTCGATTCCCGTCTCTGTGTTCATGGAGTTTGCATGTTCTCCCCGTGCTTGGTGGGTTTCCTCCCACAGTCCAAACACCTGTAGGTTAGGTTATTTGGCATTCCCAAATTGGCCATAGTGTGTGTGTGTGCCCTACGATGGATTGGCACCCTGTCCAGGTGCTCCTGGCCATGGGATAGGCTCCAGGCCCTCCATGACCCTGAATACAGGATTAAGCGGTATACAGTTGATGATGAGTGAATTGAATTAAACCCATGATACCAATATTTCTTTCAGGGTGTATGCAAGTGTTTTTTACATGGTAGTATTTTTGGGTGGCTGGAACGAATTATCTGCTTTTACATTATTTCTTAGGAGAAAATCTGTATCGTAATGCACTTCTTTGTTTATTTTCAACACGGTTCGTGGCCATTTTAGAATGAAAAAAATAACTGTAGATGGGAAAAAGGTGGGAAAAAGCCCAAGTTGAAGTTCTGAATTGTTTAAAACTTACTTGTTTTCTGAATGTTACAGCTCGAATCGTATGTCTGTCTCCTAGTGTTTTTTTTTTTTTTTACTTCAATGTCTGTTTGTCCCCCTTTTTCTATTCATTGTAAAGTGTCCTTGAGCTCTGGAAAGGCGCTATATAAATAAAATGATTATTATTATTATTATTATTATTATTATTATTATTATTATTATTATTATTATTATTATTTAACTTTTAGTGGTTGAAGGTGTCGAATTATATGATGCAACATCAAATCGATTGCAGCATATCTTTTCTGATGGAATCAGATCCACTCAAAATCTGAAAATCCTGGGATTTTAGGTACAAGCGAGATTGCCAATGTCTTAGCAATAATCTGATAACGTGTTCATATTACCAAGTGTTTTTCCTGAACATTACCTGTAGAAAATAAATCCTGATAGAAATTTGATTGTGCCTTTAGATTTTATAGCTGAAGAGAAAGTTTAATTACCCTAAAAACCTTTTTAAATAGACACACAAGCAAGAACATAAACACGATGATTACATCTTTTTTTATACATTTGTATTTATTTCTTCTGCAAGCTTTAATCATTTCATGTAAAAGCTTTTTAAATGGATTATTCTTTTGAATGAGCTATTAGCTATTTAGGTTCAAACAATATGAATCAATAATAATCAATAATAATTAGTCACTTAAAAAATTGGATTGAGCATGTGCTTTTGGAATTTGCTGCAAATGTGCAAGTGTTACCCAAATGCCTTATATCATCTGAGTTAATGAGCTGGCTGTACAGCAGATACATGCATATATTTTCCATTTTTCACACCCCAGATGTGGAAATTCCCAGATTCATAATCAAGTCATGCCAAATTAGAGGTGCCTTAAAGTGTGTCTGGAATCATAAAAACTAAAGGGCGTGAAATGTGGAAGGTCTATACACAAAGCCTTTGGGAGAGAAGAGAAAACTTTTCAGCATACTGCAGGTATTCAGCATACCAAACAAAGTTTCTATCATTGAAAGCTTAATTAAAAATATTTCCAGAAATGTTTAACAGGAGCAGATTGTTTAGGGGATTTTTTACATTTGATGGAAATTTACAAGTGGAAATTCACCTTAAGGTAGGACATTTTCCAGATTTGCCTGATTTGAATATACAGAGTTAGTCAAAAGATGTAAAGACAAATAGTATGATGTATATAATAATAATAATAATAATAATAATAATAATAATAATAATAATAATAATAATAATAATAATAATAACTTTTAGCAATACATTTAGTATTAAAATATTCATTAAGATTTTCCTTTTCCTGAAGCAGTGTATATAATTTTTTTTTGGCCGACGCTGTATTGAAGTCAATAAAATGTGATAGTTTATTTATTTATTTAGTTATTTATTAGATTACTAGCATTATGGCTTTGGGTAGCACTGTTGCTTCTTGACTTGGTCCTCACCCTTGGTCTGTGTCCATGAAGATTTTATGTTCTCCCCACCATGGGGTTCCTCTGAATAACACAGTCTGAAGACATGCAGTGTAGACTGATTGGTGTTTCCAAATTGTCTGCACCCCATCCAGGGTGTTGCCTGCCTAAATCCAAAGTTCTCCGGAATAGACTCCAGGCAACATCACCAAACAATACTCTGCTTATTTTTCTCCAGGAGAGGAGAAAACATGGCATGCATTACTCACAAAATTCATGTACATTTTTGTAATTAAAAAAGTGCTAGAAGATCCAATCATCAGTGAATCTTAAGTCAAAAGAATCAATACCAAAACAAATGGAATGGTAAAAGTTGTAGTAAAATGTAAGATGCATTAATTTGTTCATAATCTCAACTCATGCTCATTAGTATATCCATCCATCCATCCATCCATCCATCCATCCATCCATCCATCCATCCATCCATCGCTGTAGTCCAACTACGGGCCACAGAGGCCAATGGTGATTACTAATTGTATTTATTCCCATTTTACGACCATGGTAAGACCTCTGGTCAAAATTCACAGGCACATTCACACACTAGGGGCAATTTTGAATGCTAGGTGGCCTAATCTGCAGGTATTTGGACTGTGGGAAAACACTTGAGTATCAGGAGGAAACCCACCAAGCATAAGGAGAACAAGCAAACTCATATTAAATAGATAGCACTACACTTACACCCATGACCCTACATACTCTACTATACTACAGGAAAAGTAGAGTCAAAAATCATCTGCACTCCGTGTATATTCAAACTTCTGTTGCCCTAACTGTCTTATCAGCGCTTTTCATTTAGGGCTTCTGTGTCCCCAGTTACTGACATGCAGGTGTGTACCTGGTGCCGTTATTTATTGAAAACATTGTGCGGAGTATGGAGAAAGTATCTGGATATCTGCAAACAAAATCTGGAGCAATATAAGGTAAAAATTTCTTAAAGAGAACCATTACTGGTGAAGAGACATGGATTCAGAAATGGAAACACCCTCAATCGCCAACCAAGAAAAAAGTTAAAAAGTTACATTTTCTGGGATTCTCAAGGGGTATTATTGGAACATTATGATGGTGCACACTTCTGCCCACACTGTCGACACACTGCACAAACTTTGAAAGTTAAAAATTAGTTAAAACAAATTCTACAGCCAGAGTGCGGATAAACTTGACTAACCCTAGAAGAATGGGAGGATGGATTAGATGTAAATCCCTAATGCTATCTCTAATCTTGCAAAACTGAAGGAAAAAGGGAACAATTTAGAAGAATATTGTGATCTACACCTTTTAAACCTGCACTGAGATGAATTAGGGCCATTTCCCTGATGCAGAAGGCTGAGACACTTACTCTAGTCATGACTCAGTGTTGCAGACTTTGTTGTTTCTTTTTTCAGTCTTTCACCTGTAATCTTCGTTCCATAAAAATGAACTCATTGTATCATGATTGCAAATACTGAGAGCGAGTTTTAATCTTTTTTTTTTACAGCCATCTTTAACATTTTGTGTGACTGTGCTAGAAAGAGAGTACTATTCACTATTGAATGAACACAAATCCTTGAATACTAGTTACACAATAGCCTACACCTATTACATCCACACATCAAACATCAAGACTTGGAAATATTAATTATGCATGGACTCACACACAACATTTGGAACACATGTAAATTCTCCTATAATAAAGCAGTATCACATAAAAGGGGCTGCCTTTGCTCCTGTGCCAATGACCAAATCATAGCTGTGCTGATATTCAATACAACAGCATGACAGCTCCTCCAAGAAATATCCTTCTACGTTTGGCAGAGCTGGTGACTGACAGTTGAAAGTGGTTTTAGATTCTTACCAGCCCTACCTGTATGTAGACAAAAGATGAGAAGAATAAACCATGGCAGTGGCGGACAGGCCCATAAATCTTGTTCCAGCAATCAAGCTAGTGCACCAGGGTGTTCTATTCATTGTCCCAAACACCAAGTAGTGCCCTTGATCAAGGGTTGGAGAGTGTATGACAAACCGATGTGTCTTCTTGCTGAAAATGCTTTCGCCAGGCAGCTGCTCTCTCCTTGGTGCTGATTTACTTTCATCCATGCTATGACTGACATTTAGCGTAATTAATGATTGCCTTCATTAATGACTTAATGAAGTCCCGGGACATGGGGTGATACATACTGTATACTGTATTACAGGGTGTGTGAAAATTACCTAGGCAATATAGAACTTGTAGTATCACTGGAGTCATGATAAAATCAGTCTCTAAATAGACGATAGTAAATAGGAGTTCATATTTCCTGCGGGGATAATACAGGCATCGGCCGCGAGAGGCAGCAATGCCACATAAACAAAGATGGACGACCACTTGACTGGTCAGGAGAGAGCTAAGATCGCAGCATGCTACAGTATGAAGTGTGGAATTCCATTGTTTTGTGCTGAGATGGTGGCGTACAGTTAAAGAGAGGAATGCAACACTATGTCCAGAGGCAATAAAAAATGGTCGGGCAAAACTGATGACTATGGCTCGGTGAACGATTCAAGAAGAAGTAACTGGTGTCTACGTTGAAATGTAAAGATTGGCTTTCCTTTTCCTATGTAATAAAGTACATTTACAATTTGTATCAGAAATATGGACTTTTATGCTGCACAATCCCTTATAAATAAATAAAGGAAAACATTTGCAGTGAATATCAGCATTAAGATTCAATATGCTGCTACATTTGTTTGTTTCCTCGTGCATCTTAACAATAATTATTTGATCAATCTTTCTTCTTCAGGCTACTGTATTGTTCGTTCTACAGCCCTATCCAGACAAGATTAAAAAGTCCTGGGGTAAGTTCATATTCATGCACATGAAATGACCATTCCCCAACATTTCCAGTCACAAAACAAACGAAAAAAATGCATACTTCTTATAAACATTGTGTTTTTTGCTTTATATTATTTTCAAATTGTTGCTAGAACTTTGGTTCACCAGACACTGAAATAAGAGCCGTCATCTCTTCTTTACTTTGCAACTTCTTAGACACTATATTTTATGAATGGAAGGCAACTAAGGTCATTATCATAGCAAAGTACAGTACATATCTCACATATCTGTGCTTTGCTTGTGTAGTTTTATTAAGTGATGTTTACTTTTACTCCAGTACATCCTACAACAAATACTTATACTTCATACTTAGTATAACTAAATTTTTTATATATTACATAACCCGTCTTGTGTGTAGTATTTGAAGAGGTAATATCGCCACCTGTTTGCAATAATGCATAATTTGCCTTCCAGATTCATTTTCCTAGCAGGTGTTTAAAATCTGGAAATCTGGACAGTGACGAAACAGCATGTTTCTACGGTAAACTACTGTAATAAAAGTTAAACACATTTGATACTTAAGTACATTTGAAGTTGAGTACTTTGGTACTTTTTGCTCAAATAAATGGAGGACTTCTACTTTTACTTGAGTCATATTTTACCTAGGGTATTTCTACTTTTACCCAAGAACAGGATTCGTGTACTTTTCCCACCACTAAGCATGACCACGTAATCACATGTTTTAAATATCCAGGTTCATAAATGGATATTCATCACTGAGATGACACGAAACATTGCATTACCGATGTCTCCTGATAAATGAATTGTGATCCGGATAAGTCTATGGATTTGCAGTAGATGAGAAGGGAAGGTGTACAGTCCCATTGTGCACCTCGTAATTCTGATTTAATTGCAACATTATTCCAACACCTCTCTCCTTCCCTGCAATGCAGTTTTGATAAATGCCATTTTATTCCCATGCCTCATTGCTCATTTGCAACAGTACAATCAAAGTGGCTTCGGCCATGCTTAATGAGAGCTTTTAGAAAAAATAAGATCCTCAGGCAGATCAGGTAGCTGGCCTTTTTATGTTGTTCAGAAAGACAGTCTCTTATATGTGAGGGACTGGCTAATGACAGGTCAAGTTCTATGGCATTTGAGGAGCAGTTTCAGAACACTCTGTGATGTGGAAGCTTTGAAAAACTTACAATGCAGCATTGGCTTTGTGAAGTGAGGAAGTGATTAAAGTGTTATTGATATTATATAATAATTCTTTGGCTCAATTCCTTGGCTTTGCTGCCAAGGAAAAGTACCAAATCTTCTAACTTGTGGATGAAACCCAGTGTCAAGTAATTCCAAAATAAATCTACATAATTGATTACATTATTTTACAGTTGTGCTAAGTCACTTGGGGCTTGGAATTTGTCTGTGCCATTAGAGAAGAAAAAATCAATAGATGAGATAACCTGGTCATTCAGGACACTCATGTCATCAGCTGACTTAATTTTATTGCCACATACTGTAACGTTGCTAAGCCTAGAACTGGATAAATGTCAACCCCAGATTGTAACACTGCCTCCAGGAGCTTGTACAGTGGGCACCATGCATGCTGGCTGCATCGCTTCATGTGCGCCCTGTCTTACTCTGATGTACCCATCGTACCCATTTGGAATAGGGTCATCTGAAATCTGAACTCATCAGACTACATGACATTCTTCCACTGCTCCACAGTCCATTTCTTAGTCTCCCTAGCAAATTGAAGCCTTTTTTTCTGATTAGCCTCACTGATAAGTGTTTGGCACAAGGCTTTATTTACCTTAATGAGGTTTGCAACGCATCTAACCTACATCATGGACATTGGGGTATGATTAAGATCTACCAGGGGTACCTGCTAGAAAACCCAGTTGCCACCAAATTTTAACCTTCTGCCCAATGTCTTTAGGAAATCCTTCAATGTTATTGAATAATCCTACCAATTTTTGATAACCTCCATTTTATGAAGTGCGCCATACACTCACAAAGGAGTGAACTTACCTCGTAAACATCAGAAATGGTTGTTTCTTTATGTTCATGTAGCAATCATCTGAATCAAACCTTAAATAGAAGTAGTCACAAAAGCATACCGCTCAACTTAAACATAATGTAAGTATGCAGCTCAATGACAAAATTTGGCAAACGACCTTGAGTTGTGACAAACCTGAGCTATGGTATTTTTTTTCTTTTCTTCTTTTTCTTTTTTCTTCTTTGTAATAATAATAATAATAATAATAATAATAATAATAATAATAATAATAATAATAAACTGGTCCACTGATGAAGCATCAAATAGTCCAAAATCCTGATGAAATACACTGGCACTTTACACTTTACCCTATTCAAAATGTTCCCATAGATTTGAACTCTATATGCAACGAAAATGAACGCTGTTATCAGCTGGAAATGTTGTAATGTACAGTACATCAAGGCTATAGTTGCTCTGTTTAGGTGCATTAGGTACTGGGAGAGAATTATAGTGCATATTGTCAGTCTCTAAGCACCAGCTACGAAAACTGCATGAGGATCCCAAAGGATCAATTTCTGAAATTCTGATATAGACATACACAAGCCCAACACACACATATCATCAAGAGTTGGCACGGGCAAGGGAAGCCTAATGAATGTAATCTCAGGGGAGAAACACAGTATTAGAATATATTGTTTTTCCTTTGTACCTCGTCTATGTGAGATCTCTGCTCCATTACTCCTAGAACATCTTGGATTCACACACTTTATCCCTGCAGATCTACTACTACTTTCTTGTATCTGGGGCATAGCATTGACATTACAGTCTCTTACACATTTGATGGATAAATTTTTACTTTTTTTTATTATCACAGTAGTCCAATGGAACCAGTGGAATGGTATTTTTGCCAGTATTGGGTACATAGTTCTACTATGGTACTATGGATATTATCAAAAATATGTTTTACTTGTTTCTGGACTACAATGGTAAAGAGTATCTTTGTGTATGTGACATATAGAATGTCAAAATATGTATGACAATATGTGGAATTTCAACAATCTATCTATCTATCAATCTATCTATCTCATTTGAATATAATTACTATCTATATAATAACCTTTGCACTGCCACTTTTCTGGTTATGGTACCTTAGAAAGCTTAATACACTTTAATATTTTGGTGCATTACATGGTTACTTATTCGGTAACAATTATTGGGTACAATATTTATTGGGTAACAGCAGGTATTTAATATGGTACGACATCGTGCTTCCGCCTCCGCACGGGTTCGAGGACGCCGTGCTCCTGCCGCCTCCGCATGGGTTCCCTTGGGGAGGGGGTTATGACCAGGAATACCCCCAGAGGGCGCCAAAGCACCCAGAAACTCCTTTTGTTTTTGTTTGTATTTTTATTTTGAACTCCATGTCCCAAAATGCACCTCGGTCAGGTGATGGGAGCGCTCACCTGAACCGTGGTGGCTCGTTAGTTTTGTTATAAATGTTCCTGAGTTCAGTTAGACTTGGTCTTGCATCTGTTCATTTTGGTTTGCTGTTTGATGTGGTTTGCTGTTCAAGTTAAGTAGCCTGTGTTCTCCTAGTGTTCTCACAAGGGCATCACTATCACCTGAATGATTCTGGGACATGGAGTTCAAAATAACAGAAAACTACAAACAAAAACAAAAGGAGTCTCTGGGCGTTTTGGCGCCCTCTAGGGGTATTCCCTGACAATACCAAGTACCCCTGTACCGCTTCCAATAGATTTAAGATGGTCATCAGCCCTTGATTAATTGAACATCAGCAGGTGTACAGACCTCCATAGAAGCAGAAGTTTCGGCAGTTAACACAATGCCAAAAGGAATGGTCTAAGAGAAAAGAATAGTTGCTGCACATCAATGAAAGGGATATAAAACCATTTCCGAACAATTTGGAGTTCAACATTTCTACAGTGAGGAAGATCATTCACAAGTGAAAAGCATTCAAGACAGTTGCCAATCTTCCCAAGAGTGGATGTCCTGGCAAGGCTCTAAAGAGGAATGGACTGAAACAATACCAAGAATAATACAGTCATACAAGAAATGCTTACTTCAAGTTATTTTTGCACTGCCCACACTTAGTATTGCAAGCTAATTATATATTTCCATTTCTTGGTGGGTGGTTTTTGTATAGTTTCCCCTACTGTGATCGTTTATCTCCTAGCTAGACTGTAGATGATGTAAAGCCTTGAGCTGATAATTGGTCATAATAATAATAATTTAAATAAATAAATAAATAAACAAACATCTGCTTAATCAATTTCCATGTAGCAAACCCGCTACATCATTTGACCTAAAACCCAAAGATGAAATACACATTAGCGGAGATTTTGTTTTTTTTAATTGCTCACTCAAGCAATTATGCAATCAGATTCAGGTTAAGGGCTTTATTTAATGACTACATCAAACATGAGAGTGGAGAAAAAACTACAATTTAATTTAATAATTACTTTTGAAACTGATGACGTCCTGTGATTTTCATCTTCTAGGATCTCTAAGGATTACAGACAATGATCATTTAAACAATTAGTTTGTCAGTTTTGTGCATGGGAACCCTTTGTTGATGAGGAGAACGGTCAGTCTGTCCTAGTCTGAACCAGTCAGCACAAGTTGCAGCCAGTTGGCATTGCAAGAGGGATGGCACAGAAATCTGTATGTGGAACAGACTTGAATCAGTGAGTGTGTGAGGAGAGCAGACTGAGAACAGACTCGTCCGGACACAAGGCGCAGTGTATCAAACGTGTTATTTTTCAGAGTCGACACTGGATGCTGTCGCGTAGCGTACAGTGGTCGAGGACCCGCCTGGAGAATATGTACAATCAATAACCAAGGGACACAGAGGATGGGGGATGACGGACAGGAAACAAATGATCTTTGTTTCCAATTTTTCTTTCTTTCTCAGTGCAGATGGTGGTTAAAATTGATGCTGTCTCATTTGGCGCAGTTGTGATCTGACTTGATACATTGCATCAATGTATGATTGACCTTTTTTGAGTCGTGATAAAACAATTTTAGCTAAAAATATAAGTAGTGAGAACTCCCAGCCCTTTCAGAATCTTGTGTGTAGTGCATCTTGAGCTTTAGAGTAATTCAAATAAGCACTCTTTACTGCACAACAGTGGTGATCAAGAATGGATCTCAGTATGCACAACAAGTTTGATCTTTTGGATGACGACTTACAACCAAGGGCTGTAATGAAGTCTAAACGCATGAAAATAGCATTTACACACCTCCTAAATTTCTGAAACAGCATTCACCCACCTTTGACAAGCATTTACCCGCCTTTGACTGGCATTAATGGAGCTTTAAAACTGGCTAATGATATTCCTAGAACGGTCTCTCATCACCCCAGGTTATTCTTGTTGTTTTGCCAGATCAAAACAATAAATCGCCTTAATGAATGAAATGATCATGGCGGCACGGTGGCTTAGTGGTTAGCACTGTCGCCTTGCATCTCCAGGATCCGGTCCGATTCCCGCCTTTGGGTCTGTGTGCATGGAGTTTGCATGTGCTTGGTGGGTTTCCTCCAGGTAATCTGGTTTCCTTCCATAATTCAAAGACATACAGATTAGGCTAAATGGCAAAAGTGCCGAAACAACAGAAGTGGACAAATACAGTTTCATGGCATAGTTTACCCACCTCCTTACCTCTACAGCCATGATACAACTATGCAAAAGAGCACTCTGATGCTACCAGAACAAGAAGTTTTAGCTAAAGATGGGGGAAAAAAGGTTATTTGGCCTTTTCAACTGCCCAATTTCTTTAAACATGTATACAGATGGTCCTATTCAAACAATAATGTATGGACATGCAATCCCAAAAAAAAATATTTTTGAATGACTTTGCTTTTGTGCACAGTAAATAAGGTCATTAAAGGAGATGCTGTACAATATTTGTACGTCATAGACTGGAGCATACTGAAATAATATGTAACCTCTGGTCTGTATACACACTATGGTCAAAAGCAGACAAAGATTTCACTGACACCTCTGACGGCAGCAATAATACCACCTTCTCTCTGCAGCTCAAACACTGACCTTACCAGCATTATTAGTTCTCAGTTAGAGTCCCAGTCCCTTTGTGCCAGTAGCGTAGGCAGGTAAGCTTACAATTTATGCTGAGAGAACAAAGGGTTTCAAAAGGCCAAGATCTACTGTCAAATGAGGTGAATTGTAATGTAGTGGCTACTGGCTGGGTGAATTCGACCCAAAACTATTACATGGCAATTGGCTTTGAATGTTCTATAATGATTATACTGTCTCATTTGAACAAAGAGGCTGTTTTCATAATGTGTCCTAAAATACAGATATGCAGAGACAAAGCTAGGGGTGAATCTAAATGGCAGGCGTAGCAATCAATAAATATCATGCTGAGACTATCTGTAAAGGAAGTCTGCTTAGTTCTGGCTTTGTTAACAAATCTTCATAATATTCACATGTGGCCCTAAATTATACCCAGTTATAGCTTTTCTTATACATTTTGTGGCCATGGCTTTTGGGACATTTGACCATCACTTCCCAATCACTACTTGAACACACCATGGATTTTTGCTGCAGCAATAACCTTCACTATGTGTTTTAGCTTTCCACTAGAGAAAAGTGGATTCTAGCTCTGATGTCAGACAAGAAAGCACAACATGCTGTTGGCATTACACTTCATCCCAATAGTGTTCATTGGTCTTGAGGCCACTCCTGTTCCTTATGCACCAAACATATCTTTATGATGCTTGTCTTGTGTACAGGAACATTAACATTGACTTAACTTTTCATTTATAGTATGTTTTTAAAATTCAGGGTCATTGTACACACACCTACACTGATCAGCCATAACATTAAAGCCAATTAAGGTAAATAACATGGAGTATTTTATTATACTAACACCTAACCAATGTATGCTATATACAGTATGAGTCAGCAAGTGATCTGTCAAAGCTGACGTTTGAAAGCATATCCAAATGATATGGAACTGAGTGACTTTGACCAGGGCTAAAAGATGAAGATCCCAGTCTGCAGTGGTTAGTACTTGCCAAAAATGATCAAAGAAAGGACAACCAGTGTCGCAATCTAGACGTCCTGGGCGTCCAGGTGTCAGAAAACACAATGCATTGCTGCTTGTTGCATATGAGGCTGTGAAGCGACGGACCAATCAGAGTGCCCATGTTGACCCAGTGTCCAATTCCAAAAGTTTCTACAATAGGCACATGATCATCAGAACTGAACCAATGGAAAACGGTGTCCTAGTCTGGTAAATCATGTTTTCTTTTAAAACTCATTTGCATAGTTGGGTTCTTGTGGATTCCTTGCTGTGGATAAGATGGCCCTATGGGAAGATGCCAGGCCAGGTGAGGTAATGCAATATTCTGGGCAATGGTCTGCTGGGAAACATTGCATTCTGACATTCAAGTAGATGCTCCTTTGATGAGTAAAGTACCACCTACCTAAACATTGTTGCAGACCCAGTTAACCCCTTCATGGCAACTGTATCCCTCTGAAAGCGAATTAGCGAATACAGAATACAATTCTGCCACATTGCAACAACTGTTTAAAAATGGTTTAAGGAACATGACAAAAAGTTGTTTAATTGGCCTCCAGCAGACGAAAGTAAAATGGGTGCAAGTCTATGAAGAGCTTTGTACTGTAAGTTAGCACTAATTATGATTTTGTGTTTAATTCTCTGTGCAACATTACCAGTGTGGTCATGGAAACATGTGAGTGGACACGCAGACATGAAGGAACATATCTTTCATTGTAAATAATTTCCTAATCAGACATAACATTTTAAACCATAACCGGAAATGTTCTCCTGGAACTAAAATCCTCAGCACCAAGCTTTGAATCCACATTGAACTATTACCAAAGAACTCTCTTTTTGTACATGATGTTCCTGATAATAGCCTTTCAACCTCCTGCACCAATGACAGTGCAAGAGTGAAATACACGTAAAACCATCTAATGTTCCATGAAACTTATCTAGTTATCTTAAAACTGTAATATTTTACCACTGTTTTGCAATTATTCATAGATAAAAAAATAGAACTATTTGAAGATCAAGATGAGAGGAATGGTTCTGATATTTCACCATTGGTCCATTCAAACCATCATTGCAAACAGTGAATAAGTGCAATGACGTCATTGCTCACTCACACATTACAGAAAACCCTTGCACAGGGAAAACCCGAAATCTGTTGGAACCCTAGGCAAACAAATTGCAGGGGGGGCCTCTCCAACCGGTATTCATTCATTATTTAAACAATAAATTATAAATAAGTTTCTCAGCCATTGAGAGCCCTTTACTGGCTTGGAAGCCCCAAGCAACTGTCTGCCTTGACAAACAGCGCCCCTGTGGAGCGCATGAAAACTCCATTCACATAGCCTGGAGGTGGGATTTGAACCCCCATCCTTAGGTGTAAAACAACAGTGCTCTAGGGAAAATGCTCTCATTTAATCATTCAAATAATTAATGTTATGCACTCTCAGCAGTTATTGTGTCTAAGATAAGTATTGACAAAAAAAATCACTTCACTTTCAAAAAAGGCACTTTATTTCTACCTTTTACAAATTAATGGCAAAAACAACAACAACAACAAAACATGGACCACACAAGCATTGCTTCCTCCGTGCCCTCTGCGGTAGTTCCTCTTCCCTCTGCGGTAGTCCATGTAATTGCCTCCACACTGATGGAGACCTTCATTGCTACCTGAATGTTTAATAGCTCTAAAAGTCTGTCGGAAATTATATTAAATTTGCTTTAAGTGAGGTCATTCTGTGAGTCAGCCTTCAGTATTTAACTCAATCTGGGACCTTGCACTAAATCACACACCAGATGTGAGCTGAACAGAAAGCGTGCAGAGAGTTATTGCTTTTATTTTGCTCCAGAAACCCTGCAGGCTAACCAAATCAACAGTTGTTGGACAACAATGGCTGAATGTTCTAGAGCAGAAAATGACCCTTTATTTCTTTCCTAATTTACGGAACCTGCCCAGTACCTCTCCCTGTGCAAAAAAAAAGAGCTCATTTAGAATTTATGCACCAATGAATTGTAAGGTTTTCTCAATGGTATGAGGATTTGGATATTGTCCAGGAAGCGAGGCTTTTTATTTATATACAGTGTATATATATGTATGTATGTACACACATGGACAAAATTGTTGGTACCCTTCGGTCAATGAAAGAAAAACTCACAATGATCACATAAATAACTTTAATCTGAAAAAAGTAATAATAAATAAGAATTCTATGAATGTTAACCAATGAAAGTCAGACATTGCTTTTCAACCATGCTTCAATGGAATAATTTTTAAAAAAATGAACTCATGGAACAGGCCTGGACAAAAATGATGGTACCCCTAACTTAATAATTTGTTGCACAACCTTTTGAGGCAATCACTGCAATCAAACGATTCCTGTAACTGTCAATGAGACTTCTGCACCTCTCTGCAGGTATTTTGGCCCACTCCTCATGAGCAAGCTGCTCCAGTTGTTTCCGGTTTGAAGGGTGCCTTTTCCAGACAGCATGTTTCAGCTCCTTCCAAAGATGCTCAATAGGATTGAGGTCAGGGCTCATAGAAGGCCACTTTAGAATAGTCCAATGCTTTCCTCTTAGCCATTGTTGGGTGTTTTTAGCTGTGTGTTTTGGGTCATTGTCCTGTTGCAAGACCCATGACCTGCGACTGAGACCCAGCTTTCTGACACTGACCAGCACATTTCTCTCTAGAATCCCTTGATAGTCTTGAGATTTCATTGTACCCTGCACAGATTCAAGACACCCTGTGCCAGATGGAGCAAAGCAGCCCCAGAACATAACAGAGCCTCCTCCATGTTTCACAGTAGGGACAGTAATCTTTTCTTGATATGCTTCATTTTTCCGTCTGTGAACATAGAGCTGATGTGCCTTGGCAAAAAGTAAAATTTTTGTCTCATCTGTCCATAGGACATTCTCCCAGAAACTTTGTGGCTTGTCAACATGTAGTTTGGCATATTCCACTCTGGCTTTTTTATGATTTGTTTTCAACAATGGTGTCCTCCTTGGTCGTCTCCCATGTAGTCCACTTTGGCTCAAACAACGACGGATGGTGCGATCTGACACTGATGTTCCTTGAGCATGAAGTTCACCTTGGATCTCTTTAGAAATCTTTCTGGGCTCTTTTGTTACCATTGGGATTATCCGTCTCTTTGATTTGTCATGAATTTTCCTCCTGCAGCCACGTCCAGGGAGGTTGGCTACAGTCCCATGGATCTTAAATTTCTGAATAATATGTGCAACTGTAGTCACAGGAACATCTAGCTGCTTGGAAATGGTCTTATAGCCTTTACCTTTAACATGCTTGTCTATAATTTTCTTTCGAATCTCCTGAGACAACTCTTTCCTTCGCTTCCTCTGGTCCATGTTGAGTGTGGTACATACCATGTCACCAAACAACACAGTGACTACCTGGAGCCCTATATATATATATATATATATATATATATATATATATATATATATGTGTATATATATAATGCAGGAGAGTTTAAATTATCCAGATGAGCTCAGAATTTAAACACATCTTAAATTCCAAGCTTGCTGCTCATCCTTCTCTGGAAATCTAAACATACTGTAAGTGCACCACAAAGATAAACAAAGAGACATGTCTGTAGATGAAATTGTAGATGGTAACTGTGCAAGAGATTTGTCTTGTTTGCATTTCGACATACTATCCTGAAACTAATGCTTTGTGGATCCTGTGATGCTTTCCAACAAACTCCTTATCAGTGCTCTTTAATTACGATTCACTGATGCTGCTAATTACGCCTCGATATCCTAGTCGCTTGGATTAATACAATATATTAGCAGTAATAAGAATCATACAATGTGTTAGACAGCAGTTTGAAAAGTTGTTGGAAAAATATCCATTCATCATCTACACTTGTTATCCCGTGAGTCGTGGAGGTCTGGAGCCTATCCCAGGAGACTTCGGGCACAAAGCATGGTACACCCAGGACATGTTGCTAATTAATCCCAGAACACACACATGCACACAATGGGCAACACCAGTTAAGCTAATCTGCATGTCTTTTCACTGTGGGAGGAAACTCTAGTACCCAGAGGAAATCCACTAAGCACGGGGATAAGATCACAGACCTGAAGCAAGAATCGAATCCTCAACTCAGCCAACTCAGGTGCCAATGCTAACCGTTACGCAACCATGCCACCTTGGGATAATATATGCAGCGTAATATGTTTGGGAGGGGAATATCAAGACAGAATGATTACTTTAAACAGTGTGGTTTTTTTGAAAGGTAAGTGCAAACAAGGCAGACAGTATCATTAATCGCACAATTCTTATGTGTGAATACTGGTGAGAAACAATCAACAAAAAGGTACCTTTAAGAATTCGTGTTAGAAACAAATGTCATTTCAAACTGCAGTGTATTTCACTTTGATCACTGCACTACCCTGAAATGCAATTAATGCTCAATGCCAGCCCAAAGCTTTACTCGGGGGCATGGTTTTGATCAAAGTAGCAGAGGAAGTGGCTTAATGGTTAGCTCCAGGGTTGAGGGTTTGTATTTCGCATCTGGTCTGCATGTATGGATCTGCTCAGTGATTGATGGGTTTCCTCCAGTTTCTCCCACAGTTTAAAGACATGTTGTAGGCTGATTTGGTGTTTACAAATGGTCCATAGTGTATGATTAGGTGTATACCTCTGTGGGTTGCCGAAACATCCCCTAAAACAATGACCACGGTTGTAAAGTCATAGGTAATTATAGTTAACCATCACTTTGTGATGTCAGCTTGAATGTACAATCGTGGCCAAAAGTATTGAGACAAACATGCAATTAAATGTTTTAATGACATTCTCATTTTCATTTTTTTAAATAATGAAAATCATAATAATACATTAATTTGTTATTTTAATTCAATGATATTACTATACAACAACCAACATTTAATATGAAGTAATGTATTCTTCAAAACCTACTGGATCCAGCTGGAGTCAGAAATATGAGGTGAGGGGTAGCTCAGTGGTTAAGGCATTGGACTACGGACTACGGTTCAGAAGATCCCAGGTTCAAACCTCACAACCACCAAGTTGCCACTGTTGGGCCCTTGAGCAAGGCCCTTAACCCTCAATTGCTCAAATGTAATGAGATAAAAATGTAAGTCTCTCTGGATAAGGGCGTCTGCCAAATGCCTAGATGTAAATGTCAAAAATAACCATTGTCACAGTTTTATAGTTAATTAACACAACTCTTCAGGCTAGAACTAATTGGTGACTTCACCAGTTTTGTGCACAGGGAGAATTATAATACATGGCATATGTTGGCTTAATGAATGGATGGATAGATGTATTTATAAATGTATGTATGTATGGATGGATGGATGGATGAATGGATGTACAGCATGGAGATGCATTGATACAGTAGATGCATTGGGTGTATGTATGTATTTATAGATGTATGGATGTATTGATGGATGGATGGATTGGATTGGATTGGATTGGATTGAGGACCTGGAAGAATAATCTTCTAGTATGCAAGGTCATCAATCCAAAAACGGTTTTATGCTATGTTAATGCTAACTATGGTGGTTTGCTCATCCATTTCCAGTTTTCATAAATTTTCCATTAAAACATCTTCTGTATAATCTTATAAACATACACAAAGGTCCATCTCCCTCTACCACTGCGAACTGATTAGAGCCATACTTCATATTTAAATTTAATATATTCCTATTTTTTATTTTAATTCATATAGACTAATGCTCCTGGATAAGTTTGTTGACCTTCTAACAGAATGTCAGAGCTATTTCTCTCACACTTAATTGCTTTTTAAATGCACGGTTGTCCAACTAAAGGGCCTTTAAAAAAAGAGAGAGAGAGAGAAAACATGTAAATGATTACACCCACTACATACAAATTAAACTAACCATATTAGGTTTTAAAAAATTATTAAAGTCTTTTCTTTTTAAACATTTTATTCCGTTTAACAACTTGTAAATGGCTTTTAATTACTTTCTATCATGATGTCTGAACTTGAGTTATGTTTCTCCTGAGAGAGGATTTTTCTTAAGGTAGCATGATTTATTGTCTCATGTTAACAACTCTGGGAATAATTAGAGCAGCTGTTAAAGGATACTGTTTAAAGGAATTATTATTTTATAATTAATTATTTAAATAAATTTGTTTGTCAATCACCTGGGGGCCATAATCAGATTTACAGTGCAGGAGGTGGAGTTAATTTTAAAAAATTGGGCTTATTATATAAATATGTACTTATTATTGCAGACCTGAAACGCTGCTTAGCCAGCTGTACATGAAGTTTATGATTATTATTTTCAGTCTATTCTACTTCTTTATTTATGTTGTTCATGAGCCTATCCCCGGGGACCTTGGGCACGAGGCAGGGTACACCCTGGACAGAATGCCAATCCATCACAGGGCACAAGCACATATAGTACACAATCACTAGGGAATTCAGGAATGCCAATTAGTCTAATCTGCATGTCCTTGGACTGTCTATGCAAACAAGGTGGGGTGCAGTATGCCACCTCCGCAAAAAAAAAAACAAAAAAAAAAACACAATTTTCTACTACAGTTCTTTCACCTTCTCAGACACTCATAGTCTATACTTTATCTAGCTTTATGTACAGGGTCCCAGCGGACCTGGAGATTATCCCAGGGGACTTAGGGCATGAGGAGGGGTACACCATGGACGGGGTGACAAATAAACACAGGACACACACACATACCCTTACTCAGACATTTATTTACACACTCCGGCGAATTTTGGGAACACCAATTAACCTAATCTGCATGTATTTGGACTGTAGGAGGAAACTGGAGTACCTGGAGGAAACCCACCGAGCACGGGGAGAACATGCTAACTCCTTGCACACAGACCCAAGGTGAACCCATAACCTGGAGGTACAAGACGACCACTAAGCCACTCTTCTTCTATGGATGCAAAATATTAGTTCAACGCGAGAAACCTGATAACCTGGTGGTTAAATGTTGGTCGACATTTACCCATCATACACACAAATGTTTTAGATGCTGTGCTTTTACAATTTCTCGTCACTGGAACCAAGAGCCTCCATTGTGGTCCATAAGGACACAGTTTGCAAGGGTTGGAAATATGCCCTGTTTTAAGACATAAAACATACAGAACAATAGAATGGGCAAATATTAAATGTGCAAAGATTTAAGTTGTGCTATCCTGAAGGTGCTGGTATGTGAGCTTCAATATTGCACAAGTCTTTTATGTGGAGAAGATTGGAGTTCAACAGTCTCACAGCTTGAGGGAATAGGATGTTTGCTCATCTGATAGAACATGCTCTTGTAATGTTTTCCTCATGACAGGGGGATAAACAAATCACAGCCATCTCAAGGATTTTAATAACATGCTGCAAGGCCTTAAGCTCCCTAGCTGTGCAGTTGCTATGCCAGACTTGAATGTTGAACATGAAGATGTTTTCTATAGTTGCTGCTAGCTCTTAGTAATGCTGTTAGCAGGCTAACATCACAGCACAGTAACACAGTGAGCACCATTGCCACCTCATTGCCATCTCCAGGGTCCCTGGTTTGTTCCTAAGCTTGGTGTACAGTCTGACGAGAATTTTGTTTGTCCTTCGAGGGTATAAAGGTTTCCTTTGGTTTCTCAGATTTCGTAAACTGCACAAACAGGTATATTGACTGAATTGAAAAAGAATCCCTAAATGTGAAAGCTTTGGAGAATGTTAACTGAGCTGATAATGTCTATAGAGTGTTGAAATCAACCACTTGAGCTCAGAAGCACGTGAGCACAGATGTTAACTATACAAGTGACGCAAGTGCACTGAGGCCAGAGGTGGGTAGAGTAGCCATTGTACTCAAGTAAAAGAATAGTATTACTCAAGCAGAAGTAAAAAGTAGTCATCCAAAATATTACTCAAGTAAGAGTAATTTGGTATAAAGACTACTCAAGTACTTAGTAACTGTTTCAATCGTAATGTCAGATTTATTATTATTATTATTATTTAAGCAGACAGAAAAAAATGAGGAAATAATGTACAAATTCTGACATTTCCAAATAATAAAATTAATTAAATAGATTAAACAAAATAGATGAATGAAACTAAATATCTTTACAAAATGGCAAATTAAATAACAAGGAAAAAAAAAATTCCTAATCTAATTTTTTCACAACATAAAGCTTTTGAAATAAATCCCTACTGTAGGTAAAATATGTATGTTTGAACAGTGTAGATTATTTCCTGTGTAAGATATACTGTATATTTAGTTGCCCTCCAAATGGCTCAGCATATAGAAAATAACATTAAAACATGTGTACAAGAGGTCTCACTTAACCATAAACTGTGTCCAGCAGAATAAATGTAAAAATCTTATATTTTTTAGCCCCTAGCTTATTTTATAATTATACACACGTGGACAAAATTGTTGGTACCCTTCGGTCAATGAAAGAAAAACTCATAATGGCCACAGAATTAACTTTAATCTGACAAAAGAAATCATTTAAAAAAATTCTATGAATGTTAACAAAGGAAAGTCAGACATTGCTTTTCAACCATGCTTCAACAGAATTATTAAAAAAAAATTAACTCATGGAACAGGCCTGGATCAAAAATGATGGTACCCCTAGAAAATACTGAAAATAATGTGACCAAAGGGATATGTTAATTCAAGGTGTGTCCACTAATTAGCATCACAGGTGTCTACAATCTTGTAATCAGTCAGTGGGCCTATATATAGGGCTCCAGGTAATCACTGTGTTGTTTGGTGACATGGTATGTACCACACTCAACATGGACCAGAGGAAGCGAAGGAAAGAGTTGTCTCAGGAGATTCGAAAGAAAATTATAGACAAGTATGTTAAAGGTAAAGGCTATAAGACCATTTCCAAGCAGATAGATGTTCCTGTGACTACAGTTGCACATATTATTCAGAAATTTAAGATCCATGGGATTGTAGCCAACCTCCCTGGACGTGGCCGCACGAGGAAAATTGATGACAAATCAAAGAGACGGATAATCCCAATGGTAACAAAAGAGCCCAGAAAGACTTCTAAAGAGATCCAAGGTGAACTTCATGCTCAAGGAACATCAGTGTCAGATCGCACCATCCGTCATTGTTTGAACCTAAGTGGATTACATGGGAGACGACCAAGGAGGACACCATTGTTGAAAACAAATCATAAAAAAGCCAGAGTGGAATATGCCAAACTACATGTTGACAAGCCAGAAAGCTTCTGGGAGAATGTCCTATGGACAGATGAGACAAAAATTTAACTTTTTGCCAAGGCACATCAGCGCTATGTTCACAGACGGAAAAATGAAGCATATCAAGAAAAGATCACTGTCCCTACTGTGAAACATGGAGGAGGCTCTGTTATGTTCTGGGGCTGCTTTGCTCCATCTGGCACAGGGTGTCTTGAATCTGTGCAGGGTACAATGAAATTTCAAGACTATCAAGGGATTCTAGAGAGAAATGTGCAGGCCAGTGTCAGAAAGCTGGGTCTCAGTTGCAGGTCATGGGTCTTGCAACAGGACAATGACCCAAAACACACAGCTAAAAACACACAAGAATGGCTAAGAGGAAAACATTGGACTATTCTAAAGTGGCCTTCTATGAGCCCTGACCTCAATCCTATTGAGCATCTTTGGAAGGAGCTGAAACATGTTGTCTGGAAAAGGCACCCTTCAAACCGGAAACAACTGGAGCAGCTTGCTCATGAGGAGTGGGCCAAAATACCTGCAGAGAGGTGCAGAGGTCTCATTGACAGTTACAGGAATTGTTTGATTGCAGCGATTGCCTCAAAAGGTTGTGCAACAAACTATTAAGTTAGGGGTACCATCATTTTTGTCCAGGCCTGTACAATGAGTTTATTTTTTTTAATAATTAGGTTAAAGCATGGTTGAAAAGCAATGTCTGACTTTCATTGGTTAACATTCATAGAATTTTTTTTTATTATTACTTTTGTCAGATTAAAGTTATTTATGTGACCATTGTGAGTTTTTCTTTCATTGACCGAAGGGTACCAACAATTTTGTCCACGTGTGTATATGTTAACATTGCAACAACGTCTTTTCTTCCTGAGAAGGCTGAGAAAGGCACAGCTTCCACCACCAATCCTCACCACCTTCTACAGAGGATCCATCCTGAGCAGCTGCATCACTGTCTGGTTTGGGAATTGTTCCATATCAGACCGCAAGTCCCTACAGTGGATAGTGAGGACAGCTGAGAAGATCATCGGGGTCTCTCTCCCCTCTATCAAAGACATCTACACCACACGCTCCATCCGCAAAGCCACCAGCATTGTGGCTGACCGGACACATCCATCACACTCACTCTTCACTCTCCTGCCATCTGGAAAAAGGTACCGAAGCATTCGGGCACTTACATCCAGACTATGTAACAGTTTTTACCCACAATCACCCGTCTCCTCAACACAAAGAGACTGGACTGATAAACACACACGCGCACACACACACACACACACACACACACACACACACACACACACACACACACAAATCACTAAAACAGACGAACTAAATAACATCCGGACTGAACTGATAAACACACATATGCACAATCACACTGATTTACAACCACCTTAATTTGTTCATACCCACCTATCTGAACTGCTCTTTGCAATATTTGAACAATATTTTATTTCACTTTGCGATTTGCACACAATATTTTTTAACACAATGTAAATTGTTTACTTGCTGCTCTCTCCACTACCTCAACCCGTACCTTATCATTAAAAAGGTATTTCTTAACTGTAACGTGTTACGTTGTTGTGTTGTCATGTAGCTCTTCGTTTGCACATTTGCACATGCACTTTGTTGTCTGCTGTCTTTGTTGTCTCTTTTTTTGTATAGAAATTGATAGTTTTTTAGGTTAACTTAAAAATGTAAAAATCTGCATTGTTAAATTTATGTTATGTTGTTAATTTATGTCGTTGCATGTATGTAGCACCTTGGTCCTGGAGGAACGTTGTTTCGTTTCACTGTGTACTGAATGGTATATGGTTGAAATGACAATAAAAGCCAACTTGACTTGACTTGACTTGCAACATTAAATAAAACAGCTAAACTAACCGTGCCATGTTTCCTTAGTCATGTAATCATTACTGCAGCTGATTGGTCAAACGGAGTCATGTGATTCTTGTTGCCATGTCTGATTGGTGAAACACAGTCATGCGGTAGGTGCACCGGCAGCATTTCTCTGGCAAAAATTTAAAATATCTAATGTGTAGAATAAATGGTTAGAAAAGTAACGAGTCGTGTGTAGCCGAATGTATTGGAGTAAGAGTAGCGTTTCTTCTTCACAAATATACTCAAGTAAAAGTATAAAATATGGTGCGGTAAAACTACTCATAGAAGTAATTTTTTTTCAAAAAGTTGCATAAGTAAATGTAACGGAGTAAATGTTACTTGTTACTACTCACCTCTGATTGAGACTGAACATGGGAGATGATTACCCACAATCCCACAGCACCCAAGAGAGAAGAACCATCAGCTCAGCTGTGATCATGTGACACTCGGCAGACAAAGAGCATACATACTACTCGTATATCAAACCCTCGCTCGTTTTAAGTTCAAGTTCAAATTTATTAAAAAATTTAGCTTGTCTTGCAAAACACTTACAGACCAAGTTGCTCATAATCCAAGGTTCCATTGTAATTGCATTGGGGCACTAGGTGGGATACACCCTGGACAGGGTGGCACTCCATCACAGGCCACACAAGCACGCACTCACTCACACACACATACTATTGGCAATTGAAAACACAATTATGCAATCATGCTGCAATTGTGCAATGATGAACTGTTGTGAGAATAATATATTTGTTATGTCCATGAGTACATAAAAAAGTAAAAAAAAAAAAAAGTAAAAAAGTTTATTCAGCTAGCACATTATTGTTAGTCAGTTTTCTCATAGAAAAACCTTGGCTTTAACAAACCATAACACGGTCAAGTTCATCCAAAGAAAAAACCTATACATGTGAAAAAGACGTATTTGTCTTTGCAGCTTCAAAGATTTCCTTGGTGTTCTTTTCACCACAGACATTCTGTTCATATACACTCACCTAAAAAATTATTAGGAACCCCATACTAATACGGTGTTTGACCCCCTTTCGCCTTCAGAACTGCCGTAATTCTACATGCCATTGATTCAACAAGGTGCTGAAAGCATTCTTTAGAAACGTTGGCCCATATTGATAGGGTAGCATCTTGCAGTTGATGGAGATTTGTGGGATGCACATCCAGGGCATGAAGCTCCTGTTCCACCACATCCCAAAGATGGTCTATTGGGTTGAGATCTGGTGACTGTGTGGGCCATTTTAGTACAGTGAACTCATCGTCATGTTCAAGGCACCAATTTGAAATGATTAGAGCTTTGTGACATGGTGCATTATCCTGCTGGAAGTAGCCATCAGAGGATGGGTACATGGTGGTCATAAAGGGATGGACATGGTCAGAAACAATGCTCAGGTAGGCCGTGGCATTTAAACGATGCCCCATTGGCACTAAGGGGCCTAAAGTGTGCCAAGAAAAAATCCCCCACACCATTACACCACCACCACCAGCCTGCACAGTGGTAACAAGGCATGATGGATCCATGTTCTCATTCTGACGCTACCATTTGAATGTCTCAACAGAAATCGAGACTCATCAGACCAGGCAACATTTTTCCAGTCTTCAACTGTCAAATTTTGGTGGGTTCGTGCAAATTGTAGCCTCTTTTTCATATTTGTAGTGGAGATGAGTGGTACCCAGTGGGGTCTTCTGCTGTTGTCGTCCATCCGCCTAAAGGTTGTGCGTGTTGTGGCCTCTCAAATGCTTTGCTGCATACCTCGGTTGTTACGAGTGGTTATTTCAGTGAAAGTTGCTCTTTTATCAGCTTGAATCAGTCGGCCCATTCTCCTCTGACCTCTAGCATCAACAAGGCATTTTCGCCCACAGGACTGTCTCATACTGGATGTTTTTCCCTTTTCACACCATTCTTTGTAAACCCTAGAAATGGTTGTGTGTGAAAATCCCAGTAACTGAGCAGATTGTGAAATACTTAGACCGGCCCTTCTGGCACCAACAACCATGCCACACTCAAAATTGTTTAATTCACCTTTCTTTCCCAACATTCAGTTTGGAGTTCAGAAGATTGTCTTGACCAGGACCACACCCCTAAATGCACTGAAGCACCTGCCATGTGATTGGTTGATTAGATAATTGCATTAATGAGAAATTGAACAGGTGTTCCTAATAATCCTTTAGGTGAGTGTAATGTCAGTGTTGTACTTCAATTTCTGTGCTTGTTCATGATGTCCTTCACAGAGAATCATGATGCATCAAATGTTTTCAGAATTATTTTACACATCTCTTGTGATTAATTCAACGTAAGATCATGTAAATGCTTTGTTAGAGAAAAAAAACTTAATTAACAGCTTAATTATATTTGGGATTTCTTGAAATGATTTAATTGATTAGAAGTGGATTAGATCACTTTGACACATGATTTTGAGCTACATCTCAAATTATAAAAGGGTGTACAATGTCACAGAGGTATTAGTGACAGGTATGCGCCTAAATCTTTTCTCACTCCAAAGCCTCACTAGGTAAGTGGGCTCCCCATCTGAAGGTATGTTAAAGCGTGGGGCTGCTAGGTTGGGCACAGCTGCTGTACAAAATTGTTAATGGAGCTCAGGCTAGCTCCGGAGCTTTGGAAGTGAGGAGAATGTGCATGCGTGCGTGGTGATGTCATGCGTTCCAGGAACTTGTGGACTGAACACCGGACTGTGGTTACCAGAGGAGCGATAGTCAACGAAGATAGATGAAGAAGAATTGGACCTGCATGAGCACATCCCACAACTCTTTCCTTCCCTTATTTCCTTACTCTCTCCTTAAAACCCTTTTGTTCTCTGATTTTCTTCTAAGAAAATTACCCCTTTACCACAAGACCTCGACTTGTTTCTGTGTGTCTGTCGTGCATCCCAAGTCAAAGATCTTACAACACACTTGTAAGGATGGATGGATGGAAAGGATGGAAAAGCAAAAACGTAAATAGAAGTGCATCATCCATTCAGGAAAACATGCAAACAGAAGCAACTGCAGTCATGCTACTATTGCTTACCAACATTATATTGTCGGAACCCACACTGCCTGAATTCCGGCCCCAGATTCCAGATAAGCCCCAGAGTAGACAGTGAGGGTACAGGAGCAGAGTAGAGCACATAGCAAAAAGAATGAAATATAAATCTTTTCTCTATTCTATTGTTATGGGAAATGTAAGGTCACTAGCAAACAAAATGGTTAAACTTTGTGCACTGACCAAGACACAGCAGGAATATCTTAAATGCAGTGTTATGTGCTTTACTGAGAAATGGCTGCAGGAGCTAATCCGAGACTCACACTCCACCATCACCGGCTTTTCTAGAACACTCAGGTTGGCGTGGATGATGCCATAATGGATGTTCTTCAGTCGGGTCAGCTCTTTTTCCACCTGGATAAAGCAGGCATGTGAGAATCATGTTTTTTGAATTCTTCAGTCCCTTTAACATAATCCAACTTGTACTGCTGCCAGGGGATACAAGTCGACACCTCCACAACCTACTGGTTTGAGGCTGTGGGGAGGAGTGTCTGAACAAGTGGTCAGCAGCACAGGAGCACCTCAGGAGATGGTCGTCTCACCTTTCCTTTTCACATTATACACTTTGGATGTCCGTTGCAACTCTGAGTCCTGGCATGTGCAGAAGACTCTGTGGTTGTGTGGTGTGTTAGCAGTGAACAAGAGGTAGAGTACAGAGACCTGCTAAACAAATTTGTGAATTGGTGAGGGAGAAACCACCTGGGACTAAATGTGGCCAAGATCAAGGACATGCTTGTGGACCTTAGGATGACTTAAATTACACCAAACACATTTTACATTCTGGGTAAGGAAGTGGAGGTGGTGGAAAGCTACAGATACCTCTGAGAACTTGACAACAGACAGGACTGGAAATGTAACATACTGTAGATGCTGTTTACTGTATATGAAAAGACAAAACACACTCTACTTTATGAATAAACTCAGGTCCTTTAATGTCTGTAGCAAAATGTTGCAAGCTGTTTAGCAGTCTGTTGTTGCCAGTGCAATATGGAGCAACAGCATCAGAAACAGTGACATTCTGTCACTTCTGAAAACTATCTCAATATTGGGGTGTGCTTTGGGTTGGTAATGGAGTAAAGAATGCTTGAACATCACAGAGAACTCCTCACATGTCCTCCACAACCTGCTGGCTAAACAGCAGAGCACTTTCAGCAAGAAAATACTTCAGCTGTGATAAAGCACGCAACAGGGAGTCTTGCCTGCTGGCTGCAATTAGACATTACAATAACTGTGCCCTGTGTCAGGAGAGGGATCTCCTTCTCTGAGAACTTTACCATGAATATGGTCATATATACTGTATTTTGTTCTATACTGTATTTATTAACCAAACTGCTAAATCTGTTCTGTAAGATCCCATGGAAGCTCTTTAATCTATAGCCTCTTAGGGTTGTCCACCTTAGTGCATTAATATGATCATGTACTTTTATTGTTTCATTTAATTAATAGTACAAGATATCCATATTATC
The DNA here is from genome assembly GCA_013621035.1 of Clarias magur. NCBI lineage: Eukaryota > Metazoa > Chordata > Actinopteri > Siluriformes > Clariidae > Clarias > Clarias magur. The sequence goes on along the minus strand of QNUK01000007.1, from coordinate 4,844,264 downwards.
CATATTATATCCATATACAAGATATTTTATTATTATTTGGGAACATACAGTATTACCTCATTAATGTCCAGTTCTTAGAATCTTACCTGACTGCACTATTGCAAACAGTGTATCATAGGTCTTAGTCTTTGGTATTCTCTTTTTGGTCATACTTTTTCAACCTCTTTTTTCATAGTGATTTTTTTTTATTTAAATTTTTTACTTCGTTTTTAATATTCTTCTATAACTTGTTTGTTTGCGTCTTGTGTAATCCGTAAACTAATCGGCCTAACGTTATTTATTCCAAAGAAAAATTATTATGTTCTATTAAAGTACAAATCCATCTATCCAGAAAGCCAATTTTAGCTCATTAAAGAAAATACAGGACGCAAATCAGGTTAGATAACACAAATTAGATTTTATAACGAAATGCACCGAGAAATGCTTCCTGATGTTGTTTTTCCCTGTTTTTCCCCCCATTTACTTTGGCTCTTCTTAACTGGACCAGAAACTTTGCTTCTCTTAACATAGCTATGCTGATGACACACAACTCCTTTTTTTTTTTTTGAAAGACGGGCATAAAGTCAATTTAGCAAACCCAGTTAAACATCTCGGTATGCTTATTGATTAATCATGCCACAGTTACTTTATTTTTTAATGTGCCATTGTGAGTGGTCAGAATTTGTTATTTAATTTTCTATTACCAGTATGGCACTAAAACTAGTACTGGGGAAAAGTGAGCATGTCAAATCCATTCTCTCGAAAATATCCAAGGATACAGAACAAAGAGATTGATTCTTGTGTCTGGTGGGGAAATATACACTATATTGCCAAAAGTATTCGCTTTCCTACATATAACATCCTATTCTTAATCCATAGGGTTTAATATGGATTAAGAATATTAATGTTGCTCCACCCTTTATAACAGATTAGGGCTGTAGCTATCGAATATTTTAGTAATCGAGTATTCTACCAAAAATTTTATCGATTAATCGGATAAAATGCACTTTTGCTTAATTAAACAGCAATGTAAAATATATAAGATAAACAAGCATACAGCATTTATCAAAAATAAACATCGTCATTATTCACAATACAAGGAATAGCCTATACCCCTATCCCCCCTATGCGGTTTGACTCGCAGTGTCAAGGTTAGGCACCGTGAGCTGCCGCGACTGCCCGCTGACGTTCCGCAAAGTTCTGCAAGATCCGCCAAAAAATGAAACATGTTTAAACATGTTTTTAAGGCGGCTTAAACATATTTATTTTTTCGAGAAGAAAGATGGAGATATAACCGCAGCGCCAAGACTTGCGGTGAATCATGAAGGACCGTACTTCCGGCCACCACGCGATACTGCGTAGATGACATGGGGTATTAAAGTTGACTGAGATTAATTAAGTGCATTACAGCACCATACATTCTTATTTTAAAGCCTTTTCTCAGATGCAAAGAAGTTTTTCAAATGACTTTAAGGATTTTAAAAAACTAAGGTACACATTAAAATAAATAATTACACAAAACCACTAAGTTGTGCAACTAAAAGTTTAAAAATCTACCTCTCAGGCATAACATAAGCCTTTACTGACAATTTCTGTCGTTTTCTCTTGCTGCTTTATTCTTCCCTTGGCTCGCTGATAATTTTATCCCTTCCATTTTGCAACCCGCAACACAACGCTCCCTCAAGTCAGTACACAGCTAACTGTTTGCGTCTCCTTCCGGTTTGTGGGTGATGTAAGCGCTTCTTCTTCGTTGGTGTTTACTGGCGGCTTGCATCCGGAAGCACGCTGTGTCAAAAGTGTGCTGTCAACAAATAATTCCGCCAAAACAAAACACAAGCTTTTAAAATTAATTAAACGAAGCTTCGAGCTAGAAGATTTTGCCTCGATCATTTTTTGTAATCGAATTAATCGATTTACTCAAGGAATCATTCCAGCCTTATAACAGATTCTACTCTTTTGGGAAGAATTTCCACAAGGTTTAAGAGTGAGCCCTGACTCTCAGTATCTGCTCTAATTCATCTCAAAGGTGTTCTATCAGGTTGAGATCAGGACTGTGCAGGTCACTCAAGTACTTCCACACCAAACTCCCTCATCCATGTCTTTATGGACCTTGCTTTGTCCACTGGTGCGCAGCCACGTTGGACCTTGTGGGATGTTTTTCAGGAGTTGGGCTAGGCCCCTTACTTCCAGTGAAAGGAACTCTTAATGCTTCAGCATACCAAGACATTTTGGACAATTTCATGCTCTCAACTTTGCGGGAACAGTTTGGGGATGGCCGCTTCCTGTTCCAACATGACTGCACACCAGTGCACAAGGCATCCTATTAAACCCTATAGATTAAAAATTGGATGTTACTCAAGTACATATGCATGTGAAAGCAGACGAGTGAATACTTTTGGCAATATACTGTAATGTATGTCCACACTCCACACCCCACTGAGGATGTCATTATGACTGCTGGGGATCTAGTTCCACCTCCTTGCTTTGCTGATTACATTGCTCCACCTTCTTGCTTTGCTTAGGATGTCATTCCTATCCGCTGCTTTGTGGTATATGTCACCTCCCCACCTTGCTTTTTAGAGAACTTTGCAGTCCACCCTTGCTTTGAGGAGAGCATAACTCCCTGTTCAGCTTCACAGAGGATTTTGCTCCTTCATCTTGCATAGTAAAGACCCTTGCTCCCACTCTCAACATTGTGTCTCTGGCTCTGCCTTGAACTTTTCTCCCATTTTGTGCGGCACAGGTGCCCTCCAGGTTGTCTTTGCTGAGACCAGCAGTTTATGAAGTGACTTAACTTAGGTTTTTGTTTGTTGAATGTATCTTTGTCTCATGTTTGTCGTGTCTAACCAGTGCTTATACCAAGTTTGCAAGTTTGTGTTTTGCTTTAAATAGCATTAAAACAATCTACATCTAGGCATTTGGGGTTAAGGGCCTTGCTCAAGGGCCCAATAGGGACAACTTGGTGGTAGTGGGACTTGAACCTGGGACCTTCTGAACTGTAGTCCAATGCCTTAACCACTGAGCTACCCCTGACCATGCTTCTGCACATGCACATGCTTCTGCCTGCGCATCAAATTAAGTGGCAATGCATCATTGTGTCTATGGTTATAACTCATGCACAGGGAATTGTGTGGCACCACACAGTTTATAGCTAGTTAGAAATGCATTGAAAACCATTGATATTTTTTGTTGTAACAGCGGAATAATAATGTACAGTATATTTATAAAAGAAAGGTTTTTGTCTATGCATTGGTCAAGACATGCTCTTTCAAGTTGCTTCTTTTCAGCATTGTTTCAGACATTTTGAACCAGATTTTGTCAAACCATTGCGCAAAACAGGCTGGACAGAATTTAATGAAACTTTGACAGTACTTAGATATTTGTCTGAAGTTAAACCTGCACCATAAATCAAATCAAAATGTTTTGAGAAGAAGGGAAGCCGGAAGTTTTGACATCAAATTTGTGTCTTAAATTGACCGCTGGATGAAATTTATTGAAACTTGTGCAGTGTGAATAATCTTACCCCTTTCATGTTTACATATATGTAAATAAATATCACACTAAAAAGATTTATTGAAATTAATATTACTGTACAGTAATGATGATAAAATGAATTGGTTACAAACGTATTTAATATCACTTCCCTCCACTATTCAACATACAGTACACAGCGGTGTATAAGAGCTTCCAGTACGGTAGTGTATATGGGCTTAAACCTGAATGAATAATATCACTGATTAAATTAAAGCTGATCATCTTATTTTTAGCTTTAACCTTTTAACTATTTCCAAAATCTCTTTTCCCATCATGAACAGGTACTTCAGTTAGTAATCATATATATGTAATATCCTGTATATAGCAAAGGAGGACAAATCTGGATTGGAATGTCCAAGCACAAACTGATTATGGACAAGCTTCATTTCTTTCATCTGACCAACGGATCTGCTTCATGACATTAAAAGAACATGACCTTTCCTGACTATAAAATCTGCTCCAATTCTTGTAAAGCTATAATCATTTCCAGATTGGATTCATTTCTACTTCATATGCCACTTCTGCCCTTTAAAGCAGTAGGAACACTTCAGTGGGCCTGGTTCATAACCTGAAAAAGCTGCCTCATGTGTCTCACTGCAATAACTTGACTGCCTTTCTCTAGTAGCACTTTTATCCTCATTTTCCACATTTTTTTTCACATTCTCCTTGTGTTTCCTTTCATGCCAGCTCAAGCCTTTGAATTCATCGTGCCAGGGGAAGCGGGGTGTCTTCTCAAAAGCATCTCTGTGTAGCAAGATCTCATTGCTTCTTTGTCATCATTGCATGGTAGTAAAATAATAAGCTGACCTGCCAGGCTGTGCGACTGAATTTTCTACCTTACTTCAGTGCAGGTACAGTATAAAGATCTTCCTCTTCAGACAGCCATACAATTGTTGTTGTTGTTGTTTTTTTTTTTTTTTTTCAATTTTCTTTGTAGTATTTAGATTTTTTTTTGTATTCTTGGTTTATGAATGTAATGATTTGACAGATTATTATTTTTTTTTTTGCTGATGTATTGATTCTATGGAAGTGCACTGCATTCACAAAAAAAAATCACAGGAATTATGTCATAATTATGATGTAATATCTCATTTTCATCCTGATCTCATAATTATGACTTACTAACTCATAATTAAGTATTTATTACTCATAATTAATATTAACTAACTAACCCTACAGTAGGTACTCCTTACAGATTTTCCAAGCAATTGGTCCCATTGTGCCGTGAACTGTTTTCACACAACTGAGTAAAGCCAAGGATGGATATAAATGTAATGGGGGCAGAAAAACATGATTACCCTGTAGAATTATGGCAGAAAAATGTCTGTAAATAAATAATTTAATTAATTAATTAATAACATGCTTTTCCTTATTCATTTGCTTTTTCAATATTCAAAGACATGTAACAGTTAACAGTTATTAATAGCCTTAACTAATAATGTTTTGGGTACATGTACATGATCAATTTTGGCAAAAATAAAAAATGTCACAACCCAGATCCAACACTTTTGTCTGCCTCAAGTATATAGTAACTCCAGACCTTAATCTTCCCATAGCATCATAATTGGCACCTTTCTCTGAAAACAGTTTTGGGCAGCATGATGAGAGGAGGAGGAGAGATGCTTTGGCACCCTGCACAGGGTGAAGGCCCTGAAGACAGAGAAGGAATGAACAGAAATGAGAAAAAAAGAATGGTGGAAGCTGGTGTGTGCCTTGAATCTTTGGATTTCGTTCTACTGGGGTTATAAATTGAATCCTGGACTTCTTCCTTGCAATAGACAATTTATTTTTTGAAACTTTTTTTTTGTTGCTGGTATCCATGGAAACCAACAGAGGCTGAGAGGATTTGCTGAAATGATATAGTTTTTAAAGTACCCCAGAAAAGAAACGCATGCAGCACATAGTTTTTAGAGTTTTTTTTTTTTTTTAAGTTAAGCCTTAATTTGTTACATACAGCGAAATTCTTTCTTCACATATCCCATTGTAACTGGGGTCAGAGCACAGGCTCAGCCATGATACAGCGCCCTTGGAGCAGATAGGGTTAAGGGCCTTCCTCAAGGGCCCAACAATGGCCTGGTGAAGCTGGGGCTTGAACCAGTACTACAGTGCCTTAGCCCTCTGAGCTACCACTGCCCCTTTCCGTTTGTTAATATCCATCCGTCTATCCAACTATCCATCTATTTATCTATTTATCTATCTATCTATCTATCTATCTATCTATCTATCTATCTATCTATCTATCTATCCATTGCTTATCCTGTGTTGGGTCATGAGGGGGCCTGGAGCTTATCCCAGGAAAGTTAATTCACAAGTGGGACACACCCTGGATGGGGTGCCAAGCATGGGTAAAATTAATCCGGTGTGGTCCAATACTGCATACCACTAAAAGATTCAGAGGCAGTCCACAGAAATGGAAAGAGGTTAATAGAAACACTTTGTCTCCTAAGTCATTCCGAATTACTTCTAAACCGTTCTCATTGTGTGTCAATCTTTCATTACTATTAGTTAACATGAGTGCAAGCTTCTGCTAGGAATGGATCCAGATCAAGGGCACTACTGGTGTGTCGAACAAGGGATACTACACCGTACATAGCGCACTAGCCTTCCTTTTTTCTGCTATTTGGGATGCAATCCTGCAACAGTTAGCTAGCTGAGGATATTCTAAAATGGAATAAGTGGACTCATGAAGAAGAAGAAGAAACCTTTCCTGTGACATATACATTACTCCACAGTGAAATTCTTTTCTTTGCATGAAGACAAACTTATGGGTCTATCCATCACCTCCATGGCTTATTCTCCTTGCCTTTGACTAGATAGTAGTAGACCAGAAAGATTTGAATACTACCTTCACTTCTGGTATGAGCCCAACACAGCGCACAAGCACACATAGTCACACACCAAACCATAAACTAAAGGCAATTCGGAAACACCAATCAACCCAACAAACCTAGAAAGAACATGCAAACTCCATGCACACAGAACCAAAGAAAAGATCCAAGATACATGATCCAAGATGGCGGCGCGGCAGTAGCATGCAGCGGCCACTCCGGAGCCAAAATGGTGCTACATTGTTTACGTTGTGTCGTAGCACGTTTGTTTTACATAGTTTATGGACACAGGTGCAAACGGTGTTCATACTTACCACCGCCAGACACTTTTGTAACTCAATAAACCGGCATATGTCATTCAAGATGAGCTGCGGGAGAAGCTACGCGACCTTGGCTTGCTTCGGGAACCAGGCCTCCAGTCCTCGGCGTTGCCTGATGCTGGTGGCCGGAGGAGGGGACATCGTAAGCGGTGCGCGAGGAAGCGGAAGTCTGTGCTAGGCTAAAAACAAACCCTAACCGGCCGGCTCTTCCGTCCATCATCTTATCTAATGTCTGCTCCCTGGAAAATAAACTGGACTACATCCGACTGCAACAGGCTACACAGCGTGAGGTTAGGGACTGCTGTGTATTTGTTTTCACGGAGACATGGCTCAGCGACAGAGTTCCAGACACCGGCATTCAGCTAGACGGACTAGTCTCGTTTCGCACCAACAGAAACGCAGCTCTGTGCAGTAAGACTTGCGGCGGTGGATTCTGTGTTTACATTCTGTGTTTATTTACCGCAGGAATTCACCACCGTTTTCATTATCGGAGTGTACATTCCACTTAGCGCTAATGCTAAGGAAGTGCTATGGGAACTGTATGCTAAGATCAGTAATCTGCAGAACACACACCCGGATGGACTGTTTATTGTTGCTGGAGATTTCAACCATGCAAATCTCAAGTCAGACTTTGCAACGAGAGGGGAAAACACGCTGGATCTTGTTTACACAAACATCCCTGGTGCATATCGGGCAGAACTCCGCCCCCACCTCGGCTACTCAGACCACATCTCTGTTATGCTAATTCCAGCATACCGACCACTCGTCAGGCGTTCAAAACTGGTTCTGAAGCAGGTGAAAACCTGGCCAGCAGGAGCCATCTCTGCTCTTCAGGACTGTTTCGAGAACACTGACTGGAACATGTTTAGGGAGGCTGCAACTTACGGTGACTTCACCAACTTGGAGGAGTACCATTGACCAGCTACATCAACAAGTGCACCGATGACGTCACTGTCTCCAAGAGCATAATCTCACGACCCAACCAGAAACCATGGATTACTGCGGAGGTGCGTGCACTTCTGAGAACCAGAGACTCTGCCTTCAAAGCGGGGGACAAGGCGGCCCTAAGAACAGCAAGGGCCAAACTGTCCCGGGCCATCAGAGAGGCGAAGCGCACACACGCCCAGAGAATCCACAATCACTTCAGGGACAGCAGTGACACACGGCGCATGTGGCAGGGTATACAAGCCATCACTAACTACAGGACTTCATCACCTTCCTGTGACAGTGACGGTTCCCTTCCGAATGCGCTGAACAGCTTCTACACAGTTCTACAAACGGTTCTACACAACGGTTCGACATGCAGAACGACGTGACGGCTAGGAAGACCACCCCTCCAACGAACGACCAGGTGCTGTGTCTCACCACGGCTGATGTGTGGAAAACTCTACGCAGAGTTGTTAACTTCAGGAGGACACGGAGCGATCACTCTCCGCTCAGCATCGACGGCTCTTCTGTGGAGATCTCCAAGAGCACAAAATTCCTGGGCGTCCACCTGGAGGAGAACCTCTCCTGGTCCCTCAACACCAGCTCTCTGCATAAGAAAGCCCAACAATGTCTTTTCTTCCTGAGAAGGCTGAGAAAGACACAGCTTCCACCAACAATTCTCAGCACCTTCTATAGAGGAACTATTGAGAGCATCCTGAGCAGCTGCATCACTGTCTGGTTTGGGAATTGTACCATGTCAGACCGCAAGACCCTACAGCGGATACTGAGGACAGCTGAGAAAATCATCGGGGTCTCTCTCCCTTCTATCGAAGACATTTACACCACACGCTGCATCCGCAAAGCCACCAGCATTGTGGCTGACCGGACACACCCCTCACACTCACTCTTCACTCTCCTGCCATCTGGAAAAAGGTACCGAAGCATTCGGGCACTCACATCCAGACTGTGCAACAGTTTTTACCCGCAAGCCATCTGTCTCCTCAACACATAGCACATAAAGACTGGACTGATAAACACACACACACACACACACACACACACACACACACACACACACACACACACACACACACACACACACACACACACACAAATCACTCAGACGAACTAAAATAACATCTGGACTGAACTGATAAACACACATGCACAATCATACTGATATACATCCATCTAAATCTGCTCATACCTACCTACCTGTGCTGTTCCTCGCAATTTTTTGCACAATATTTATTTGACTGCTATTTGCACACAATACTCTGTCAAAATGTAATATTGTCAAAATGTAAACTGTTTACTCCTGCTCTTCCCACTACCTCAATTCATACTTCATCAAAAAAGGTACTGTTATGTGTTACATTGTTGTGTCTGTCATGTACCTCTTGTTTGCACATTTGCACGTGCACTTTGTCTATTGTGTATTTTTGTATAGAAATTTGATAGTTCTTTTAGATCAACTTAAAAATGTAAAAAATATTTGTTGTAAATTTATGTTGTTGTCTGTATGTAGCACCCTGGTCCTGGAGGAACGTTGTTTCGTTTCACTGTGTACTAACTGTATATGGTTGGAATGACAATAAAAGCCTACTTGACTTGACTTGACTTGACTTGAAGATTCAAGCCATCAATCCTGGAGCATTTGCATGCTCTCCCTGTGCTTGTTGGGTTTCCTCCAGGTACTCCAGTTTGCTACAGAAAGTTTCCAAATTGTTCATTATTGTATTTTTGTGTGTGTGTGTGTGTGTGTGTCTGTCTTGTGTCATGTGATTTGTTGGCACCCCATATAGGGTGCACTGCACCTTGTATTCTAATTTCCCTGGGATTGGCTCCATGCTCCATGTAACTCTATATAAGATAATTCATTCACTCATTCATTTGTCTTTAGTAGTGCCTTTATCCTGGCAGGTTTGCACTAAATTCATAACACACCCTGGAATTGGGAGTTGGGGCCATTATAAGGCACTATGCAGTTGAGTGTATCTGCTTACATAAATGGTTTCAGATTTTGGAAGCAAACCAAAAACTGGACAAAATCCATTCAAATACTGACATAACAACATCCAAAATCTCACAGAGAGTAACCTGAGATTGGTTTTGATACAGGAATCTTTTACCAATTACCAATTTTTGTTTGTACAGAAGTAAGTACATAAGATGAATATATTACTGTATGCACGTACTGTATATACAGTATGTCACAAAAGTGAGTACACCCCTCACATCTCTGCAACTATTTAGTTATATCTTTTCATAGGACAACACTGCATAAATTACTCTTTGACACAATGAAAAGTAGTCAGTGTAAAGTTTGTATAGCAGTGTAAATTTATTGTCCGCTCAAAATAACTAAAAATACAGCCAAAGGCTGAACCCCTGGCAACAAAAGCGAGCCCCCTTCAACCCTGTACAGAATAAATGGTACAGAAGATGAATGAATGTTAGTGAAGTTTAAGGAAGCCTTAGTCATGTTCTGTTTGGATAAAAAACAGACTAAATTTGAGTTTACAGTGTACTGAAGTGGAAATAATGGCTGGGAAGGCGCGAGGCCAAATAATACCTCTGTATCTCTTTATTTAGTGTCCACTTTAAGAACATGCAAACTCCATGCACACAGGAAGGAAAAACATTCAGGGATTCAGTTAATAAATAAATTGAATGTACAAATGGGAGGAAATGGGAGCTTTGTGACTTTAATCATGGCATGTGTATTGATACCAGGTGGGTTGGTTTGAGTATTTCAGAAACTGCTGATCTACTGGGATTTCCACATACATCAAAGCCTCATCTGTTTAAAGGCACAAAAATCAATACATTTTACTTATACACTCTGAACACAAGCGATAGATGTGAGTAATGTAAGTTAATTGTATGAGAACATTTAATATCACTGAATAACAATAACTGTCTTTTCTCAACAGAACTAGAGGTTCACATCTTTGTGTTTCTCATGTGTACAAATATACAGTCAGAATCTTGGGTTTGGTACAAATTCGCATTTCTTGATTCGCAGGCTTGTCTAAAAACAAATAGCATTCGTATCAATCGTTCATACTTTCATTCTTTCATACACACACACACACACACAGCTTTATTTCATCATTTCTAGGAGTAAATAAGCCTCTGCCCTTGTGACCTTGTGCACAAATTCTGCTTCTGGCTTTCTTTCTTTCTTTTTTGAACCCAGGTAAAATTGGCAGCTGAGATTTTATTATAATTTTTTTCCCCCCATGGCCAGCCCAGAGATCTGTTCTTGCTTCATAGAGCAGAATTACTATTTAGCGGAAAGGTCATCATGCTTTCATATACTTCAGGAACCATTAAGGGTGCAATCCATTCCAGTAAACACACACACGCGCGCATTTGCGCATGCGCACTGACTAGCGTTTGGGCTGGCTGATCACATAAGCCTAGTATCAACAGCAGACTTTGTAGACAGTTTGTAGTCTGAAGGTCTGGAGGGTTGCCATGGTTACACAGCTACACTATATCCATGATAGGTAATAAGGTACTTAAAGTAAATTTGATTTCTCTCTCTCTCTTTCTCTGTGAGTATGATGGTTGTACATAAGCACTCGCACTCATGCACAGACCACATCGGAAATGTTATATTTATAAGCAATTGTTTATGTACTGTATGAGGCAACATCCCTCACCATACCTCAGCAGGCATTGTAACCCAGCTACTGCATGTTGACCTATTATTCAAAATTCACTCTTGGACATTTAGATGGGTCTCCGGTGTGTATGTACAAGCAAAAAATGTAAGAGAGAAAAAAAAAAAAACATTTTATGCTTTGTATGGAATGGAAATAGAACAGGGCTTCAACAATCTAATTAGATATTTTTTCTCTGCTGTGACATCATATAAGATGACCTCCTCCCTCCCCTGGGTTGTTGCTCTGGAAGTGTTGGAGAAATGATTAATAGCAGTGTCACTCAGGACTCTTTTCAAGTTGGTGAAAGTAAAAGAATTGCCACTTGCAAAGCCGCCAACATCATGTTCAAGTTCAGGGGTCAGGTGTAGCTCAGTGGTCAAGTCACTGGCCTATGGTTCGGCAGGTTCTAGGTTCAAATCCCATAACTACTAAATTGTCCCTGTTGGGTACTTGAGTAAGGCCCTCAGATGTACTGTATAATGTGATAAAAATGTAAGTCGCTTTGAATAAGGGTGTCTGCTAAATGCAAGTTGCTGCTGCCAATTATATATATATATATAATAAATGACATACATTTTTGATTCCGTGTGTTTTTCCCTTTCCCTGCTGTATTTTGCAGACATTTCTCACACAACCTCCCCCAACCTCCCTTTTTTTTCCTTCTCGTTCCGTCTCAATCTGTCTTAAACAAAGATACTGATGAGAGCCTCTAAACCTTATTGAAACCCTTAGTAAAAAATTTTTTACATTATAATACACCCAGTCTTGTCTGATATCTCATAACGATAAGTGGAGATCTTTTTATCCTGGTCGTCCCTGCTCTCTATTTCTCACTTCTCCCACTCTCTCATCATGCTGTATCTCCCCATCTTTCACACAATTTCTCTCTCTATCACTCTCTCACTCTTTCTCTCTTTTTCTCTCTGTCACACCAATTTAGAGAGTGAGTTTCTTAAGAGGTATTGTTTCTGCATGGCCTGGCAATGGAGTGTGTCTGTGTGAGTCTAGTCATCTAGAGAAGTGTCTGTGCCTAAAAGAAAAAGAAAGAGGTGTTATGACTTAACGCTCTATCAGTTGTACCGCAGGACAAGATATAAAGATTAAAACGATGCGGATAGTAATGATATGGGAGGTTCCAAGAGAGTTAAGCATCTACAATAATGAGGTCCAAAAGTTGAAGACCAGCACAGAAAATGCTTCAAGTCAAACCAGGATTTAAAACATCATGAACAGAACCACGAGCGCATTACAGGAACTCAGCTGGGAGTCAGTGCCACTTGCCCCATACAGTCCTGACCTCACTCAACCACATGTTGGGCCATTTCCACATGTTGGGCCATTAAAGGAGTTCCTGGGAGGCCAGGGTTTCAGACATGAATCAGGCAGTTTGATCGTGGGTGCGGCCTACTGTACTGAGAACATTTTCTTGATGGTGTCCAAACACTAGTAAAACGCTGGGATAAGTGTATTAGTGTAGCAGTGGATTACATAGAGAAATAAAAGGAGTTTCATTACTTTATTTTGTTATTCTGCAAAATCGAAATTCCGGTTTGACTTGAACGCCCCTCCTAATTTTGCAGGCTTGTAATCTATTAGAAATATTTCAATGAATTCCAGAATAATGGAATACAAATTTGGCATAGATTCCAAGGGTTTGTGTGAAACCTGATGATCCATGATCAATTAAATTCATTTTAATGTTGTCTGGACATGCGCCTCAAGGGAAAATATGACCTTTTAACATTAACATGGTCCAGATCACAAATTTGCTTACATTTAAATATTGACTCTGACATTTCAAATGAACAAAAATTCATATTTTCAGTATGATCTGAGAATTCTACACCACCCCAGCTGTAATAGATTCTAGTTTTCTCACAGAGAGCCAGTAGAGCAGATGTGGAAAGAGTACTAAAATTTTGTACTCAAGTAAAAGTACTGTTACTTCAGTGAAATGTTACTGAAGTACCAGTAAAGTTACCATTACAAAAATCTACTCAAGTAAAAGTAAAAAGTAGCTCATAAAAAATGTACTCAGAGTAAACGTTACTGAGTAACCTTTTTTTTTTTTTTTTTTTGGACCATGAATGTTATTATTGTCAAGAACAAGGTCATTTAATTGCCTCCTGTCCAGTGTTAAAACGTAAGGTTGGTCGTCAGCAAACTGCTAGCAAAAAAGTAAATGCTGCAGAGCTGCTGGATAAGACAGTTTCACAGTCTACTGATGAGTCTGTGTTTGAGTCTTTCATATCTTCGGGATATGTATCGTTAGGGGCTGGTCAGACAAGAAACCCCAAAATTTTGAGGGATACTGGTTCTGCTCAGTCATTTATTTTGGAGAATGCATTGCCCTGTTCAGAGTCTTCTTATTTAGGGAGCGATGTGTTAATTCAGGGTATTGGCATGACTGTAATTCGTGCACCTTTATACAAGGTATATTTAGAAACCAAAGGTTTTACTGGTTTTGTTAAAGTTGCGGTCCGTTCAGCATTGCCAGTCAGTGGCATTTCATTCATTCTAGGGAATGATATTGCAGGAAACCAAATTTTGTCACTTCCAGAGGTTGTATCTGAACCCATTAGTGACTGTCCAGAGTTAGAGGCTCAGATGTCTTCTGTGTTTCCTACTTGTGTGTTAACACATGCTCAGCAAAAGAAACTGGGTGATGTGGTAGATTTGTCTGACTCTTTCATATGTCAGGAGGAAACAATTGAGGAAAGCATGCCTCAACTTAACCCCTGTGTGAAAGTTACTGATGTTCCCAAGGCTACTTCCAAACCAGGTGCTAAACTCCGCATAACTCGTGCGAAGCTGGTAATGGTTCAGAAGGCCGCCCCTTCGCTAACCCATTGTTTCGATACTTCAGTGGAGAAAGGGGAGCTGGAGAAGCACCCACTTGTGGCTTATATTTTTGAAAAGGGAGTTCATCAGCCTATTCCTCCATCACCCTTGAAGCCCATTCCAGGAGGATGATCAGGGAATTGATCACACTGTTTATTCAATAATTTTGAGAAGTCTATAGTACCATCGAAAAAGAGAACTCTTGCTGGTATTATCTCGTCGTTAAGAAAAAGAAAAAAAATCTTGTTTGTGGAATGAAATTTAGGTGAATTTAGAAGTTCACATTTGTGTGGGGGGAATGTTACAACCCGCAACATGGTGGTCGCAATGTATGTGTCTGTGTTGCTGTGCTTTGTCGCGTGCGTGTGTGTGTTCGTGCGTGTGTGTATCCAGGTCGTGCGCCGATTCGGATCCACTCCAGATTTTCCGACTGCCACTACACCGGCAGCTGCCTGACCTTCCACACGTGCGCTTCCGCCCTGAGTGACGTCATCAGCGGACCATTTTTAAACCGGAGAGAGACGTGGGAACGGGGAGGCGTGTAGGCGGAGTGTTGGTTGTTTGGAGAGTTTAGTTGTGATTGTGAAATTGAGATTGGATTGTGTATTCTGGTTTTTGACTTTTGGCTTGCCTTTGACTTTGATTATTGCTTTGTCCTTATGGTTTGGGTGCTGTTTTTTTGTAAATACTGTTTGTTTGTGTGAATTCACTGTATGTTTGGTCACTCACCAGTAGTAGGGGTGTGGCTGCCAATTATTTTGGGGGAAAGGGTTTTTATTCACTGTTTTTGGTTTAGGAAGATAGGGAAGGCATTTGTATTTTTGTTTGTGTTTTCTTTGCTAGGTAAGTTAGCTTCTAAAATACAGATACCTTTTTGTTTATTATTTTGGCCTGGGTCCACCCTGAAGCTAAGCCTGGTGTTGTGTTTGTGTGTTTATTTGCATGTGCTATTGGTCAAGCAATACAAACCTCACTTGGTTGTAAATGACCATATCTGTCTAGATCTTTGTTACATTACACCACTTTGTTCCACATTCACCGAACAGTTTAAAATAAAACCCGAACCAATTATTTGCTGTACGGCCCAACCCTAGACTGGGTCGTAACAGACCAACCAAAGCAATAATCAAAGTCAATGGGAGGCAAAAAGTCACATCCAAATATCAAAACGCCAAAATCACAATCTCTTTCCTCTTTCCTGCATCTCTCCAGTGTATATATGGTCGCGCTGGTTGATGACATCATTCTCATGGCGGAAGCGACCGTGTGGAAGGTCAGGTAGATGCCGATGTAGTAACAGTCAGAAAACCTGGAGTGAAGTCTGGAGCGGCGCGCGATCAGGACACGATAAACACACGCGAACGCAACGAAGCATTTATACAAAGCACAATATTTTTGGCATTTTCATTTATTTGTTTTACTCAGTAGCGCATATGATTTAAAATGTAGCGAATTACAATACTTCAAACAAAACATACTTAAGTAAAAGTAAAATTACAGATTTTAAAAACTACTTTAAAAAGGAGAAGTACACAAAAAAACTACTCAATTACAGTAACGCGAGTAAGCATTTCACTGCATATCGTACTGTGTATGACTGTGTATGTGACAAATAAAATTTGAATTTGAATTTAAATTTCCACCTCTGCAGTAAAGTATATAAACTTCCACAATTGGAGAGCCCCGTTGCTTTTCAGAGGAATGGAATGGCTCACTTTCTTCATGTGGAAGAAACAGGAACAACATTAACTAAAGTTTTATTAGACAATTAGGATGGTGCCAAATACTATAGTTGTTATTAGGTTGGATAACATTGAATGAGTGTCAATACGGCTAAAAGAAAAGGGTTACATTTGTACTAAATATACCTTCACTTGCAGTAAGACAGAAACTTTATATGAGTCTCAGCTGAACTTTGGAATGGAATGCATTTTTGCATGGAACGAGGGTTGTTGCGTTTCTCCTTGATTACTGACATTGTACTCGCGCTCAGGGTGACAAACCTCACAGCTGGTGTGCAGAGCAGGAAAATCTATAACGACCATGACCTATGGTAATATACTTATATCCAACTCAACTTTGATTTAAGACAGACTCAGAGAAACCTCAAACTATCCCATTAACCTCTGTTCACACAATGTTCAACCTCATTATATACAGTACCAATTCAAAAATGCTGACTGGAGAATGGAGGTAGAAAAGAACAGCTAAGTACGGCCAATTTGTCTTTTGACTACTTTCTGATTCACGGTTTCAGTAAATTGCGCTTTCCTCTCAATGCCGAGACTGGGTTTTAGGAACTGCCAAGGTCGTCGACTTAATCACAGAAAAAAATGGGAACAAAAAATACAATCAGCAGCATGAGGATTTTATGGATGTACAGTACCAGTCAAAAGTCTGGACAAAGCTTTTAATTCAATGATATTTTGTATTAGAAAGGATTTTTATTCCTTTCTACACATCCAAAATATGCAATAACCGTCTTGAACAGTTGATATTGAGATATATTTTGCTACTTAAGATCTGTAAAGCCTTCATAATGGCTCTAATCTGAGGTGCTGTTTGTTGATTGCCGATTTCTGAGGCTGGTAGCTCTAAGTTTTGGTCTTACTTTCGTGGTAAGGTCTTTAGTTTCATCATAGTGCTTAATGGGTTTTGCAAATGCACTTGACACAATACTGTTCTTGCAAGAACTGTTCCAGAACAACTACCTGTTGTTTTTGTAGTTACTTAATTACTGAATGCCATATGTGTTATTTCGTAGTTTTGAAAGCTTCAGTCTTCTAGAATGTAGAAAAATAAGTCACTAAACCAAACGCAATGAATTAGCAGGCGTGTCCAAACTTTTGACTGGTACTGTAGTTGGAAGATAAAAACAAATATCATTAATAACTCTTGTTATTTGCAACTGGTATCCGGGTCGTTAGTTCAAAATTGCCTTAACATTATGTAGACAATGTTGGTCCAACACCATTTTAGTAAAGTAGTACTAACATTGCCCGAATGAGCATCACCACAACGTTTTTTGACAACCATAAATTCCTAATGGCTTTTAACTGTAGTTATATAACTCACATCGTTTGGGGAAACAAGTGGCTTAAAGTGTTTTTCTTCAGTTTGCTTCACTCCGTGGACACTTTCTGTCTTCCACATGATGGAGCGTGTCCAAGCATCAAAGGATTTCCAGCACATTTTAGTTTCCGCTACAGTGACTAGAAAACAACTGTTTGTTCTTTGTCATTGTTGTTGTTTTTAATATACATGTTGTTGGAGAGGAAACAAAAGGTTTCTGAGCATTATAAAATATAGCACTATGATGGCAAAGATTCTTTATGTTCAGGGTAATTTTTTAACCGTAAATATCATTGGCTTCAAATAATGGTTGCAATAAAGCCTTCTCTTGAGTATGGTATTCTTTCACATCTAAGGTAATTGTAGTTTCTTTCAGCTTAGCTGCAGAAACACTGGACTGTAGGTTTATTTATATGTTTATACAGAGGCCCTTGTTTCTCTAATAGATAACACTTTCAGCACTTTACTGAGTGATAAAGTTATCAGGGAACATGTAGTTGAGGCTCTGGTTTGCCAATCTTGGGCGCACTTGGGCAAGACCCTTAAACCTATGGCCATATATTACCCAGCAATGGGAGATGCAGTCCATGGTTAGTGCCAATCCTAAGCCTTGAGAAATGGGTTGGTTGCACCAGGTAGGTAATCCGCTGTAAAACCTGTTTTTTTTTTTTTTTTTCCTGATGTGATGACACTGAGAAATGAGGAAACCCCAAGGGGGAAAAAATCTGAGTGATAAAATTATCAGCCCATGATTAAGTCGCCCATCAGCTTGGTTCTTTCCCAGCAAACAGTAATTCATGTGTCATGCACACTCGTAATACGACCGGCACTAGGACCCGGAAGTAATACGGTCGTGTTTCAGGAAGTATAAAAAGAAACAAGATGTCGCTTCACATTGCTCAGTCATTGAGTTTTGCCCATGCTATCGCCGACGCTTTGCTCGTCTAAACGTGAGTACTCACTTTGTTGGGTTTTGCTTTCGATTGAGTGTGTGTAATTAGAACGTGGGTTTATTTGTGTAAACTCTTGCTCTCGCTTCGGGAGAGTTCTAATAATAACCAAGGTGGTTATCCTGCCTGCTCGCGCTACATAGGCGTTTGGGTTTACCATCCACGCTACAGGGCTAACTGCTAGTCTTCTGGTTCATCTCCAGTTAGTTTGTGACAGAATGACTAAGCCATCAGCAGTGAACCCAGCGGAGTTTGCTCACCTCTGCGATGTGGTTGACCAGCACACCAAGTTGATCGATCAGCTCTGTGGTGAAGTCGCGTCTCTCCGCAAGGAGCTCCAAGACGTCGCGGTCTTGCGCCGCGAGGTGGCGGAGCTGCGACAGGAGAATGCAACCCTCCGCGGGGCGGCCGCTCAGCTGGCTGTTGCCACGCCCATCGCAGCGGCTGCTGCACCGCCAACTCCCTCCCCATCTTCTGATGTTTTTCTGGCTTCACCGGATAAATGGGATGGCACAGATGGGAAGTGTTTTTCTAACCACATTGGATCTCGTGTTTGAGTTCAATTCCACCAGGTACTCCACAGACCGACTGCGCATTGCTCTTCTCGTCTTGTTGCTATCTGGGCAGGCAGCTGAGTGGGCCACGGCAGTTCTTCGCTCAGATTCAGACTCATACACGGAATTCACCCGCCAACTCAAACTCACCTTCGAACATCCTGCTGCTGAGGTGGAGACCGACTCCAAACTATATCACCTACGGCAGGGAGGGTGCCACTACACCGCAGAGTTTTGTACCCTTGCTGTGCAAACCGACTGGGGAGACTCCGCTCTCTGGACGACCTACTACGAGGGACTGGCTTCGCATATAAAGGACGAGCTCGCCAGACGAGAGCTCCCAGCGACCTTGATCGACCAATGTCTGCTCGCTCGCACCAAGCCAGGTCCCCGTACCCTGCCGCCCATCACGATGCCATTACATCAGTCTACTCCTCGATCCACCACTTTCTTCCCCCAAGCTCCAGTCTCCAAAGCCCGATCCTCATTCACTGCTCCACCTACCGGACCCGTCGGTTCTCCACCTCCCGCCGTGGTTAACACAGGAGCCGGGGAACCCATGCAATTAGGGCGCGCCTCCTTTACCGCTGCAGAACGGGAACGCAGAATCAGAGAGGGGCTCTGCGCGTATTGTGGATCTGCTACACACCACCGAGCCATCTGTCCTCTGCGACCGGGAAACAGACCGCAGACTTGACCGAGAAACTTGACCGAGAAATGAGAGTGGCTCACCGGGTTCCATCTCCCTCTCCACCACCTTGACCGATGATTCCCGTCTCACGGTAAAAGTACACCTCCAGTTTGACCACAAATGAGTTGGTTCATCGTGTTCATCGATTCCGGTGCCGTGGGCAACTTCATTGACTCTTCTTATGTCAAAAGACTGGGAGTAAAGACATAGGTGTTATCCCAGCTCGTAACTATTACATCAGTTGATGGTCGGCCCCTCTCTTCCAGTCCCATCACCCTCCGAACCCAGCCCATCACCTCATCATTAACCAGCATCAGGAACAGATCCAGCTTTACATCACCTCCATTCCATCACCACCTATCATCCTGGGACACCCATGGCTACTGCGTCACGACCCACAAACTATGCCTACGGGCCGAGGCTGGGACGTGCTCTAGGGAGACCGAGGTCCCCGATGTCGACACAGATAACATCCCACGAGACTACCGGGACCTGACTGAAGTCTTCTGCAAGAAACATGCCACCCATCTACCTCCACATTGCCCCTACGATCTGGCAATAGACCTTCAGCCAGGCTCCATCCCACCCTGCAGCCACCTCTATTCCCTATCCAAGAATGAGATGCAGGCAATGGAGTATGTCTCCAGCGGACTTCGCCATGGTACCATCCGGCCCTCCTCCTCACCTGCCGTCGTGGGGTTCTTTTTTGTGAAGAAACGCGATGGTAGTCTTCGTCCCTGTGTCGATTACCGGGGACTCAACAACATCACCATCAAGAACCGACACCCTTTGCCTCTTACCAACTCTGCACTGGACGCCCTCTCTGGCGCCACCATTTTCACTAAGTTGGACCTCCGGAGCGCCTACAACTTGGTGCGCATCAGAGAGGGCGATGAGTGGAAGACGGCCTTCATCATCCCTACCAGACACTATGAAAACCTGGTCATCCCCTTTGGTCTCTGCAATGCACCCGCGGTATTCCAACAATTTATCAACGACGTTCTCAGAGACATGTTAGGCCGCTGGGTGTTCGTCTACCTGGCCGACATCCTCATTTACTCCCGAACTATCAACGAACACATCCAGCACGTCAGGGCGGTCCTAAAGAGACTCCTCGCCCACCAACTGTACTGTAAGTTGGAAAAGTGCGCTTTTCACGAGCGCCCCACCACGTTCCTGGGTTTTGTCATCTCGTCCCAGGGTGTGGTCATGGACCCGCAGAAACTGGAAGTTGTGAGTCATTGGCCCCTACCCAAGACTCTCAAACAACTCCAGTGATTTCTTGGGTTTGCTAACTTCTACCGTCGCTTTATATGGGACTACAATACAGTTGCAGCCCCATTAACCGCTCTGCCTCGCCCCTCACCTCACCCCTTCCATCTCACCTCCACCGCCATCTCCGCCTTCCACGAACTCTGTCGCTGCTTCACCACTGCCCCCATCCTTCTTCACCCGGATGCTGACAAACCATTCATTGTGGAGGTGGATGCTTCAGATGTGGGCGCCGGAGCCGTTCTCTCCCAGCGAGGTCCAGACCAAAAACTGCACCCTTGCAGTTTTTTCTCCAAGAAATTTGACTCCACTCAGCAGCGATATGGAGTAGGGGACCGTGAGCTGCTGGCCATAACGTGGGCCTTGGAGGAATGGTGACACTGGCTCCAGGGCGCCAGAGAGCCGTTCATCGTCTGGACCGACCATCAGAACCTCATTACTATCCGCACATTGAAACGACGCTCTATCATGACAGCACGAAGAAGACATCCCCCGGGCGGACCCTGCGCCTGTCCTACCACCCACCAAGATCCTTGCACCAATTGGGATTTAGAAACGAGGGTTTGCCAGGCACAGACTGCGGAGACCGAACCAGCAGGTGTACATCTGGTGGCCCTCCCCGGTCTCCCGTCAGACAAAAGGACAGCTGAGCTGATATTAGAGCACGTAGTCTGCCTGCATGGGTTCCCAAAGGACATCATCTCAGGCAGGGGGCCCCAGTTCACCTCCCGGTTCTGGAAGGCCTTCTGCTGTCTGATCGACTCCACCTGCAGTCTGTCCTCTGGCTACCACCCAACGGTCAGACGGAATGAACCAACCAACAACTGGAGCGCTACCTGAGATGCTTTATTGCTGATCGTCAGTGCTCCTGGGCCCGCTACCACATATGGGCTGAGTTGTCTCACAACCTCCATACGTCCTCTGCCACCAACCTCAGTCCGTTCGAGGTGTGCTACAGTTTCCAACAGTTGGTTAGCCGGTGTCGACGGCTCTGGAGACGAGCAAACAACGCCATCTGACTTGCTAACACCCGCTACACCATTCAACATCGCCGTCGACACCCACCGGGACGAATGTACCAAGTAGGTGACAAGGTATGGTTATCAACAAGAAATCTACACCTGCAGACAGAATCACGGAAACTATCACCCAAATTCATTGGACCATACCGCATCAACCTCCCAATTAACCCTGTCACCTACCAGCTCCAGCTACCTGCAGCGCTCTGGATCCACCCGGTATTCCACACATCTCAACTTAAAGGGCGGTCCTGCCTACACCGTACGATCCTTGATTCGCGCCCCCGGGGCAGAGGTACTCAGTACCTGGTTGACTGGGAAGGTTACGGTCCTACGAGGAGCAATCTTGGATTCCGGCTCAGTTCGTCCTAGACCCCGAACTCATCCGGGACTACTATCGTCGGGTATCCTCCACCCCAGGACCGTCGAGAGTTGGTCCTGGACAGGGGGGTACTGTCATGCACACCAGCGTGGTTATCCTGCCTGCTCGCGCTACTTCCGCGTTTGGGTTTACCATCCACGCTACAGGGCTAACTGCTAGTCTTCTGGTTCATCTCCGGTTAGTTCATGACAGTATGCCATTTACTTTTGTTTGTTTTTTGTTTATTTTCTTAATTAAAGCTGAAAATAATTATGGCTTGGCCACTAAAGTCAATGGGTTTCTCTTTAGGAAAAAACAAATGCATGAACCTGCACTTCAAAAGATTTAAGTGCAGCCACAAGGTTAAATGATAACCCATGCTTCATCATGCTTTATTGCAATACCTTAAAGCAAGATAGCAAAAATAATCATAAATAAATGAATATTTTTAGTGCACGTTTTGTGTTTACTTGTAAAGAAGCCTGCTTATTTTTTAGCTGAACTGAAGAATAAAATGACTACTGCTAAATCTTGGACATCCATTTGTAATGGATTGTGATTATCGTGCCTTGATAAGCCAATAGTTTTATACTTTGAGTCAACAAGGTTTACTGTAATATTAAAAAAAAGATAATAACACACATTCCAAGTCCAGCTTTATTTGTCCACCAAACCTGTGTATGATGTTCATGGGTTTAAAAAATTTTTATCTCCATGATTACATTTTTAAACAGAACATTTGGTCTGTCAAGTCTTTAGTTTGTTGGCATGGCGACAGCATCCTGGGTACCATGATGCAGCAAACATCTGCAGTTTCTAAAAAAATTCTTTGCTTGATTGATTTTTATTTCATTTGCCTATTATTTCAGCTTTTGAGATGTTTTAGTGCATATTCATCCTGTATAAAATTGTGCCCAGGATGTTGTCACCATGTCGATAAGTATTATTATCTTTAATATTTGTTCTACTTCATCTGAATTTTAACCTTCTACATTTATATGTTGCATTTCATGCTTTGCCTTTGTTGTACCATAAGCTGCTAGAACACTCTAAGTAATATGACATGAGTGAGAGTGCTGTTGTACTGAGTATCAGTACTTGCACTGCATAGCGCTGATGCTCATTAAGATATTCAGCACAACAGCATGACCTCAAGTATAATATTGTGGTTTTAAAGGGTGTTTAAAAATGTTAGAATTTACTGTTGTAAAAGAAGCACCAAGAAGGGGCTAGGACTACACCTCCCATCACTCGCTGTGATCAAGTGGTCTAGTTTGCGCTTGTTCCTGATTTCATGCACACAAGCCTTGGGTACTTCTGTGTATTTATGTTCCATTGACATGACCTTAAATTGGGTTTGAGATGAGTTTTATGGGACGATATACTACGCAAAGGCGAACATAACGATGTTTGAAGGCTGGTACGTATTAAACTGAAATCAATTCATTGCAGCCTTTGGGTGGAAAGTCTTTAGAAGCAAGAAAAAAACATCTTGGAGAATTTGGTTAACATTAGCACCTGTTGTCTTGCCGCCTATGTTGGAATGTTTAATGTATGCTATGCATATATCTACATTAAGTATGCTATGTATTATACATATGCTACAGTATGTTAAATACGTTAGTATAGGTATAGGCTTTCTAACATTGGTTTAAATGCGTGTACAATTCTTGTGACCCTAAATCAATTGTTCCCCCCACTGCTTCTTTCTCACTGTTCTCTATGTGCTCTTCTTAATTTCTCCAGGAGACTCAGACTGTAGACACAGGACACAGCAGGGAAGAAATGGCTGTCAGAGACAGAGTAGCAGAGACCGATGGGAGTTAAAAAAATAAACCCTGAAATCTGCCCTGAACATCAAGCAAATTGCAGATCACAACTCCTTGAAGTTTTTTTTTTTTTTTTAAGTGTATAATGATACATTTTACAACTTTTCAGGGTGGACGTTTATCACCGCACCAGAAAAGCAACATTCAGGTGATATTGACAATGACTTATAAATACTTGATACAGCCTCCTTTCACATCCAGCTGCAGCCAAAGATTGAAAACCCAATATTATGTCAATGTATTGTGTGTAACCCCGGAATACCTGCACAAGTAGTGTCAGCATTTTCTGTACAGTTTCTCAAATGACCCTATCAAATTAGTCTGTCTTTTCTTGGCAATCAAAAGTTGAGAGCATATAAGAACATACAAGAGCAGAATCTGTTCCATAGCCTGAAAATTATATTCCTGGCAACCCCAAACCATCTAGTGATGTCTGCTTGTGTTGCACCAAGTTGAAGCAGTCTAATGACCCTCTCTCTGCTAACAATGTCTAAACTGGGTATGATAGTGTGAAGCTCAAATGCACAATCAGAATGTTTTCCTTACTTTATATACCAAGCCACAGTAGATATAAACACATGGCAAATTTTGTGCCTGAATAAAGTAACGCTTCACTGAGCATGACACTAATTTTACCTTGCCTGTGTTCTTAATGCAGCAAGGCAAAGAAAATTATGAATTCGATTTCAGGTTTTCATAACAGTAAAATTTTTTTCTTTATTTTTTTTTTTTTATAGTGCAATGTTTCTTTTGTTCATGAGTATAACTGAAGCAAAATTAGAAAAATGTCAATTATGAGTTGCACCTTAATTTGCTAATTAAAAGTCCTATTTAAAAGTGTTTTTTTTTCTTTTCTTTAAGATTAAGATACATCCATGAATGTAAAAATATTGTGTTTTACAGTAGCTGTAATTCTAATTAGTGGGTGGTTCCAGTGTTATGGATGTGAGCCTTGGAGCATGGACAAGCTTAATATTATTGAATAAATCTGCATAACTTTTAATATAATCGCTTCAGCCAAAAACAAATCCTTAACATTTCTTTGCATCATTTACATCCTGAAAATATCTAGCATTTAATCAGCATTACGGATAAAAAAAATTAAATGATGAACTTTTACAAGAGGGTATGGGATTTCTGCAAAGTTTGCAGGTAGGATTAGACTTACTGTACACATTTAAAAAAAATGTAAATTGTGTATCAGTATTCTCGAGTGAAAACCCTCTTTTCCTCCCATGGTAAGATTGGTCTCTGCATGAACTTGCCCCTTTTACTTGATTGCATTGTTTTTGCTTTTGTGTTTTTGACACGGTTGCACTGAAGTTATATTTCACACACTGTAATCAGTATTTTAACGTCCTTGTGTTATAATGCTAAATTGTTTTCAGTGGCCTGCTATCATCTCCCTATTTTTACACTGTCTAAATAAACAGTAATTTCCTGTTTTTACAGAGATAAATGAAAGCTTATGAATGATGCACACTAAACAGGATGCTTGATTTGTAACCTTCACACAGTCTTCATTCGCTAAATGTAGAAGATCTGAGAAATAGACATCAAGTCAAACAAAATTGATGTAAATACGTCAATGTTTAAGCAATAGCTGCTTGGGATTTACGTCACTGAAAGGGTTAGATTAGTTTTTAAGTGACTATAAATACATTCAGAGGCTACTATATATTTGCTCATGATCTTCCTTTAGCGATAGACTTGGTTTTAAATGATTTGGAGTAATTTGTGAATCATTCTAAAATTCCATGTTGAAAAGCCATAGTAGAAATCAATTACATATTAATGCTGTTCATTTTAATTGGAAACATGTGACATTAAATATATTGTTTTCATGTGGTTTATTAAATGCATTTACATTTTTACACCAAGAGGACATTTCCCACCCAATGCCCAAACCTCATGCCCCTAGATGCAGTACCGGTCACAAGTCTGGATGAAATGGGAGGTTGGCATCAGGAAGGGCATCTGGTGTAAAACCTGTTGTGTGCACCTGCTGTGGCGACTGGAGCAGTTGAAAGACCACCAACTCCAATTTATGGCAAGAACATCCAGGTCATTATCCGAAGTGTCACTGCTAGACAAGCACAGAGCAATTTATTGTGATTTACTTTGAGCTTGGACTTAAATATAAAGCCATTCAGCTTGTGCTCAGATCTAGGCACGATTTTCATTTAAGCCTGAGGCATCTTAAGGGAATTCCAAGCATTCAATATTTAAAAGTGTCCAGATTATGCTGGTTTAGTTTGCATTAGTGGCATTAACAAAATCTAAAAGGAAGTTTAGCAAGTGAAATATATCTGTCCAGCACAAGGTCCTGTAGTGTGTTACACAAATTATAGTGTCACACAAATTATCTGTAGTGTGCGATGCGATGGATTGCCAGTCAATCCAGGGTGTACCCCACCTCGTACCCTAAGTCTCCTGTGATAGGCCCCCATTATTGGAATGTTTACTATTTATGTATGTACCTAAGTAAGCTATGTACTGTATCATATGCTATGTTGAATACGTTTAACAGCAACCCTGTACAGGATAATGTGGTTTAGATGAGTGGGATGTATAGGTCTTGGAATTTTTTAAGTCTGCATTATTATTATTATTATTATTATTATTATTATTGCCACTTATAGCCCATGAGAACACATGATAACACATGTGTCACTAACCCTTTAAACATTTTGGATGTTCCATATTCAGCTTTATCCTTGAATTTAACTCAAGAAGTGACATCTTAAGAATTTTCTGGTGTAGCCATGTGACAATCTTTGCACAAAATTTGACATCATTTCCAAAATTGTGGTGTATCCGGGGAAGTTCATGTGACAGAAGTAGATCATTTTAAAAAGCTTGTTTTTTTGTTGCTGAAAGTATTTTTCATCAGGTTTAACAATTCTAATGATTTAACAATATCTTACATTTTATATATAATCTGTTCTGGATGCATTTCTTGAACAAAGTAATATAAAACAAAAAAGGATACATCACTGTATTGCACAATCCTGAGCCCCATACTGTGTACTGTATGTAAAAACAGCCAAACCACAAAATGGTTAAAATGCTCTGGATTTTAAGATCTACAGTATGGTGCGTGTTCTCCCCATGCATGGTGGGTTTTCCTCCAGGTACCCCGTATCTTCCCACAGTCCAAAGACATGCAGGATAGACCAATTGGCATTTCCAAAATGCACGCAGAGTGTACCTGAGTGTGTGCTTGTGGAATGGCATCCCGTCCAAGGCGTACACCGACTCATGCCCCACCCACCCAACCCTTTCCAAGTTAAGTGATACAAAGAATGATATAGAGGAATAAATGTTTAAAGTGAATGTGTATTATTTTGGGTGGTGAATGTTTCAACTCTAAAATTGTACCTTTATCTTACTACTAGCAGTTTAAACAAAACAAACAAACAAACAAACAAACAAAAACATGGTATTGGTGCTAAAAAGTGTCCGAAAAAAAAGTTAGTTCAGATAGTTAGTTCAGATAGGATTATACAGCATAACACGATTTTAATGCTTCTTATCTTCTGATCCATGCTTTGTTTTTTGTAAAAATGCATACACATTCATATTTTTATCAGATTAGAAGCTCTAAAACACATTTGCTAAATACGATTTCATGCCCGTTCATGTAGAGTCTATAACCTTTTGGAATTCAAATATCTCAATGATCTTTGGAAATCGTCATTCGGATGAAACGTGGCCAATTTAGACTTCACATGAAAAGACATAAACCTGAAAAAGTGTGTTATTCTAAAATGGAAAAGTGTAAAGATATTTCAACATGAATTAGATTTTTTTTTGGCCTTTTACGCTTTTACCAAAAAATTGTTTAAGCAATTATGTAACAATTTTTACAGTCTTATGCTTCTAGAGGCTTTCACCAATTTTAGTATCAATACTCATAAATATGAATAATTGGCATTTTTAATTATTGTTGTTTGAAGCGAGACAGTATAAAAAGAAAATGTTTTATCTATTGATTTTTTTCATTTTTATAGCACATATAAAATAATTTCTCCAGAAGTGGCTTAGCAACTTGACATTTTTAGGGTAGCATGATTTGGCATTACATAAACTTCAGAAGTAGCTTACTTGTGACACACATATTCTGTATATGACATTTAAAAAAATCTGCATCAGTACTGTGTTTATAAAAATTCACCGTCTTTGATCTCATGTGTGTGTGGTATTTAGTCATCTTTTCCATATGCTCTCTCTCTCTCTCTCTCTCTCTCTCTGTCTCATATATAAGCCTCAACGACAGGAGGTGGAGGATCAGACCTGCTCAGGGTGCCAGAAGAGTCAGCAGTGTGTGTCTCGTGCCTCCTGGTGCTGAGTCTGGTTTTCGCGCGCAAGTGTCGTTACTCATATTTCGTAATAAAAGCTCGAAGTTAAAAATATATATTTTTTTAATTTTTCCTTTTCACGGACACTCGGTGCTTTTCAAACAGAGCCGCAGAGACATCCTCACCATCCTCATCACCATCCTCATCAGCATCAGCATGGAGTTGTCCACTGCTGCTGAAGCGGAATTCCCCGACCTTTACTCAGTCATCCCGTACAATGTCACTTTCCCGGACGATGTGTCTGCCTTCGTCCCGGATGGACAAAACCAGACTGAGCCCAGTCCCTCGAAAGGAACCGCGGGGATCGTCATAGCTGTCTCCATCACGGCGCTCTACTCCGTGATCTGCGTGGTGGGACTGCTCGGGAACATCCTGGTGATGTACGGGGTGGTCAGGTAAGAGCTCCGAGCACTGAGAGCACTGAGACTCGCGGTCAGATTAGACTTCGGCTCTGTTTCTTATTGCAGATAAGAAAAAGGAAAAAAAAAAAAAAACTTTTAACATGTTATGAATCACATCAGTTAAAGTCCAAGTGACGTTTGGTTTGGTGGGGTACGACCTGAAATAAAATAAATAAATAAATAAATAAAAAGTGGTAAATAAAACAAACTATATGTTTTTATTTATTAATTTAATTTATCCCCAGGTTTTGTGTGTTTGTGTATGTTTAATACCCTGTTGCCATGGCAGGCTTTCAATTTCTATAATAATAATAATAATAATAATAATAATAATAATAATAATAATAATTGAATGATGTACTCCTGGAGTTAATTTAACATAATATATGTATATATATATATATATATATATATATATATATATATATATATGATTAATTATGTTATATTTCTCCATATATATATATAATGGAGAATGTAATGTAGCTTTCTGAATTCTTACATCTGTCGTTTTCAACTGATTTTGTATTTTTAGGTGGATTTATGTATAGGCGTTGAAATTTTATTATGAAATGTCTGCATAATAATAATAATAATAATAATATAATATTATTATTATTATTATTATTTTATTTACTAAGACAGAAAACAAAAATAAGTAGCATGGCATTGTGCAGGGCTGCTTTGTCAAATTTTCTTGGAGAGAAGACAAAATGAAGAGAAGAAAGCCATTATTTATTTAAGTCTAGCTAAACATTTATTTATTTATTTATTTATTTATTTATTTTAAAGTTGTGAACGTGCTGAGTGGCACCAGTGAAACATGTTTCTACAGCAGTAGCACCAATTTTCAAATTTGTAAATCAGATTTTATTGGATAACTTCAAAAGTCATTAATTCAATGACGTATAATTTACCATCACAAAAATTATAAGCAAGATTTATTTGCATATACATATTATTTACCATATTATCATATTTTTATAGTTCCCCATGTGGGCTTGTTCTTTGTGTTTTGTCTGTCGTTCTTTGCCCTTAAATTTTGTTAGTATCTGTTAATTAAAAATTACCTATTGTAAGATCATTGTTTTTTTGTTGTTGTTGTTTACTATTTACAATAGCAGACTATTGGCTTAGGGCGGTACAGTGGTTTAGTGGTTAGCACTGTCGCCTTACACCTGCATGGTCGAGAGTTCGATTCCTGCCTTGGGTCTGTGTGCAAGGAGTTTGCATGTTCTTCCCTTGCTTGGTTGGTTAACTCTTACTGCCCCAAGACATACAGACTAGGTTAATTAGCATCCCTAAATTGCCTGTAGTGTGTGTGTGTGTGTGTGTGTGTGTGTGCGCTGTGATGGATTGTCCAGGGAGTACCCTGCCTTAAGCCCAAAGGTTCCTGAGACCCTGTACATAAAAAATGAATGAATTAATCTCGCTTTTTTTTTTAGTGGGACTTCTTAGCAAAAATGCATTATTGATTTTTCATTAAATTTCAATTGCAGTCCTTGTCATCTTTAGCCGTATCCCTGTTGGCCATGGACAGTGTGCTAACAGGCATTTAGTGGTTTTATCAACGCAAACTAAACATATACAGTAGCATCTGCTATAGTTATGTTCTCAGGTAACATTGGGAGATTAGCCGCAAGGGTTTTCATTGCACTCAACATCGACTGTGTGGAGAAACTAAGATTGGTGAACTGTAGTGTAAGACACAAACCCCCAAAGGCATAAGATCCCTCGTAGTGAGGAACTTCATCAAGAAATAAAAAGACCACACAGTCTTAGATAGGAATGGATTTAAATTGATATTTTGCCCAATTAAATCATGAGGTCACTGTTTTATCATGCCTTATTAACAAGCACAATGAACAAGCACATACATTGCATATAACTACTACTTAGGATAATAGAGCTGATGGTTTTGCTGTCTTGCTCTCTAATAGATACTTTAATAAATTATGTTTGTGTGTTACACTCATTCAAAATGATTGATGTAAGCACCAAAGCAATATTTCCAAAGCTTGAGTATGTCACATTACTCAAGTGTTAAATTTAATTGAAAGGCATGCTTCCTCAGAAATATGTTATCAATGTAATAATAATAATAATATAATATAATATAATAATAATAATAATAATAATAATAATAATAGATCTAGCAATATGAATATGCAGTGTGTTGCATAACAGTACATTGCATAAGGACCGAATAGTGCATTTAAACTTCAATTGGGGTTATATAACATGACTCTGCACAAAATATTCCATAATAATGATAATAAAAATAATAATAATAAACTGGGGAAACAAATCACAATATGAGGAGCATTCAAGTCAAACTGGGACTTTCGATTGTACAAAATAACAGAACACAGTTCTAAAAGTAAAAACACCATTTATTTCTCTATATAATCCTCTGCTACACTAATGTATGCCAGAGCCATGATCGGACTGCCTGCTCCCCATTTGAAACTCTGGCCTCCCAGGAACTTCTGAAATACCACAATCATGTGAAAATGGTTCAGGGTGAGGTCTGGAATCATTGTGTGTACAGTTCCCAAAGACAGTTGTGTCTCTTTTGCAAGTTGGTGATGAGTTATACGTCGATTTTCAAGTATCAGGGGTTCAAATTTCCAAATATTAATGAGAACTACTGCAGTGACAGATGTACAGCCTTTCTTTAAAAACGCTTGCACCATTCAAATGTTTTACTGCTGCTAAGAGTCTTGTAGTAGTGAAATTATTTACAAATAAAAATATGTAAACATTGTTACTGAATAATTAGTCACTTCAGGGCTGAGAAATATGTATCTACTTCTGGTGCAACTGTTATCATAGAAAGACACATAATCTGTTGAATGCAGTGAACCTCTGTCACATGAAATCAAAACATGTTCCTGACAACATTTTGGAAATGAATCAATCAGTCCTCGGCTTTGACAAAAAAATAAATAAATTCTTTGAACATCCTTAAGAGCAGCATTAAATCCATTATTGGAAAATTGAAAGAAGATGGGAAAGCCTTGACTTGAAGCAGCCATCCACTAAAAAAATCACTGTCGGGGTATGGAGACAACCAAATTTACAATT
This sequence comes from Clarias magur, assembly GCA_013621035.1. Lineage (NCBI taxonomy): Eukaryota > Metazoa > Chordata > Actinopteri > Siluriformes > Clariidae > Clarias > Clarias magur. Next base: position 4,812,564 of record QNUK01000007.1, on the reverse strand, counting down.
CAGTCCTTTCAGTTTCTTCGTCAGCTGAGCTTCCAGTTGCTCATGAATCACCAATTTTAATTTACGCCTCATCTCTGTTTATATTGCACTCCAAAATTGTTGGTCATTACATAGGTCCATCTCTTGCTGTGTGTTAAGTGGACTTCCAAGTTACAGAGTTGACCAGCAGCAGGGCTCAGTGTTGTTGAATGAACACCAGCCAGTGTTAGGAGATCCCTACTGAGCAAGAAATGGAGAGAAATATAGTGTTGGTGGAAATGAAGCAACCCCTCGGTGGAACATCCTGCTGGGCATGAGCTTGTTACTCTTATTTTCGGTCCTTGATTATAAGATAAAATGATGTGCAGAATCAACTTTGCACAACTAACAATATTATCGCTAATTTAATAAAGAAGATTGATAGACTGGAAAATAATAGGTAAGTAAGTGTAAGTAAAGCAAAGCAGATTAACATCAACAATAATTGGCCAATTATAAAATTATGAATGATTAAACAATTAGGGCACAATAAATAAAGAAAAATAATACATTTTGAAATAACTCGCCTAATTTATTCAAATCCATATGTTCATAGAGTAACCCTTCCTCTATTTCCACATGGTCTGTCTGATAAGCGATCCATTTGCACCTCCTTAGAACTCTGGTATCTTTTTTGAAAATCCCCTTTGGTCTTCATCTTGTCGGTGGTTTGTCTTTAACGCTGGTGTTTATAACTCTTCATGCATCTGTGCACATTGCTCTTGTCAATGCCGTCATCTCCTAAAACGTGCTGTAGCGCAGTGGGAGACCATCGACTGCGACAAAGTGGATTTTCAAGGAGGATTTGAGAGCTGGGGTCAATGTTGGCGCAAATGCATGGCTGGTGAAGGAGAAAATGCTACAGTAATGCAAAAAAAATGCTACAGTAATGCAAAATACTGCATTTTACAGTAAAAATGCTTTGTATAGAGGAAGAGTTACTCTACCAACAGGCGCAATTTGAATGACTTTTGGTGTAGCCTTTATATTCATACTGATAGTAATAAATAACTAAATAAAACCATACGTCCATCCATCCATCCAGGAACCTCTGTAGTCCTACTAGGGACCGTAGATATTACTAATGTATTAATATACTAATGTATGTATGTCCATTTTATGACCGTGGTAGGACCTCTGGTCAACATTGACACGTGCATTCACACTCTATGGGCAATTTGGAAACGCCAGTTAGCCTAATCTGTATGTCTTTGGACTGTGGGAGGAAACCGGAAAACCCAGAGGAAACCTACCAAGCACAGGGAGAACATGCAAACTCAGGGCGGAATCGAACCCGAACCCGGCAGGTGTAAGTCAACGGTGCTAACCACTAAGCCATCATGCCGTCTAAATAAAAAAATAAAAAAATACAATTCAGAAAACAAGCTGAAAATCTGTGTTTTTAGGTTTGCTTTAAATGTATGATCTGTCAAAGCATTCTAAACACGCCTTTATTGGATGTTTAAACAGCAGAGCGATGTGATCATTATCGTCTGTTCAAACGAGAGAATTGAGCAATCAAACCAGAAATGGACTCCAATCAATCACTGATCTCATTAGCTGACCCGAATCTATATTGTCTCTTTGCATTTAACACAAAGGACAACGTCGCCCTATTTATTAAGCAATATATCAGCAGACTGAGTTTACTTTCCTCTTTGTGGGGTGTCTTCACACACACACACACACACACACTCTCTCTCTTTCTCTTGACTTTAATTAGCATGCTAAGTGGGTATTAATTCCTTACACTGTTTGTTTTAGCCTAAGCAGCGCTCCTGCTTTTAAAGGTCATGGACGCACTGTTCAGTCAGTGATTTTCACTCTGCTAACTTCTGCGTGCTTTAATAATTTGCTACGTTTATGAAAGCATCTGCGGTGTCATGAATATCAGACATCCCATGGTTCACCAGCAGATGTCACTGTCTCCGGAATGCAGCAACGTCAGTATCCCATGGTTACCGCTGATTATTGTCACCTGTTTATAATTAGCTGTCATTTGTAATATTATGTTCCATACGGCTTTGCCGTCTCACAGCTCGTGGGTAATTGTGTAAAGTGTTACTTCCCATGTTCCTTTATGGTCTCCGGTTTCCGCTGCTATTTGGACTGATTGTGCTAAATTGCCGCAAGTTTTCCGAAGTGTACGTGTTTACTTCCCTGCAAAGGATTGTTTTCTTCCAGTCTCGTACCCAATGTTCTTGGGCAAGGATGAATCACCAGAACCAGGCAGTTAATGAAGACGAATTACTTACTTAAAAATTAATTAATTAAATTACACAATGGAATACATGACTCTACTTAAGTTTGGACATTCATCCTCTGTATTGTTATGACATTACCTTACAGGGAGCGCCTGCTTATCCTCAGCAGAATGACATTGAACACCAATCATGTCCTAGCGTCCTGTTCAATATGTCTTCTAGATGAGAAAACCTTTTCAGGGGCATCATAATTTAATACAAAGGGAATATAAACTGTACATATACTTCATTCTTTGTGTTTACAATATTAGAATATTTGACTCGCCCTGAACTGCTGTATTGAGGATAAAAGTCGAACTTGGGTCTGGTTTAGGAATTACAGTTAATCTCCAGGTCCCAGGTTCAATTCCCATATCCTCCAGTTTCCTCCCACAGTTCGAAGGTTGATTTGCCTTCCCAAATTGCCTGTAGTGTGTGAATGTTAATAGGAGATCCTACCATGGTCATACAAATGGGAATGAATTCACCCGTCACCATTGGCCTCCACAGTCCCTGGATGGAATACAGATGAGAGATGGAATGAATATTCAAGCTATATTTCAGCTATTTACCAGAAGGTAGTGAGGTCACATCCTACACCAGCAACGCTACGTTACGTAACCCCGGCCCATAACATTTAACTGCTTGGCCCAGATCAAGCAAATACATCGATATCAATGAGATTTATATAAGGGCAGGCCATTCCAGTTGGTCAGAAAGCTCTGAATAATTTTTACAACAGCATGGGTGTTAACATCTGATGGTAATGTTGGCTGTAATTTAAATAATCAGCCTAAATTTATGTGCTTGTTCTAGTATGTTATTGTTTCTATAACTCATTCAGAGGACTTACATCGCAGATGATGTTCATAATAAACAGAAATTTATTATTTATACAGAAAAAATCTTTATATTGTATGAGTAGATGTTTATTTAATGACTATAGATGTTAGCAGGCAGCACAGTGGAGTTATGTTTAGCACATCAGCCCTCCAATTTGACGGTTTCCTTCTGGTCTGCGCATGTGGAGTTTTCTGGTCTCCCCTTGATTGGTGGGTTTCATTTGGGTATTTTGGTTTTCTCCTACAGTCTAAAGACAAACAGATTAAGTCAACTGGTCTCCATTAATGGTGGCCCAGTGGCTTAGTGGTTAGCACTGTTGCCTTGCACATTTGCTGTAGGGTCCAGGTTCGATTTTCACCTTGTGGTCTCTGTGTGCATGGAGTTTACATGTTCTCCCCATGCTTAGTGGGTTTCTTTAGGATACTCCAGTTTCCTCCTACAGTCCAAAAACATGCAGATTAGCCTCACTGGCGTTCCCAAATTGCCCATAGTCTGTGAACGAATACAGTATGTGAATGCTGACAAGAGGCCCTACCAATGGTATATAGAAATATATGGTAATGGGAATAAACACAATGGTATGCACCATTGGACTAGTTGGACTACAGAGGTTCCTACTGTAGATGGATGGATGGATGGATGGAGTTCCTTAATAAATAAATAAAAAAATACAAATGTTGGCAGAACATTATAATATCAGGGTAATAAAACATTTCAGGATGTTATACTGTACAGTAGTGAAATAATCTGTTTCAGGTTGTAAGTTGCAGTAAATTAGTTTGTACATAAAACAAACCACTTTGACAAGACTGTTAGCACCGTCCAATACCGCTGCAGGTCAAGAACATAAATTTGTCTTATGTGTGTTGGAGTAAGCACATGTTAATCATCACCCTTCCATACATGTGGCTGCCGTGCATTTGGAGAGGATCGGCTGATTCGAGAGGAAAAACATACAGTATAAATTTACAAAAATTAAAATGGAATTTAAGAAACTGTAGAAATTTAAGAAATCCATGCTACTGGTCTTGCATATTTTACAGTGTCTGACGTAGAATGTAACTTTTGAAGTTGCAAATCAAACTAATGCCTAAACAATAAATAAATAAACAAATAAATAAATAAATACCAAGATAGTTGTGTACCACCTCAGTCTTATCGCTTAATGGAAAACACGGTTATAATTGGTGACACTTCTCTTAATGTTAATAACCCTGATATTAACAATTCTGACAAAAATCGAAGAGCATCTTCATTGTGAACATGTTTATTACTCATTGGATTTGGCCGTATATAAGCGTCATCATAATCAAGTTACTAAAAGAACAAATACTGTAGCAGTTTGGCCACTCATACCATGAGTGTTTGGCCATTTTTTCCTGCTTCCAACTCATCCTAATATATTCCCTAATATATGTACAGTACAGTTCCCCACCCACTTCCAGGTGCCAAAGTAAGGAAGGGCCAATTTGTGATGGACTATAAAAAACTTCACTTTTCTAATAAAGTTTTATGCTTTTAGAGACTATAACGTTTTACAGCTGTAATTAATTCACAGCTGTTGCTGTTCACATTCATTTGGAGATGACAGTTCGTGTGGGGGTTTGTTGCGAGGATGGTCTTTTGTGTAATATTTTATCTGTGGACTTAGACAAAAGTGTTCATACTTACAGTTGTTAAATAAATAAGGCTTAATGTGACAGAGACAGCGCATACTGAAGTGACAGATTAGATTTAAGATGCTCTCTGTTTCAGTAATAGGAACTACAAGAATAATTGAAAAACTTTGGAAGAAGTGGTGAAGCTAGGCATATAGTACATTTCACTAGGGGATGAAGAGATGTGCTAAACACAATCAGTTTTAGTTAAATTTATTTATTTTATTTATTTATATACATTTATTTAATTCATTTATTTAATTTTATGGGCTCTAACTAGATTAGAGTATAAGAAATTCAAACCAGTTAACTGTATTTTTTTTTTCTTTTTTACCAACTAGATGTTTTTACAGATAAGTGATTATCTTACAGGCTCCACACTTGTTTGAGCTCTTTCAGGAGAGGATTTTCCATTAATTTGTCATTTCAATTATTTTAATATTTATTTATTTTCCTGAAAATTAAGCCCCTTCGATTGATTACTGAGCTGAAGCTGACCACATATCCATCCAGAAAATTTTATATCTATCGCTTTCTGAGGAAGAAATGTGTCAGAGTGAACCGAATGTCCAGCTTGCTCAGTTGGAATGAGCACAAAAAAAATTATAAAATAAAATAGAAATGTACAGAGCCATCTACAGAAATGTTAGTACAGGGAAAAGAAATGTAAAAATATATCTGATATTGGAATCTCAAAATAAATCTTAGTATTTATTTATTTATTTATTTGTTTGTTTGTTTTTTAGTAAACAGCGTCAAATGTAACGGATGGAAACGTTCTTTTTTGAGATCCTGGTTCATGTCGACATGACTGTATCACACATATTTCAGTCGCACTTCCATGCTGCAAATCTTCCAGTCTACCACATCCCAAAGGTGTCTTATTCGATTCAAATCCAGTTTACTGAAAAGACCACTGAAGAACACTGAACTCATTGTCATGCGGCTTGAGACGACTTTTTCTTTGTGAGATGATATTAAGTATTGCACAAGATCAACTATATTCAATTCAATTTTATTTTATTTGTATAGCGCATTTAACAATTGTCAATGTCCCAAAGCAAAAAAAATATATATATGTAAATTTGTATGAAATGTGAAAAACGTGTATGAATCAAATTAGTCTCTGATTAGCAGGCTGAGGGCGACGAGATGGCAATAGGAAGAAACCTGGAGAAGAACCAGGGAACATGGATTTACAGCAGCCTATCAAATAGGCTATAGTATCCGAGCAATGATTGATTGGTATTACATATTAAGGTATTATTACACCTCAACGTTTAATGTGTTGAGATGCTTTTCTGCTCATTACAATCATATAGAGTGGTTATCTGTTTCAATTGACTTACTGATGCCGTTCTATCAGCTAGAAAATGTGTCACTGAGATAATAGTTATATACACTGTCTACAGTGGTAATGAAGCTGTCTGGAAGAAGATTGTCTACCGACGGTGCATAAATACTAGGAACTGGAAATAATCACTACACCCTTATAGAGAATGACTTACATTTTTATCTTATTATACATCTGAGCAGTTGAGGCCCTTTGCTCAAGGGCCCAACAGTGAAAAATTGGGTTTGAACCTGGGATATTCGGATCAGCAATTAAACACCTACCTCTGTATAGTTATCATATTAGAAATGTTACAACCTGGCCATTCAGTACATTCGGGTCGTCAACTGATTTCGTTTTATTGCTGAAAAAGAGAGGCTTGTACAATACAGTGGTACAGTACTATGCATGATGCAAACCAAAGCATTTTATTTGAGTCATCTTTTTAACAAGTGGTTTCCTTATGGCCACATAGCTGTTACGTCCTAATCCTGTGTGTACGGTACATTTCACATTGTATGGTATTAATTGTATTAATTTTCTTACAATGCAACAAAAATGCATCAAAATGCATTACAAAATTTCATCAATCTCCTTAGTTGTTTTCATTGCTTGATACAGGCCAACATTTTGACTTTTCTCAAATATGGCTTATATTATATTGGATATTCTTACGTATATTGGATTTTATTTAGCTTAAACATAAGTAAATTGACTTGCTATACATTTGGGATCATCTTATTTAATTAAGGAAGATTCTATATAATTTCTGCCACTATGTAATAAGTACTGTCCCTTCTATTATCATCAGAATAAGTAAAGGCATGTCAGAAGAAACTCTTTCATCAATTACAAATCTAAGCAGCTGATGTTTGCTTCGTCCTCGTCTGACAATCAATGTGAGTTTAATACAAAACCTAACCTATTCCCCATTGTCAAGTAAAATTAAGGACGTGTGATGTGACATGTAATGTGTGTCGGGGCTGTTTATCATGTGCCGGGATGATTAATGAACGATTGGCAGTGTTTTTTTCCTCTAATGCATGCTTAGGGATTGGCGATGATGATGAGGGGTCTTTTTTATTCCCAGAGGATATAGGAGCCTTATTAGTATTCAAGGCCACATAATGTAGTTTTGACATGGTCATCTCGGTCGCATGACTTAAATCTAATTAAATACCCTGTGGGCTGACCTGAAGAGGACAGTGAACAAAAGGAGGAGCTGGAGGCTCTGGGGAGGTTCTGTATCGACAAGTGGTCTCGGATTGCGTGCTCAGTTTTCCTCTGAGTGTGTCATTGAACATTATAGTAGAAATCCCGAAGCTGTTATATTGACAAATGTAGGTTGCACATAAGGGGGGGAAAATGGAGTGGCAATAATTAAAATAAGGTTTTTAAGTTATTATTTTCTTATAGTGGATTCCACTGGCTTATACTATTCAATGAGGGATTAAGCTAATTACCAAACATAAATTGTTTATCTTAAGCATTACCAAGGTTGACAATAACTCTAAAGCTTTCTGTAATCATCTGCCTGAGCGAAATAAGCATGGTTCCATTTAAGTATCCGCACAACATAAGGTCTTTCCAATTAATACGCACGTTCTCTCCCTTAAGAGAATTTTGTTGACATAAAAGGTGATTGTGGTCTTGAATAATTTAAGAAAATTAAATGGCTCCGTATTGACTGTAGCGTCAACGCGCAGGTTATTATCATATCCAAGAAGATAATTTGTCAACCTACGAATTAGCTTGCATGTGACATTATTATTAGTTTGTTTTAAAGGAATACATATAACAGTGAAAATAATGTCATAGCTCATACAGCTACAGAGGCTTGAGACATTAATGGAACGCTGGCATGGTTTTGGTCTTTTACTGCCCATAGGAATGGGTCTCTGCAAATCAATACGAACCATGAGCCACTGCAAATCAATCAAATTATTCTGACTGATGAGTTTCCTTTGATTTCTAAGCTGATGAGGGTGGTCTGTAATTCAGCGGTAATTAGCGACCACTGAATGGTTTAATGAGTTGGAAGATAGTGTAAAACGGACTTAACAGATTTGAACCCGTCATAACTCTATCATCATCATCACAAGTATGGATGAACTTTAGGAAGAACAGTGTCCATTCCTTTAAAACAGTTATAAATATATTAGTTGAATAAATATAAACAGTTATAAATATACAGTTATAAATAGAAATGTACAGTATATTCTGGGTCGTATTGAAGCTGTTTGGATGAAAAGATCAAAACACAAATATCTAAATCAACCATTGGTGCCATTTTAAGCTTGAAGTTAAAGTGACCTAAAGAGTGTGAATGCAGATCTCTGCAGATAACCCCTAGAGAGCGCCTGGTGCCCAGAGACTCTTTTGTGTTTCGTTTGTAGTTTTCCTACGTTTTCGTTTTGACTTCATTTCCCAGGACGCTGTGGGAAGCTGTCGGAGTGAGCAGTCGCCTTGCCATCGGGCGTAACTCGACGGAGCACGCAGGAGCAAGAGGAGGCAGATCCTGAAGAGCATCACAGGGGAGACCGGACAGGATGAGCTGAGTGAGCAGCTGAGCTGGGAAGGCTACTGGCTCGCGAATCGCCGCACGTTGTTCAAAAATGGCGCAGCTCGGGGTGACGTGAGTCCCCGCACCGACCATGAGGTACGGGCCAGGAGGTCTATGTGTGGTGGTGACCAGTGTGAAGAGAAACCCCAGAGTGAGCATCATTGGAGGGCGGAGTGCGGGGAGTCTCGGTGGCAGGTAGTATTCCCCCATGATATCTACAGATTTTGTGCTGAAGAAAATAGCAAACGCATACAAGACCTGAGGGAGCAGGTGGAAGTGCTCCAGAGACTGCTCGCCCAGCATAGCCTCAGTGGAGGCCCAGACCTGCCAGCTAGGCTCAGTGTAGACCCAGACTGCCAGCTAGGCTCAGTTGAGGCCCAGACCTGCCAGCTAGCCTCAGTGGAGGCCTGAACCTGCCAGAGAGCCCCGCTGAGGGCCCAGTTTACACAGAGAGCTCGGCACGGCTCGACGGCAAGCCCTTTCCTCAGCTGACCTGCCTCGACGACTGCGATCCCTTTCCTCAACTGCCCAGCTTCGACGACGGCGGCGAGCCCTTTCCTCAGCCGCCCAGTTTCGACGACGGCGAGCTCTTTCCTCTGCCGCCCAGCTTCGACATCGGCGGGCATTTTCCTCCACCATCCAGCTTCGGCGACGGCGTGCCAGCTCCTCTGCCCAGCTTCAGCTCCGGCGTGCCAGCTCCTCCAGCCAGCTCCGGCGCCCCAGTGCTTGCTCCGCCACCCGGCTTCGGGGACCTTGCTTCTGTCCCACCTCGGAAAAGGGGAAGAATCTTGTCTGCCCTACATGCCCTGCCACCCTGCCCAGAGGACACGATTGGCAGTCTCTGTGTAAGGTGGCCAGACACTGGACCTTTGGGGGGGATGCCCTGGACCTCCAGTGGTGCTCCAGAGTAGAAGGGTGGGTTATGTCAGAGATAACTCCTAGAAGGCGTCTGGTGCCCAGAGACTCTTTTGTGTTTAATTTGTAGTTTTCCGAAGTTTTCGTTTTGACTTAATTTCCGAGAATGGGTCATGTTACAGGGGTGCTCACCTGAACCGAGTTGGCTCATTTGTTTCTTTATAAATAGTCTGTTTAAGTTTTAGTCCTTTGTCTTGCATCTGTTGGATTATCCTTGTGAACTGCTGTTTTGGATGGTTAAGTTAAGTTTCATGTTTATTTGTAGAGACTCTTGTTTTGGTTTATTTTTACATAAAGTCTGTGTATTTGTTTGATTCCTTTCTTTATTATTAAACATTAAAAACAACTTTAAACACCATCTTTACTCCTGCGCCTATGCCTCGCCTACACCGCCATAAGAAACGTGACAATCTCAAGGCTGTGTCCAGTCCAGCAGGAGTTTTTGACGATTTGCACCGAGCAGTGCTGGCAAGCTTGTGTAATTGAATCGAGTTTATGTTAATCTAGAACAAGATTGATTAGAAGAGGGGAGCTCCACACCTCACACCAATTTGGTCGGTGTCAAGTGTGTAGGCGAACTACTCCGGCATTCCAGTAAAAAATATTGATTGGTTTCGGATTAACTGCTGTGTTAGCAAAAGTACAGACTGTAAAGCACAGGACTGTTTCTTTCCTATGGAAAATTTTAAATGTAAGTAGGAGTGTGAAGCGGTTTACCCCAATCTCATTTCAAATCCACCTCTTTTGCATACAAAGCATGCAGTAGTTGGACTATCCTGATTATACAGAGTACAGATATAACATTAATTATGAATAATATTCCAGTAAACTGGAGCTAGATCATGGGCACACAAGGTTCTCCCATTGGGACCAAATACCAACCTGTCCAGTCTGACCCCACAGAAACATCAATGCAGCACAAATCTATGAGAAAAATAAACAAAACATGACAGAAAGGCACCAGAACACCCAATGCATCACAGCAAGTCATGCACATCCACAGCAGAATAGAACAAAGAATCCAAGGTTGCCAAGCCGCGCCTAATGTTTTTCACTGTAACATTATGGCTGATTGGCTCAAATTGTACTGTTTGGTTGGTCTGCATCGCATCAAGGCCAACTGAAGTCGAATGGACATGTCAGTCAAACCATAAATGTGGACTCAATATAATTGCACTTTCATTAAGGATAGTGCAGTAGTGGCATACGCTATCCAATCACAGGCCTCTGCCATTTTTGGGGTTGAGAGGACAGACAGGCTTGAAAGCACCATTTTCCATAAGGCACAACCGTCTCTCTCTCTCTCTCTCTCTCTCTCTCTCTCTCTCTCTCACACACCCACACACATCAGACATGATGACCCAGGATGTAGTTGTTTTGTCTGCCTGTAACTTATTTATACAGGTTTTGTCACTGTGACTCACAGCAAGCTCGAGATTGTTCTCTGCTCTGACGCACTAGTGCTAATTCGTCTGTTAATTTGCTTTCTATTTTAATCCTTGAAAGCATTAGCTTACATTTTTCACTAGTCAAAAACGTTTGCTTCAAAATTATTGGCACCCAATTGTTAACATTTCCCTGTATCACTTTTTTTGCGCTCGAAAATGCACAGTAAACAAAGCCTGGATCTGAACCGACATGAAGCGACAGGGATACCTGCTGTGCCGTACTTCCAGACAGAATCGTTTACAGAATTGACAAAGAGACAAAGCAAGCGCAAACACACTGATCTGCATCATTTCCCTGTTGACATGGGCAAATGATCTCTTAACGATGTTGCATGCAGCTTGTTTGCTAATTAGGAAGATGTTGGCACAATGCCTTTTTTAAATTGTGTGCTCTTTTTAGCCACCATCCAATACAACATGAGAGCTATTGGTTAAGTGGGGAATACACAATTGACTGCAGTGAGTACTGGAATGTTAAGAAAATGCATGATTAGAGACAAAATTCTTTCGCAATTAGCAAAAGAGCAGCTGATGACATCATTTAGTGTATTTGCGTCAATGCTGAATAGATGTTTTCATGATGTTTGGGTAGTTTGGGCTAGTTGGGTTTTAAATTTCAACAGCCGCACAAACTTTGTTTTTGTTGCGTTTTTTCCTCAGTGACTAGTTTGGCAGTTTTTTACAGGTCCCCTATTTGACTATTTCTTTAACAATCTTGTCCAGGTCTCATAGGTTCCCAGTGTGTGTCTGTTAATGTCCATCAGAAATACCCTACAGATAATGTATTTTGTTTCATCTCTTTAAGATGTTATGTTTCAGTGTCTATGTAAATGAGATACTGAGAAGCCACGCCCCCCCAGAAACCAGCAGAGCTGAAAAATATGAGAAGGGATGGGACTGTAAAATAAACTAATAAACTACTAATACAAAAATTAAAACTAAAAACAAGAAGAGAAGGGTGAGGCTACTCTTTGTTTTTCTAACAAAGAAAAAACTAATAGGACAATACATAAATGGAAGAACAACAATAAGCAGGGAATGTTTTCTTTAAATGTTTTTTTTAATCATTTTTTTTTGTTGGTAAATTGTACACTGGAAGGTGAAAAAAGTCAATTCTGCATAAAATGTTGCCCTTTAAAGGATCGGAGGGGGGGGGGGTCCAAAAGATCCCTGCGACCACATTAAAAATTCATTTATTTATTTATTTATTTTTATTTTTTTACACTAAAAATAAATTAAAAGTATGAGAATTTTGAATATTCAGGAAAAAATTTAACTCACTGTCTCGGATTTTTGTATACCTCCCAAATAAGTCACTTTTAAAGAAATTTTGGCACAAGAGTAGTGTCAAAAATGTGCCATATTATGGGGCAAATGGTACAGTCGTACCTCGGCATATGAATGCCCGCCTTTAGAATTTTTGCCTAAATAACTGAAATTTTGCAAGAAATTTGCCTCGACATACAAAGCATTTTCGCCGTACAAGCAAAAACAAACCAAGCTGAACTTTTTCTGGATTTTTTCCTTTTTTTTGGGGGGGGGATTTTGTGCAAGATTTACTGAAGACACCATGAGTCTTACGAATGTTAGCAAGGATGGCAACAAGAAGAAAAAGGAGCCACTTGTAGTTTTGTTTTTAAAGTAGCCGGTGCTAAGAGGAATCATAAATTAAGGTTTAGTGAGGTTTAATGACTATTTATTTCATACTTTGATAGTTTTTATATGCAAAATTATGATTAAAGTGTTGGAAATTGGTAATATTGGTAATATTTCTGGGTGGCTGGAACGAATTATCTGCATTTACATTATTTCATATGGGGAAATGTGTTTCGCTATGCGCGTTTTCGACCTTGCCTCTGGAGCGGATTAAATTCGTATGCCGAGGTACCACTGTATTATGATTATTATTTTTTTAAGATAAATGTGCCAAAACAACAAGGTAACACAGAATGATTGATTATATTTGCGTACTACCACTGTAATGGCAGATTAAGAACTATCAAATTGCATGTTTTACACCACTACAGTATGACAAAATGTACTCTGCTTTGTGTTCCACTGAATAAATTACTAAATGAATGAAAAAACAGAGGAGCTACAGTAGGTCCATGAAATGGCGTGCACTAAAAAAAGGAAATAATCATGAATATGCAGTTCTGCAGGGCAAATGATCCCATCAGCAGTTGGCAAATGTTTGTGTAGCATATTAAACCCGAGGAATAAGTGCAGGGATGAGCTCCAAGAGTAATTGAAAGGCAAAAATCTACTCCACATGTTGTAAAAAAAAAAAAAAAAAGGCAACCCTAAAAATGATTTAGGGTTACTGCTTGCTGGAGTCACACATTCAGTGTGTTCACGGACGAATTATTAGAATCAGTTAGAACGGGTTGATTGATGATTTCGAACTGTAGGTTCGGCTTAGACATGGGGAGGGGTTTGTCAATAAGACAATCTGTATCTGAGAAGACTAATGAATAGCTGTGGACAGCGTAGTGATCACGCTGAGCTTCCTGCTGTGCACTTAAATAGGATGTGAAAAGGAAACTTTCTGCACAAAATCTGGAGCAAATTCTAATAATTCGAGGTAATTCAAGCTAATGTTTGTTGAACAGCACACCAAAAAAAAAAAATAAATAAATAAAATAAATACTTTTGGGAAAGTGTGCCTGGATAAACAGAACACAAGAGGCATGATACTAGAATAGGTTTGTTTATTACTGGATCAGTGGTTCAGCTTATGAATATCTTGGTGGTCAAATTGGTGGATGTATTATACATCTTGCTATATATTCATTTCATTTTCTATAATCAGCATGCATAGTGAATTAAAAAAAATGAAAATCTCTTTTAGTTTTAAATTCATACCGGTAGTACTGTATATAGACTAAATAGAATAAACCATGAAAGTGGTGGACGGTCCTGAGACAGGGATTTGGGATTCAGCTTTGTGTTAGAAGCTAGTTACAGAAGCATCGTACCTCACCTTAGGTATGAATAAAACACAGAGGCAGTTCAGAACGACTTCAAGGATTATCAAGATGTGTGTCGTTTAAAATGACAACATTTTCAGATATGTTTTCTTGCTGAATGTAACTGTTTTTTAATGTTTGTCTTGGCGGGTAGCTGCTCTCCCATCATTACTGCTGACTGTACAGACCTACTTTCACCCATCCTACCAACAGTTGTGTAATACCAGTTATTGAGAAAGTAACACCTGTGACAAAGAGTAATACATATAGTTAAATGTCCTAGTGCTGTTACTATGTATTGTCAGCACTCATGGAATGCCTCATCCAATCAGATTACTCGGTCATAACTAACTTTTGTATATTTTTATATAATTGTTATTTATAAATATAAATTATATATTGGATTTGATTGTGTGTGTATATATAATATATAACTTTTCTAGCAACCACAATACATGATACAAGCATCATAAAGTAAATTTTTATATAATAACCATAAAAGTTTGCCTTAAAGTGATTTTCTTTTCATATAAGCAGTCCATAAAATATGATTATAAAAACTACAAAATTCTATTTGATTTATTAAACACATTTATGTTACTGTTTTTGTCCTGAAACAAGAACAAAATGTAATTATGTAACCAGGGACATTAATGTAACAGTTTATTGTGATATAATAACCATAAAATGTATGTTCTGAATCAAATACAAAATTTACTGCCAAGCAGAAGTAATCATAAAATGTGAGAAACCATAAAAGAGCTACTGTAACATAATCTGCTAAAGAAGAAAAAAAAGTATTTCTGGCTATAATAGGAAGGTGTTAGAAGCCACAGTGCATCGCAGCACTGTGTAGCCACATATTAATCAGAGTGTCCATGCTGACCCATGTGCACTGCGGAAAGCTTTACAATGGGCATCAGAACTGAACCATGGAGTGATGGATGAAGGTGGCCTGGTTTGATGGACGTTTTCATTTACATCATGTGGACAGGTGGGTGTGTCCCCCTCACTTTCCCGGGCAACAGATGGATGGATCCAGGATGCAGTATGCAGGGTGGGAGGCAAGTCAGAGAAGACAATGCGATGAGAAGCAATGTTCTGGTGAAAAACCCCGAGTCCTGTCATTCATGCGCATGTTATTTTGACAAGTAACACTAAGCAAAATTGAATCAGACCAAGCATGATGGGAGAATTTTTCAGACTAATGCACCCTGAGAAATGGGTAGATCAACATGACAAAGAGTTCAAGGTGTTGACTTGGCCTCCAAATTCCCCAGATCTTAATCTAATTGAGAGTCTATGGGATGTGCTGGACTAACAAGTCTGATCCATGAAGTCTGATGCACCATGTTACAGAACTTTAAGCATCTGCAGCTAACATCTTGGCACACCTTCAGAGGTCAAGTGGAGTCCAGGATGCCTTGATGGTTCAAAATGGATGGATCGTGATGGATTTTAGTTACAGCTGATTTGGTGTTTTTATAAGTCTTCTTAAAAAAAAAACAAGTAAAAAATTGAGTAAAATGTGTTGTCAGAGGAAATCATAAGCTTGAAGTACGACTGTGGCTTCACTTTATATCAATCAACACTATATTATGAACCAATTGTACAAAAAGTAGGCAAAACAAAGTCATACAGTGTTATATTACATCTTATTAATAATAATAGTAATACTAATAATTAGAAGAAGGAGAATCAAGGCCGATATTAGTATGAAATATATTACAGTAATAATCTACATTTAATAAGCTTAACAGTTTTTATAATGGCCTAAATTCTAACCGAAATAATGTCACTTAATCCGACGACGTCCAGTCGCAGTTTCTCCATAATTACCCTGGGTTTTTGTTCAGGATAAAACCTGTTTAAGTTTGACATTTAATTATTCTCTGTCCAAGCCACAAGCCCCACTTCACCCAAGTACAAACCTTGCACCAGCAAAAGAAAGAAAGGGCAGCATAAAGAGCAAATCTGGTTTCAACCAGACGTGTCAGGATAAAAACATGGACCTCTGGGAAATAGCTGTCTCCTGCATGCCGTAATGGCTTTGTGTACAATGCATTCATTAAAATCTATCCAAGTCCAAGACATTTGTTTTTTCCATACAGTGCATATTTCCAAACACAATGCTATGTGTTTCATGTTTTGAGACACTACTGAAGCATTGAACATTCTAGACATAAAAGTGATCACGCCTGAGCATCTTTAAGTGGTGGATATTCTGAGGAACTTCCATTTAAGTAGTCCTTAAATCTACAAATCCTACAAGCATGGCATGATAGGAGCCTTGGAAAGGCATTTCAAATTGAGTTGCTATAGTTCATGTCGGTTCGCATATATTGAAAAAAAGCTTCCTGGAAATGAGATGTATTGACAGCTTTCAACGTAATGGGCAATGATTTTATAAAATGCACATCGGGTTCACACATTTTACCATCTAGCAGTTACACACATATAGACCTTGCACATGCAACAGTTAGTTTCAGTCCACTACGGTAAATTTTTTTAGCAGAAAAATGAAAAAGAGTTCAATGAACAATGTCAACTGTATGGTGACAAGCAGACATTGTGAATTGAATGTGTAAAAGTTAGTACCCCCTCTTTTATTTCTATGTTTTTTTTTAATGAAAAAAAAATCTAAAAATCCTCTGATCATAACGGGTTTCAGTGTACGGCAAATACATCCTCAGACAAACACCAAAATATACTGTACATGCTTTTTTCTGTGCCATTTTTTTTTAATGAAGCCAAAGAGTAAAGAAAAAAAAAACTGTGGGCAATACCAAGTACCCCCAGACTGCTTCCACACAATTTCAGCGGGTAATTTAAAGCTCAGCAGGTGTACAGACCTTTGTAAAAGCAGTTTCAGGTGTGTATTAACAAACTGCCAAGAGGAAAACACTTAAGCAATTACAGTAGGTCTTTCCCTCAACGGTCAATTGTAAAGTAAAGCCTTTCTTATTCTTATTCTTATTATTAATATTATTATATAAAAATCTTCCCAGCAGTGGATGTCCCAGAACATTCAACCCATGGTCAGATCATGAAATGCAACCCCAAAAAACACATCATCCCAGACCCTACAGTCCTCACTAAGCATGTTAAAAGTTAAAGTACATGAGAGCACAATTAGAAGAAGACAGGTTATTTGTAAGGGTTGCCAGGGTAAAGTTTCTTCTGTCTAAAAAGAACACAGAAGCATGACTGAGGATCACAAAACGACATGGGGACAAACCACAAGTCTTCTGGAACAAAGTCCTATGGACAGATGAGCCCAAAGTGAAGATGTTTGGCCTTAATGTCCAGCACCATTTTTGGCAAAAACCAAACAGCATCTCAGTAGAAACACCTCATACCCACTGTCAAGCATGGCACATGACCTGAGCAGCTTATAGTCGACCATGAGAGTCAAATGTGAAGCCATCCATTGAGGCCATGGTCAAAATTGGATCATGCAGTAGAATAATGATCCTAAGCACACCAGTAAATCTACATCAGAATGGCTGAAAAATAAAAGGAACAATCTAAGTCCACATCTCAACCCCAATTAAAATGCTTAAGAGAGCTGTGCATAAGCGAATGCACAAAAACCTCAAGGAACTGATGCTATGTTGTAAAGAAGAATGGGACAAAATTTATCCATAAAGATGTGAGACTGATTAAAGTCATACAGAAAAAAAATTACTTCAAGTTAATGCTGCTAAAGGTGGATCTACATGCTAATAAACCATGGGGGTACTTAGTATTGTCCGTATTTTACATGATTTAAATCCTTTACAATGTTCATCACTGTTGCTAGATGTCAGAATTTTTCATCATACAGTATATAAATAATAAATAAAATTATTTAAAATCATATATATATATATATATATATATATATATATATATATATATATATATTACTTATTAGGTATTTACAGTATAAATCCATTTTATTAAGAAATATATATTTAAAAAATATCTCTTGCTGCATTGTGTAATTATATTTTATCTAATTTATTAAGGGTACCAATACTTGTGAGTCAGCTTTCTTTAATGTTATTGTTTACATATACAGTATGTTTCATGTTTTGTTTCCACCCTAGTGGTGACATACTGTATGAGAATTCTTGTTTTACCAGTGGGGAAAAAAAAATCTTATCCACTGAATTACTTGACACTCTACTTCAAAAACCTGATGTCTTGAAGATATGCCTTCAAGGGACTTGTATTTTATGTGGTCAAATAAATGTAAAGTCTGGTAAGACGTGCCAACGAGGCAACAGCTCATGGCAGTCAGAAGCTTTCAACACAGTATTAAAGTCATTGCATTGAGTTACTGTATCTGCGAACAGTACAGCTAATAAAACAGACTATGGGAAAAGTCAAATAAAAAAAGAAGTAGTCTGGTGACAAATAGTTATATTGTCTTTCTGTAAGAGATGGTTTGATTGAAATGCCAGAAAGAAGGATTTCTTTGTCCTGAAACGGAAAGAATAAATGTAAAACATTTGCACGGCTGCAGGTTACATGTATCTCACTCTTTTTTGGTGGGGGGCTTTAATTCAAAGATAGAATGGATTCTTTACACATTCACCTCCTTTCACGATCATCCCAGCAAATAGTGAAGATATATACTGTATTCATTTTTTAACCAAAGGTGGGCGTGGTCTCTTAGCTATAGATGTTTATGTGTATCACTGTTTTGTTGAATCCCACAGTTATTACTAGTGTCCAGGTACAGCCTTTTCTTTTATATTTTTTTAGAACGGTTATATCCACTGAAAAGGCATCCTGCAGACTAAAGCATCCCTAGTTCCTAGAAATGTCAGCCTATTATCATATTATATTAAATTATTTTAATATTAATATTATTATATTAATAGCCCAACTATTCAGGCCTGGAAAAGCCAGGGTAATTACACAAAACATGATGTAAATCGGTCATATCTGAGCTAGTCAGCTAATTAGATCTCTTAGTTAGCTAGCTGGTTCCGGTAAAATGCATTGTTAAATTATTGTTGTTGCATGTATGTAGCACCTTGGTCGTGGAGGAACGTTGTTTCGTTTCACTGTGTACTGAACTGTATATGGTTGAAATGATGATAAAAGTCTACTTGACGTGAGATGTACAGTACAGAATGTAAGCAATAAGGCTACCAGATCTCCAAGTAATTCTAGAGGAGCAGAGCTAGTTCACTCAAATAACTATAATTGGGTTTATGGAACTGAGAAGGACTGTAAGGTTGCTGTAAGGTATAGTCATAGGCGAGGGAACACAAACGTCTATTTGGCCTACAATTTGGTACACTGTCTTGTTCTGCTAGTCTGTAACTAGATTTATAATTGCCAATGGATTATTTCCAATATGTGCCACTTGCAGCCAATTAGTTTGCATTAAACTTTTATTTAAGAAGGTTTATATTTGTAGGTTGTAACGGGTTCGACCCAAAGTTGCACGGGCGGCACCGTGAAACAGACACGAGGCGAGATTTTAGGGGAAAAGGGTAATTTATTAGGAATAAATAGTGGAAGGAAAGGATAAAAGGAGGGAGGACGGAATGAAAGGGAAGGAATGATGTGTGCACGTGCGTTGGTCCGAGGCAGTGCCCAGCTGGCATGCGGGCACGCGGCTGGCGGGCGGAGTGGCAGAACGGAGCACGCGAGGCAGCGCTCCTGCACGCTCCCTAGACGGTTCCTCCCCGCTATCGATGACCGGCCTGGCCCCTCCCAGCTCTCTTTGGGCGGTAGTCTCACTCGCACGTCCTTCGGCTGGGCGGCTTTCCCGGCTGGGATCGGTGGCCTTAACGCTGTCCTCTTTGGCGGCGAGGACGCGAAGGCGGGCTCGATGCGGGAGTGAAGGATGCCGCGGGAGCTCGCGCAGCTCTTTCCAATCAAGGGCGGATATCCAATGTCCTTTTTGGGGCACGTTCCATTTCCCACTCGCGTGCCACCCTCGAGCTCCACCACGTCATGGACTTCTCGGACACCGGACTAAACTCCGCGCCTTGCTTTTATAATGCGGAGCAAGCCCAAAATCCTATTAACATTAATCAATGCCAGCTGGCCCGCATAGGCGGCCCCGTCCCTTCGCACACACAGTAGGGGTGCCGCCTACTTAGGGAGCCTACGAAGTGAGCGAGGGGGGATAATAGATTTGATAGATCTATAGATAATAGACGCCGTGACAAGGTGTACAGTATGTTGATCTATGGTCTTGTTATTTCCAAATGTAACTTGGTAATAACAGGCCACTTGGGGTGCTACTAGCAAAGAGTGCTTGGACACCAGGGATTGCTGTTTGTGGCTACATTTTTGTTGTTTGCTTCAAAATCAGTCTATGATACCAGTTTTGAGGGTTAAGGGCCTTGATTAAGGCAGGATTTGAACCTGTAGGACCTTCCAATCAGTAGTCCAATGCAACCACTGAGCAACCCAAGTTCATAAATTAATTTGGGTCTAGTAGCTATATTCAGTCCCTAACCAGTCACTGTAGCACAAGTTTCATATCAACGCTGACTCATGCCTACATGAAATTTTTAAAAATCTCCCACTTAAGCCTTCACCAGATGCCCTGTGAAACTTTCCAGCTGGCCTCTTATTCACATCCATATTTGTTCCCTTTAAGGACACATTTGTTTAACCCAAATAAGGCACTACATTCCTGGTATGTCAAACCCTTCCATAGAATTTTTTTTTGTTTCTCACAGTAAACCCATTAAACAAAGCCAGACACATTGCTGGAATGTTATGTTATGATTGCTAATGGAGTTACCCTGTTTATATGCTTCTCCATATTTTTTTTCCCCCCACAGATATACCAAGATGAAAACTGCCACAAATATCTACATTTTCAATCTGGCTTTGGCTGATGCTTTGGCCACCAGCACACTTCCCTTCCAGAGTGCTAAATACCTAATGAACACCTGGCCTTTCGGAGAGCCCCTGTGCAAACTTGTCATAGCCATTGACTACTACAACATGTTTACTAGCATCTTTACCCTGACCATGATGAGTGTCGACCGTTACATTGCTGTGTGCCACCCAGTCAGGGCACTCGAGTTCCGGACTCCTGCCAAAGCCAAATTCATCAACGTGTGTGTGTGGATTCTCTCATCTGCCATTGGAGTACCCATAATGGTCATGGCAGTTACTAAGGTGACAGACCAAGGTGAATAGCTTTCAAATAAATTACAAATTGCTATATACAGTAGCTTAAAGTAGAGGTTACATTTTCTCAAGAAAGGGCTTGTGTGTGTGCCTGTGCATGTTTCCATTCCAAGCCACATGGTTGGAATCAAACCCTGTACACACATACACACTGGCCCCTTTCTGGAGCAGATTTGACATCTGTCAAAACCTAAGCATAAACATTAATGCTCTAACTCAGGTGAATTTTCATTCCATTTCCTAACAGGAAAAACAGTCTGCACTCTGAAGTTTCCTGATCCTGATTGGTACTGGGACACAGTCACAAAAATCTGTGTCTTCATCTTCGCCTTTGTGGTGCCAGTCCTCGTGATCACTATCTGCTACGGGTTGATGATCCTTCGCCTGCGCAGTGTCCGGCTGCTCTCTGGTTCCAAGGAAAAAGACAGGAACATGCGCCGCATAACTCGCATGGTGCTAGTGGTGGTGGCGGCTTTTATCATCTGCTGGACGCCCATTCACATCTTCATCATTATCAAAACCTTGGTGGAGATCGATCAGAGGAATCCCTTCGTCATCGCCAGCTGGCACTTGTGCATTGCCCTTGGTTACACCAACAGCAGTCTCAACCCCATTCTTTATGCTTTCCTAGATGAGAATTTCAAGAGGTGCTTCAGGGAGTTCTGCTTACCATTCCGCACCAGGATGGAACAAAACAGCATTTCCAGAGCAAGGAACGCCAACCGGGAACCAGCATCAGTTTGCGCTCCGTCCCAGGCAGGAAGGACGCCAGTATGACTAGGCCTGGAACGGATCCCACCAGGATCCAGGTCACGAGTTCAACAAGACCTGCAGTCAGAGGTCACCCAGATTTCCACTACTGAATTCTAGAATTGACCGAGTGCCAAGTAATTCACATAGGAAGAATAGTATACCAGAGCATCAATTGGAACACCAATTCCTAGCTAACTTTTTTATGTACAGCATTGCAACAGGCATGAATTACAGTAAGACGACTGTCCAGTGTACAGTATCCTCACATGTCAGAACATGCTGTATGTGGTGATATGAGGCTTTGATTGGTTGAAGACGATCAATGGATTGCCTTTGCCATAAAACAAATCAATTGAACTTTGGATTTAGCTTATTTTTGGTTTTATTTGCTTTTGCTTTTTTAATTCTTTTGCTGTCGCCTTCTGCAGTGGACTTCTTCCTAAAGATATTTTCCTTCCTACGTATTTTTTCACCAAACGACTTCAAAAGTAAATAATTTTCAATGAGATAAAAAAATTATTTTCAGCTGAATAACAAAACAGAGATTTAAATAAGGTTGCTCACAATGAAAACTTTGCTGTGTCATATTTTTTACTTTTTCATATATGGCTACAGCATAAAAAAAAACACCAGATACTAACTTTTTTGAGAACTATTGTGAGAACTTTAAGGACCATTTAAAAAATGTTTCAGATGCTTAAACAAAACCTGGAGATGGGTTTGATCAAGAAACAGTGGTATGGTTTGCTTGGAGTCCAAAGGAATAGCGCGTGATATACTGTAGGAACATTGACAAAATAAGGCATGAGTTTTGGAACAATTTCAGATCAATTCTTCAACACCATCGAGTCCTTATAATACAAATAACTGGAATTGCCATTTATTAGGACTTCAATAAACCTGAAGATATCACATCTTAGTGATTTTCCGCTGTTTTTCATTCTTAGAACCATCACTTGGAACTTGTACAGCTCTAAAACCTTTTCAATATTGAATCTGACTGAATCTGTACGAAGCTGTATCATGGATATTTCCATTCAGAAGACACTGAAACAAGGCAGCAAAATGGAATACAGTCACATGGTTGCATCTAGATCATTAGTGTTATTCCCTAATAGCTGGTGTGGCTGAAGGTTCAAAACAGCAGTCGATTCTGACTCCACCTACCCTTTAATCAGCTGATATTGGTTTTATTTGTTCAATCAGTTTACATGGTTGAAAAGAAAGCCTGCATCTAAATGAACACTTCCAAGCAACTACAATGTCAACTGAGGACATTTTACAGTACTGGTTGACAAGCTGGAAAATTATTATAACTTTTGTTTTTTAACCTTTGAAAAAATTTATATCAGTTTTTCACCATTTAGGAATGCCTTACTGTATACTGGGTCGAACAAACTCAAACCACCCATGAAGTGTATAAAGTTACAGTACATTCATTTCAGTAGTGTATTCAAGTAGTGAAGTGTGCTTATGTACTTTTGTCATGTATATAGTGTATAGCATATTATATGTTACATTTATTTAAAAAAAAACCTGCTTATATTGTGAAGAGTAACAATCAAATCGTTGCTAATTTGCTTTAGTGCTTCAGTACTCAGAACAGTAGATACAATTCCTTGTTTGCTTCTACAGAAATGTTTGTAAAGTGCCTAATATTCTGTAGTGACAAATCTCTCTCTCTTTTTGTTCTTTATGAGCTGAGTGTTTTCTGTGGCACTGTTCATTAAAAATTGTCAATAATCATGAAACAACAGTGTGAATTTTGCTCCAGCAGTTACAAGGTAAAGTACAGAAACTGCCACAATGTTTGACTCCTTGACCCCAACTCTCATCTATGTCCATATAATCTACTGTATCTTGGGCAGCAGAGATCACTCATGTTAACCCACCACACTGAGCCAACTAAAATGCTTTGCAAAAGTATTCATACCCCTAGAGCTTTTCCACATTGATGGTGGTGTAGTGGTTAGTACTGTCACCTTGTACCTCCAGGCTTGATTCCCATCTCTGTGTGCATGGGGTTTGCATGTTCTCCCTGTGTTTGGTGGGGTTCCTGCGGCCCCCCTTGACATGCAACAACATCCCGCCTTCGTGACCACCGTCCCCCCGTACACCCCCCCACCCCCCCACCCCCGTTGCCCCTGTATACAGGATAAAGCGGTATAGACAATGATTGAGTAAAACCTGATTGTATTTTATTGGGATTTTATGTGATAGACCAACACAAAGTGGCACACAATTGTGAAGTGGAAGGAAAATGATAAATGGTTTTCAAAAATTATTTCAAAATAATTGGAACTGCACTGCACTGCAGTTTTGTGGAGTGCACGACTAATAGTCAGACAGAATCTCCTACCTGTGCTGTTTGATAGACACTGTTTGGTCATTAATGTTCTCTAACAAACCTCTGAGGACTTCACAGAACAGATGTTTTTATACTAAAATTAAATTACACATACTGTAGGTGGACTCTACTTATTAATTAGGTGACTTCTGAAGGCTATTGGTTCCACTTGATTTTAGTTAGGGATATCAGAGTAAAGGGGGTGAAATACAAATGCACGATAAATGCAATTTATCATGTTCTTAATTTTTTTTTTATTATTTGCCACTTTTGTGTTGGTCTATTACATAAAATCCTAATTACATACATTTATGTTTGTGGATGTACCATGATAAAATGTACAGTATAAAAAGTTCAAGGGATATGAATACTTTTGCAGGCTGTACATGTACTGTACGTCCTGCATTTTATCACATTGTTTCAACAGTTATGTTGCATTGTGTTTCTCTGGTGGTATGTTCGCTACCCCTCCACTTAAAAAAAAAAAAAAAAACATAAACAATATCAACAAGTGCATGTTTAATTTGCTACTTATGATAACTGACTTTGTTATGCAAAACATACTGACAGATTGTATTTTTAAAACTAGGAGATTCTGCCATGCTGTGTTCCGTGTTGCACAACCTTTATATGATCAAAATCTGTAGATAAAGGGGAAAAAATAAATTAAAGTCTTGTAAAAAAATTTAAAAATATAAAAAAAATAAATAAATAAAATAAAAAATACTAGTAATAATAATATCACTTACGTCCTGATGGAATATACCAATTTTCTCATTTTGCACTTTGCACTTTAGAATTTTTTAGTTACAGTATGTTGAGGTTGGGTAGTAAGGTTACTCTTTGTTTCTACAGTAGGTCTGTACTATTTTCAACTTTTCATCGTCTTTTAAATACATTTACTGCAAAATTGTTGGACTCATATTTGTGGCACCTGGACATAAGTTATTTTGCTATGGCAGTTTCCACTGTTAAGGTATATAACGAATCTGTGTGCAAAGACCTACGGACAAGATTTCTTTTTTTTTTTTTGACAATTTTTCAAGACTGACAGTGTGAGCATTATTAAATGATTGTATTTATATTAAATAGTTCCAAATTTGAATATAATTTTAATTCTTTATTATGGAGATCTACCCCATCCCCTGGCTTTTTTATTATAATTTTTTTTTAAACAGTTATTATCTGTTATATTATTCTCAGTCTCATACGCAATATGCTCTTCAGAAAACTGAGCACTCGAATTAAACCTTATCTACTCATGGGGTACCAGTGTTCCTATGGCAACTAGTGACACAATGCAGCAAAATACTCAGCATTAGGTTAAGTGTCTTTAATATACTAGAAATGCTTATGAATACTGAACCTGACTGAAGCTTGGTATCTTAGAGGACTGAAGCTTATACAGTCATGTATAAACCCATCAGCCATAACATTTAAAATCATTAACTTTAGGTTTTGGGTTATACTTGGGGCCTCTGGGAGTGTTCTCTGGTGTTTGGCATCAGATCCTTTGGATGCTGTGGGTTGTAAAATTGGGTCTCCATGGATCCGACTTGTTTCTGGGATCTGGAGAGTTTAGAAGCCGGGGCTCGTTGCCTGATGGACCACATGCACAATGAGCTGTAGTGCACTGGGTATTCTGGTGCCTTTTTATCCTGGCAAGCACTGACTTTTTACTGGCGATTTGTTCTCCAATGGCTTTTCTTTGGGATTGGACCAGACGAGCTGGCCAATATAGTTGGTGATCCATGTTGTTCAGTTCACCTGTCATCAGAACATGCTGTTTACCTTCAAACATTATAAAGATAGACTTTTCAGCCCTAAAAACAGTGTAGTGTGTACTCTACTGAGGCTTGTGAGTCCATACTGTGGCTCTATTTCTTAATCTGGAACTGACCTATGGGCTCGTGATCTGGAAGTGTGATTTGGAAGTCCCTGGAGGAGGCACTAAAAGATCAGTCTAAAGACCTGAAAGCTGAAGAGGTGCTTAGTTTAGTAGCAAAGGAATGAAGGAATGGAGATCTTGTTTTCTGTGTGAGATTGCTCAATTATCACGGTGTTCTTGAATGGCTCTCTCTTTCTGTTCAAGGGCTCCATTGGGTAGCATGGATAATAAGGTATGTCTTCCATGGGTTGAAGGCTTGTTTAATATCTGCAGGTCGGAAATTGAGACCCTATCCAATCTGGTTAAGAGATGGCATTGTCTCGATGGTAAAAGGAAAGAAAAAGAGGCCAGTGAAATTATACCAGACAAGCATTTGAGATAGTAGTGCTTTAGCCCCTGATAAACAAACCTAAGGCAATTAAGGCAAGGAAAATGCCCTTTCACATCTAGGAGGAAGAAAATCTTAGGTGTAATTAAGGTTTGACAGGGGAAGCTCATTCCAGTAACAATAAACAGACCATTGGGGTGTGTATTCTGCAGTTTGCTTATAGCTCCATTCTGAGAGTTCCTCCTTAGTGTTAGTACTGGGAAGAATCAACACAGTGGCATTAAGCCCACTAGTGAATTCCAATTGTAAATAAAAATGTCTATATTTAACAGTTGCGAACTCCACAAGCAATAAGCAGTAGCTATATATTAACACCAAACTCTTTTCTTAAAATTGAGAACATTAAAAAATTTAAAGCACTTACTGTAAATGAAAACTATCTATTAGACACGATGCTACAGTGTGGTGATTCATGTATCCCAATTTTATAAAAAAAAATTTCTGGTAACAGACCAGAATTGGCTGGTTTTGAGTTTGATTGGCCTTGACCGGTGATCATATAAACATCATTCAGATCATATAAATGATTCGAAACACATTTTTATGGTGTTATATTATCAAAAATCGTGCGTGTTAAAAGCATACAATCTGACTTTTTATGCAAATTCTGTGAACGAATTTAGCTCAAATCCAGTCATTACACACGCATACACCAGCCTCAGAACACTCACTCACTCATCATCTATTCCGCTTTATCCTGTATTTAGGGTCACGGGAGGCCAGGAGCCTATCCCAGGAGACTTACGGTACGAGGCGGGGTACACCCTGGACAGGGTGCCAATCCATCGCAGGGCAAGCCTCAGAACACTGAAAAAAAGATACCCCTGATTGGCTGGAGAGCCGTGATTAATGTGGGAGCACTAAGTACCTCTCACCGCTCCCCTCTGAGAGAGTTCGGCCAATCAGCTCTCTCTAGGCCTCTGGCTGGTTACAACATCCGAGAGGTTACAGCATCACCCGGGAATCAAACTCACAATCTCCGGATGATAGGGCGAGCTCTTTGCCACTTGGAGGTGTATACACCACAGTGTCATCCTGTGTCAATTTATCTAAATTATATAAATGTTAAACTCTTGTATTTAAAGTTTAAAATTTTACATGTTACAAGGAATGGGATACATTTTCTTAATGATTAATGATTCTATACTGATATTTATAGAATTGTCACCTAGATATTGTAATAATATCATATCGGGAGGTGACTGGTAATTCCAATACCCTCTATCCATGCTGTTTACTAGGAAAATGTGCATTTTTTACATTGCCACTGGCTGTCCTTTTTCCATAAACAAGCAGAACGAGCCCCTGTTTCCTTGTGGAACTCGTAGAAGAAAGATTGTAGTAGCCCACAGGAAAAAAGAGCTGAAGTTGAGAAAAACTAAAATGATAAAAAAAAAGTTGCTGATGGATACATTAGAGGGATATGCAACCCCCGAGCCACCTTGGCAGGAGGAGCTTCAGTGGGAGAGAGAAGGTATCTGGAATGGTTCAATGGGAGAGAGGACTCCTGCTGAGCTTGAGAGAGAGAGAGAGAGAAAGAGAGAGGGGGGGGGGTGCCTCTTCAATACTTCATGTGGAGTGTGGAGAAAGATGTCTGCACTGCTTCAGAGAGAGAATGAGAGTGTGTCTGTGAGACTTCAGAGGAGGAGGAGTGAGTACATAATGCTCCGGGGAAAGGAACTGAGATCCTGGATGCTTTGAGAGACAGCAGGCCAGCCGGTCTTGTGAGACAGAAATGGCTGTGATCTTTGAGAGACAGAAGGGCAGAGAGTTGCTCTCCGTCTCTCGGTTCTCGCCTTACTGTGTTCTTCTGCCAGCAAAAAGATCTCCTGCTCCAATTTAATTAGACAGGCCTATCTTGCTGCTAAAATAACCTCTCCTTCTCCTGCTCTTTCATAACCATTTCAGTAGCTGTTCAGCATTTTAATTGGTAATTAAATATAGAATTTCACTATTTTACACATAAGCTCTTTCTATAATATTAGTTCATGTACATTTGATAATGATTGTTGACCCCCCAGGGGCAGGATCTCAGGTTTTTCCCTATGAAGGGATAGAATAGTGTCTGACAGTTAACTCATGTTAGACATCTTGCAAACCATCTGTGACTGATTTTATTATACTTTGGGGAAATTTCGAGGCATGCACTGACTACAAATATCCTTTCCAGAAAGTGGACCAGTAGGTAACCACTTTCATAATTGCCATAACCGGGGCTTTCTGAGAATGGCGCTGGGTCGGGTGATATCTTGTGCATACCAATATAATACTTGTAGCAGTTTCTTCCAAAGCCTTTCATTTTAATGTGCTTACAGTATATGGAGTGCTTCAGCACTTTAAAACAAGGATTGTTTGCCACTTGAGGTAATCTCAGTAAACAGACAATAGCTCTTCTTAGGCATTTTTTTAGTTTTCAGATGCATTTTAACATGCCACCCTTTAGCAGCATAACTGCCTCATGTTTTTTGGTTCTCACAGCAGAGGGAAACGTTCATCTGCAATTGTATGCTAGCATTCAAGTCAAACCAGGACTGTTGAGTGTTGAAAATAACAAAATCCAGATAATAACTAATTTTATTTCTCTATACAATCCCCTGGGACACTTATGCACTGATCCTAGTGTTTCATTAGTGCTTGAATAACATCATGAAGGTTTTCTTAGTATGCCATTAGTATTAGTATTCCATGCACCATGTGGCGGATATTAATTGAAGCACAACACATTTATTTAAATTCTTAAATCGTGCTTGTGGGATTCCGCGGCACTGCTCAAGTGCTGTCTTTCGCGGCGAAAAGCACGCATTCTTAATGGCGACATCTGTACTGCCTTCTTTAAAATGTCTACAACATTCAAATGCTTTAATGGCTAGAGTCTCATCACTGTACTGTGCAGGAAGAAATCAGTTTTAGTCCTTCATTTGCCAGTAATGTCATCACAAGTCCCAGTTTGACGTGACTTTGCTTAGACAGGTACTTCCATAAAAAGAACAAAAAATAAAGTTTATCTCGGACTGATTATGCAGCCAATGTGATAGCACTGCCTCAGTGCCATATTGTAAAGAATCCTAAGCTATTGTATTGTCTGAGATTTTTTTTTTCCTCAGGTCTTTTTCCTTTCTGAAAACCCATTTACATGCCAAAACCCATTTACATGAATTGCATTGTGGCAACAGATCATACTGTAGATGAATACCTGAAGAGTGGCTCAGCAGCAATTTGTAGCAATAGTATCTTTTTTTTAGAAAAGAACCAAAGTGCCTCACATTACCTGTGTGTACTTTGATGACTGAATCTTTTTTGTCAAGGAATGTCTAAAGAACCATCTTATCCATTATATGTCCAAGGTCAGTATCATGTAATTAAAGCTAGAGCCAACCCAGGACCCTACCGTATCCTCAGCACTCTTTTTCTCCATCTCAGTTCCATTAAAATTATATAGAACCTATGCTTTAATCTGATAATTATTTTTCAATCCTACTTCTAAATCAATGTTTTTGTTCAGTGATTTTGTTTTCTACATCCTAGAATAATACTGAAGATTTTAGAACTATGTAAAGTATGTAATTTGAATCATACAACATACATTTTAGTCTCAAAAAACACCACGATTTTGTAAGTATGCATTAAGTCATGCTTGGAAACTTAAGAACATTTCAGGCCAGAATAATATTTTTTATACCAATAACCTCCCAATAGAACATCTCACATGAATGAGATGGAACATTTCATAGAACAAAGACATAATTTTGTTGTGCATGAAGTAGCATTTTTTTGTTTACTTTTCACAGACAACAGAAAAGCCTCTGACATCACAATGCAGCTTTTTGGAATGTCAAACAAAAACATTGGCAGACCAACTTTATTTCAGCTTATGCAGTTCATTACATTTTAAAGGGCAAAAATTACTAAACACAATGAGTACAAGGACAATGTGTGGAGACGGATGGCCAAAGAATTCTGTTATGACTATTATCTGGAAATTATATTTAAAACATACAACAGTGTATTAGATCATTGTTATTGTACATTATCATCTGTTAGTGTATAGTCTATTGGGAGTGTACACAAATTAAAGTAGACCCTTTACAGATTCAAATGATGTATTATACTTATGATGTGTGAGCGCTACCACCAGTCCTGTGTCATGACAACAGTAAAGAATCCTGAGACCATTCATGTGTTTGGTTGCTTCTCAACCAAAGGAGTGGGCTCACTCACAATTTTGACTAAGAACACAGCCATGACTGAACAAGGAATGGGACAAAAACATCCTCAGAGAGCAACTTCTCCCAACCATCCAACAATTTGGTGATGAACAATGCTTTTTCCAGCATGATGGAACACCTTGCCATAAGTTAAAAGTAAGTGACTCAGGGAACAAAACATCAAAATTGTGGGTCCATGAACAGGAAACTTCACAGACCTTGTGGAGATCTTGGTCAATCTTGTGGTGGTCAATCCACAGAACTTGTGGTCAATCAAAAAAATGACAGATTCCAACAGACAAACTCAAACTAAGAATTGATTGTGTAAGAATGAGTTGCCATCAGTCAGGATGTGGCCGAGAAATTGATTGACAGCATGCCAGGGCTAATTACAGAGGTCATGAAAAAGAAGGGTTAACACTACAAATATTGACTCTCTGGTCAATCCTATATGAGGAATCTCTCAGGAGGGTGAGGTTTCTTTTGCACCTGTATTCTCAAAGTTATGTTATTTTTTTATTTTAATAGTTATTTTTATACACATTGTTTGAATCTTTCCTTGTTTGTTCTTTAGATTCACTATACAGAATCAGCACTATACCTTCACCTGAAGGACAAACATTTCAGGGGAAAATGTAAAAATCTTGCAGGAATATGAGAAAGAAAGAGGCCATCTGTGTACAGATAGAAAATCCTTTTTTCAGCAAAGGCAGAGGTCTCCAATTTGTCATTCTGCCATTTCATCCAGAAAGATAAAGACTTCTTCTCAGGTCCACCAGGAAAGCCACACTTAAGGTCTCCCTCAATTATCTGTGGTCATGACATCTCAGTGTAACGACACATCCTATTGCTGGTCTTCTTAACACCTCTCAATCCAACTCTCACCTTCTCGATTGTTTCTACCTAATGAGAATGATTTCCAGTTGAAATCAATCAATGTCCAGAGAATCTCATCCGGATGACTGGGACTCAATCATGAGAATTTGGCCTGATGATAAATCTGATTAAAAACTGATGACCACTGTCCATGGTTGGGGGTTCAAATCTTGCTTCTGGTCTCTGTGTGTGTAGTTTGCATGTTCCCCTGAGCTAGGTGGGTTTTCTTTTGTTACTTCAGTTTTCTTCCTCAGTCCAGAGATTGGTGCTTTCAATTTGGTTGTAATGTATAATTGGGTGTGTGACTGTGTGCTTGTTCCCTGTGATGGGTTGGCAGCCTTGTGATAGTTTCCAGGTCCCTCATACCCACAAGATGGGTGGTGTAGAAGATGAATGGATAACCTCCCTATAGAACATTCTATCTCAACAACAGAATTTCATTGTATGAAAGGTGGCATTTATTCTCTTTGCCCCAGATCAATTTGGCCAACAAAAATGTCTCTGACCAATCAGAATGCGACTGTTTGGAATGTCAAGCAGAAATGTCCAACATGGTAGACTTATTTAGTAACCTTGTTATCTTATGCCATTTATTATTATATAAAAAGACAACAATTAAATGAACACAATGAGTAAAAGGACAATGTGTGGAGACATATAGCCAAAGAGCTTTGTTATGACCTTATAATCTGGGGATTATTTTTAAAACATACCACAGTCTGCTGGATAATTGCTATGATCTCTTAGCTAAAATTTTTCTTCTGTTTATTCTTGTGTTATATGTTTATTCTACTGTGTTATCTTCCTTTTTTTTTTAAATCACTGTCTCTGAGAGTTTCCAATGCGCTCATACTGTTGGCATGTGTACAATTGTCAAATAAAGTCTCTTAAATCACTTGACTCTTATTACAAAATCAATATGTTTATACCTTACTCTGTAGTTTTAAATATTTTTGTATTTAATTCTTCTACTACTGTACGTGGGCTTTGTTTATATCTGCGCAGCTGTGCTGGTTTCTTATGTGTGGGTTATCAGTCGGTCAGTCCGTGAGTAGTATCTCTAGTTGTAACAGCTTAATGAAATGACTCATCCTATTGCTTGTCCTCTTAACAACATTCACTCCTACTGTACTCTCACCTTCTCAATTGTTTTTTTCCTAACAAGAAAGATGCCCAGTTGATGTGACTCAACTTCCAGATAGCCTCAAATGGTTGACTGGGACTAGTTTTTACATTAGGGATGTGGGATCGGTTCCGAGACCCCAAAGTTTTATTTTGATCAGTAAGAGCACAATCGTTCCAGGCTCGGAAACGTTCCCAGAGTCTGCTTTAACAAACCATCTCAATCTCACTACAGCACACTCGACCACAGATCGAATGAGATATGGAAACCAATCATAATGGAGGCTAATACGTAGTCCCCAACTTCAGAACGAGTTCCATTTCAGAAGCACGTTCGTAAGTCCAGTTTGTTCATAAGTCCGACAAAGTCTTACACGCCTTTGACACAAATATACAATGTAAAGCATAAAAATCCACTTGACTAATTCTGTCCCCTTTTCCCATACTGCCATCACTGGCAAATAAACGTGTTCGGACCTAAGGAAATGATTCTCACACGAATGTTACAGTGTTGTCTTTAAACCAGTGTCTTTAAATCGTGAGGGGAATTCCGGATGCCTTTTTGTCTCAGAGCTGTTTTCCAGTGTATTTGACTGTAAACTATTAAAATATTTAAAATATTAAACTATTATTACATATTAAATACTATGTAAAATATTCCTCATCATGACAGCTTTACA
This sequence comes from Clarias magur, assembly GCA_013621035.1. NCBI lineage: Eukaryota > Metazoa > Chordata > Actinopteri > Siluriformes > Clariidae > Clarias > Clarias magur. Next base: position 4,779,160 of record QNUK01000007.1, on the reverse strand, counting down.
GTACAGACATTTTCTATCCTCATGCTCCCGGACTGATTCATTGAAACCGGTAAGCCCGACTCATTTCTCCCGCACCCCACATGTGCACACATACAATCTACAGAACATTTTATACATTTACTTACACACTGAAAATATTGTATGTAATTGCAAATATTCGTAAATGGTGCCTTGCAGTTATATTTTTTGTATAATACATGTGAGCAATTTTTGTGATTGAACCAGAAGTAGAACCATGGTCCATTCATATTTGTGGGACTACCTGTACTGGAATTATATTGCTGTTTAGACATGATGTCAACAGTGCCATCAGTCTCCTTCAACATCTCAGTACACCAATCTCACCCTCTTACCTACAGAGCCATAGCTGATGAAGTAAGAATGCATGAAAGAGTGTCTTTCTTTTTATACAGAAATAGCAATAATATTATGCATACAGTAGCATGAAAGTTACAGCAGTGCATAATGTTAATGTGCCAATGTTAAAAAAAGTTTCATTATGGGTTAAATAATATGATACCTGTGTTATACTGGATGACATTATCAGTTAGTGGAGCACATTTTTATATTCACTAATATTACTCTTTCGGAATGTTCACAGGGCTGGCATACAGTACATCTGTGCAATAAATCATTAGTCAAGGTCCCAGGTCAAAAGGTTGGATGTCTACTAAAGGATAAATCAGTACTGCAATCAGGCAGCTGGTCATGTGACTCTTGAGGTCATGAATTGATGTCCTGCTTCAACACGAGGTTTGATCTTGTTAAATATGGCACAGTGTAAGATTCCAGTGCATTAACAATAGGATCCACCAACCAAGCCAGAGTTCAATTTAATTGAACTTAATTCCGTTTTATTTGTATACCTCGTTCAATACTAGGCATTCCCACCAACAAACGAGCTCACATACTGTTGATAAATCAAAGCAAGGTAAAAAAAAAAAAAAATCTCTGAGATGACATGAGGTAGATATCTTCATACTCGAGGAACCAGACTCAAGAGTGACTGCAGAAATGACTGTTCCACAAATGTATACTACTGCATAGTGTCATGGAGGATGAGAGCATCATTGTGAAGCTACAATTGACATTATTTGCTAAAGCAAGAGAAAGTATTAGATTTATATTTATTTGGTTGAGTGTAATATTTCAGATATACATATAATTGAGACCACAGAAGTAGCCGCTAATAAGTCCCAGGTCATTTCATTTTTGCCAAGCTTTTCATTTCTTAATTCAGTAAGGACATTTGCTTTTTTCAGCACACTGAGGTATGAACACAGTCTCTCAGATACAGATCACTGGTTAACCCCTAGAGAGTATATTTATTAAACGGTGCATGCGCATCTACAAGTGGAGTCATGGTCTGACAATGAGCTGTCGTGTCTATATAGTAAGATAATAAAAAAAGGGGTGAAACCCTTCATTTTCTGATCAACAATGGGAAATCGACCTGAACTGAGCACAAAAGGGCACAAGTACAAAGCGTGAACAAGAATAAAAAAGGGAATATTTGAGAATGTGCATGGTTCACGAAATGCCCAAATTTCATGCAGTTATTGGCACTGGAACTAATGTGCAGCTAATTTGAAATTTTATTATAGCGGGAGTTTAATGGAGAAGCGATAATTGTTTATGCCCGGTCTAGGCAGCTACAGGAGGCTGAGTGGTGTGCTCACACACACACACAGCTGGCTCAGAATGATTGACGTGATTGAGAGAATAAGCACAACCAAAACAGGAGTATTTGCTCAGGAGGAAGGATCTTACAATGCAGGAAACCATGAACAGCTTAGACTCAGAGAGCACAGGCATGATGGAGCTCAGAGATATCAATGACCCTTCATTCAACTGCCAGATAAATGAGTAATAACAAAAGAATATCAGGATGAAAGCACGAACAACTGAGCTATTTCTCTGTCAAGGAACTCCTACAATTCGACAAAACTCAACTTTGTTCATAAAGTGCTTTTAACAATGGTCATTGTCAAGTAGCGTTACAGAATAAAAAAAATAAATAGGGAAATTAATATGAAATGTGTGAAAAAATGTGTATGAATCAAAAATTATCAGATTGTCCCTGAGGGTTATGATGGCAAAGAAAAACTCCCTGAGATGACAATAGGAAAAAAACTTTAGAGGAACCAGACTCAACAGGAAATCCATTCTCATTTGGGTGATATCGTCTGCAGTCGATCTGCAGTCATCCTGTGTGTTATACAGTACAGTAGGAGGATGGAACTTTAGTATAACAGGAGATGTGTTTAAGTTAATATGGAATCCAGGTCATTTTCGGAGGCTCAGGTACAAAACTGTATGAGGGAATTTCAGTCCTGAACTATTAAGCGACTACAGTCACAAGTCATCATAGAACTGCTGTCTGCATCAAGCAGTCCAAGACTGTCTTCATGATTAAGTGGAACCGTCCCCAGTCACCACACGCATTCCAAGCAGACCACAACATGAGATATTTAGAACTCACAATTTAGGATTTAGGCCACCACAACTTACTCCACATATAAAGTACAATACATTTTTAGCAAAACATCCTCCAGATTAGAGAGCTTCTTACTGGAAGAGATAATGAAGAGAGTTCTTGGGTTGGGGAATTGTTATTTCTTGTGCCATATTTTTTTTATACAGCTCTGCAGAGACCAGAGCATATGGTTTGCTTTTCAGATAATACTCAACTAATATAGTGAGAAATCGTTATGTGATCATGCATGCTGAATAGACCCATAATATTAGGCCACAAGAGATGTGAAGAGTTGGATGAGCTGCCTCAATGATGTATAAGAGGACAAATGCTTCCACGGATACTTTGAAGGTAACTTTACCTAACATACGAGAGAGACTCTTGTTCTTCAGAGAATAAAGTTGTCAGGGATTACCCCTAGAGGGCGACAAAGCGCCCAGAGAGTTCCTTGTGTTTTTCATGTTTTCTTTGTGTTCTTTGTGTGAAGGACTCTAATCCCCAGAATGCACCTCAGTCAGGTGATGTGGCGCTCACCTGAACTGAGTTTGCTAATTAGTGTGATTATAAATGTTCCTGAGTTCTGTGTTGTCCTTGTCTTGCATCTGTTCGTCTAGGGTTACTGTTTGTCTGGTATGTTCATTATAGCTCAGTGTTCTCCTTGTTCTCTGTGTTCTTCCTGGTTCTGTGTTCTTCCTGGTTCTGTGTTCTTCCTGGTTCTATGTTCTCCTTGGTTCTATGTTCCTGGCTCTGTGTTCCTAGCTCCGTGTTCTCCTAGGCTCTGTGTTCTCCTGGTTTGTCTATCTCCTAGTCTGTCTGTCTGTCTCCTAGCCTGTCTGTCTTTCAGTCTGTTTGTAATGTCTAGTTCAGTGTAGCTCCATGTTTAGTTTATCCTGGTTTAAGTTCATGTTCTGTTCTGTTTGTTCCCTGTTTTTGTTATCATTAAAATCCTTTGATCACTTCCACCTCTGCTATCATGTCTCTCTTTCGTCCGGCAAGCAGTAACCGTGACAAAAGTATGATTATTATTATTATTTTCCTTTCCTTTGGTCTTTATCATTTTATCATGAAATCTTTCTGGTTTGATCTAGAATGTGTGTGGACCATATTTGAAAGGGTGTGGACATCTCATGCAACCCTCTTGTAGTGTAGTTTATATGGTGATCAGTGACACGACCACTATTCACTCTGTATTTATTTTGGTGTTGGCCAGAAACTTGGTTTCTTTGTTCTGGGAATAAAGCATAGAACTTTCAACATGTATTAGATTTCTCCCCTTCTCCCCTGAAGTCATCAAGCATATAATCAAAACATTCGATTAGCGATTCATTCATTAAATCATAAACTTAACCTTATTATTAGCCAACAAAGGACTTAAGCTACACTGTTCTCTGAAGCCTACAATTAGCACCTATTAGGTTTATGTGCCTCTAATTTTAAATTCACCATGGCTGAAAGTCTCAACTGTCTCCAGCGTTTAGGAATAAAATAGAGGAACATTTTGTCTGCAAGTGTCCATCACGATTCACATACTGTAGTGCAACAGTGATGGAGGGGGCCATATGGGAAAGGTGGATGAGATGTGAGAAGGGTTAACAGAAGAGAACCTACTGTGAGTGTATATCAGACATCTCATTGATTTGCATTGACTCAATTTGCTAAGCCAAGATTACAAAGGAGACATTCCATCACCTATTTGATTTTAAAGCCACTAATAGACCGTCCTCTCATTTGTTTGTTGTAACGTGGTACTTCAGATATTACCATGTTAGGCACCATAGGACTTTGTAGAGCATGGTATTCTAGTGGGTACTGTGATAGTATTATAGTTATGAATAAAGAGCATTACCAGTCCTGTGTCATGCCAAGATTAAAGTATCCTAAGATCTTTCATGTGTTGGGTCGCTTTTCAGCCAAGGCAGAGGGCTCACTCACAATTTTGACTAAGAACACAGCCATAAATAAAGAATGGTACAAGAACATTATCCCATCTTCTCCCAACCATTTAATAATAGTCTCGTGACAATGACTTTTCCAGCATGATGGAGAACCTCATAATACAGTAAGACAAAAGTGATAACAAGTGGAACAAAACGTTGCAATTTTGGGTCCATGGACAGGAAACTGCCCAGACCTTGAACCCATTTTGAATTTTCAATTCAATTTAATTTTTTTTTTTAGCACTTTTAACAGTTGTCATTGTCGCAAAGCAGCTTTACACAATCAAAAGAATTATTTAAGTTTGTATGGAATGTGAATGTGTATGAATCAAAAATGGTCAGATCGTCCCTGATGAGAGAACCAAGGGCGACAGTGGCAAGAAAAAATTGCCTGAGATGGCAGAAAGCAGGAATTGATCTGCATTCATACTGTGTGTTAGGTGGCAGGCAGTTTAGTATAACAGCTGTTAACAGATGTTAATTGATGTTAATATGGAGTCCAGGTAGTTATTCGAGGCACTGGGAGACTTGTAGGAAATTCCACTCCTGAACTATTGAGCGACTGTAGCGAAGTCCGCAGAGACAGCTGTCAACATCAGTCGAGGCCAGAACAAAAAGCTTGGTTAAATAAATAGGTTTTTAGTCTCACTGAGACTGTGACTGAGTCCCGAACACTATTTGGAAGACTATTCCATAACTTTGGGGCTTTGTAAGAAAAAGCTCTGCCCCCTGCTGTAGTTTTAATAATAATACGTGGTACTGACAAGCAGCCTGCATCCTATGATCGAAGTAGGCGTGTGCTTCAAATGAAAGACTAGAATCTATAATCACACCAAGGTCTTTTACTGTTGCACTAGATAGAACAGAAGGGCTAATTTAAAATTACAGTGTGATCTAAAATTTAGCTTCTAGCTGCATGCGGTCCTATGACTAAAACTTAGAAGGATGTTAATTAGCATCCAGTCTCTTATATCTTTTATGCATTGCTCAACTTTAGCAAGCTGGTTTCTCTCATCTGGTTTTGCTGAGACGTATAACTGTGTGTCGTCAGCATAACAGTGAAAATTAATATCATGCTTACTCATTATGTTGCCCAAAGGAAGCATGTAATGGGAAAAAAGCTGTGGGCCTAAAAAACATGAAATACTTGTAATTATACTTCAGTATATCATATTAATATCTGACAAAAAGATCTTTAAAAAAAACTTGAAACTTTGTGAAAATTAAACAAACCCACAGACCCACAGGTTTCCAGTCAGGCAGGCCCGCGGCCACCCTCACATGCAGTTGCTAGGCAATGCCGCCATGATGGCAATCAGCGGGATGCAAGACACCTGGATGCATGTCTATATAGGCCCCCAACACAAAGCAACAGACATTTGGACATTTAGGTAGCACCAGGTCTAAAAGCATTGCTCCGGTATAGAGAAGAAAAGAAAAGAGAAAAAGTTTAATGAAAAGAAAAGAGAAAAAATAAATAAAAAGAAAAGAGAGAAAAGATAAAACTAAAGACAATAGACCCTGTCTTGAGGGGACTGGAGACTTCTTGGTTGTATTTATGTTGGATGTTCGTCTTTTGTTTCGTTAGTGATTGTGTGTTCAATTAATAAACCCACGTTATCTCCAAATGACAATGTGCACACTTTCGGGAGGCTATCACTCCCACAGCTCATACACACAGCTTCCCTATGATGCCCTGCATCGGGGCTCTGTATAAAAACACCCAGGACATCATAACAATGTAGGTTAAATGTCTGGAAAATGCATCCCCCATGCAGCGCCGTGGAAAGTGAAAAACTTGTTTGGGTCTAAAAAAAACTTATTCTAAGTAATTCTAACCCCTATTTAAGCCTTTCTCTACCTCTTGCCACAACGTTGAAAGCACACAATTGTCTAGAACGTTTTTGTTCACAAACCAAGAATGATGACATGGTTCACCAAGGTTGGAGTGGATGAAATCAAGTGGGTTGCACATATTTTTGCCCTTGACCCCACTGAACACATTTGGGATGAACTGATATTGATTCATAGTACTGATCTAATCCCTGGTCTCAATCCCAACAACACTGTATGACATATGGTTGAATGAACAAATCCTTATAACTCAATCTGGGGGCAGGGGGAGTTGGAATTGACCTAGTCCGTGTTAGTGTGATGGTCATGTGTTCATGTACTCCTGGCCGTAAAATGAATTTCTGATTCTATGGATATTCTTGTTGAAGATTCTTGTTGAATCTTCAGACTTGGGGAGAACTTAGTGAGAAGTTTCCAGGGAAAGATGACTGTATGACTGCACACCTGATTGAAATGGAGGGCAAATATACATGTATGTATGAAGGGTGTTCGGGTCAAACCTGGATTTTGCAAAGGGTACAGAACACTGTTATGAGAGTAAACCTCTTTATTTATAATCCCCTGCTACACTATTGCACTTATCCAAGCATTTCACTAGTGTTTAAACAGCCTCAAGGTTAAACATATATTTTTCAAGAGCCATGATCGGACTGCCTGACTCTGGCCTCCCAGGAACTCCTTTAATGACCCAATCAGGTAGGAATGGCTTAGACCTGGGTAAAGACTATATATGGAATGTGGCAATAACTCCCAGACGAGTTCCTGTAATGTGCAAGTGGTGAATGATTGTCTGCACAGTTGCCACAAACAGATGCATCTCTTCTGCAAGTTCACCCCAAATTATCCATGGATTTTCAAGTGCTCTCAGCCACCAGGATTGTCATTCACAGACATACAGCCTTCTTTAAAATGTTTGTACCATTCAAATGTTTTACTGCAGCGCAGCTAAGAGTCTTACCATCGAACTGTGCTTGAAATATTCTGTAAATGTCAATCAGATTTATCTCTTCATTCAAATGGAATGATTGATATAGTTCTTGTAATACAGTAGAACTAGTATCTGATGGGTATTCAGTATTCATATTGCTGGAAAAAAAAGACAGTTAAAGAGAGACAAATATCCTGTTTTGAAGAAAGCGATTAAGTAAAGCATCTTTTAAGATGCGTACGCCTTACCTTTTGAAATCTGCAATAACATTCAATAGGAGCCAGATAGATATTGTTCATTTTTGTCTGGGGGGGAATGCTGTGTTGATGAGACGTGATGAATTCCTTATTCTATGGTTTGTACTCTTCGCTGCTTCCCAAGGCAGTGATCAAGCTCTGTTTGTGGCATCCAAATGCAAACCAATTTCGGTAGTCAATAGTTTCTCATTTTCTCATGTCACCAAAGGTTGTGAATAGCTTTTTAAAAATTTATGAAAGAAAAATTGCTGAGGAAGAAAATTGTGCGGAAAACGCCTTCCCCTTCCCCCCCCTCAAGAATATGCACTCGGGTTGCTTTATTATAGGAAATCACATGCTGTAGAGTAGCAATTTATTCATACTGTAGCTGTGAATTGGTTGTGAATACAGCCATTATTCGGTATCATTATGAGGATAAACGCTTTAATGTTTTAATCAGGCACTCAAGCAGCAGCTCTCACCACAACAGGTATAAAGAGAAATAAACTCAAATGATAGCCTTGAATAATACGTTTTTTTTTTAAACAGTTAGTAATAAATTGCCTGACTGGCATCCACTAGACTGCTACAGGCTTATATTGACATCACCTTCATGACTATTCATTCTCCAAACTTCTAAATGTTTCATGGCATTTCTACGACTACATAATGTGGCTTAAACATCCACTGTCTGGGCCAAAAAATAATCACACACTAAATTTCACTTAATTACTTTTAGCTATGATTTACAGCAGACAATGTGGTGGCCAATTTATCTACAAGATGAACAATTTAAGTCAATATAAAATGTACATGTACCTGTTTCATCAGAGAAGAAAGACTCCATAGATGTGATAATCTGGTCATTCAAGTCATCAGCTGATGTATTTTTTTTTCTAGACCTGATCAGCTGAAGCAACCCCAGTTTTCTTCCCTTCTTACTCTAACACGCTCATCTTTCTGGGATAGGGTCAATCTGAACTCATCGGACCGCATGGTCTTTTTCCATCTCGCCAAAGTCCAATCTTGTTTTTCGTTCTAATTAGTCTCACTAACAAGTGATTTTCTTATGGACACAGAGCTGTTTAGTCATATTCCTGAGTTCTCATCACCTTGTGTCCATATGGAAATACTTTCACCATCAAACATAGCTCCAGCATGTTTTTTTTTACTGTAGAATTTGTGCCATGCATTTTTGACCAAGCATTTAAGTCATCTCCATTCATTCAAGTTTTGAAAATGTTTTCTTAACTCAGTTCCAGTAATTTGACTTAACTCAGTTCCAGCCCGGTAATTTGAAACTTTTGAAATGGCAACATTTTATGGCTAGGCATTGCATAATTCAAACTATAAGTAGCCTATATTATTAATGTTATATGATTTTTCTTCTCTACTATTGGATTATCAGGGCAATTTATCCATATCCAGTGGTGTGAAAACGGTTTGCCCCCCAACAATTCTGCAAAGATGAGTGAGCCAAAATTCCTCCACAGCACTAACAAACTCATTACAAGTTGTCAAACACTTAGATAGCAGTTGTTTCTGCTCAGGGTGGCCCAACAAGTTATTACGTTTAGGGACAAACACTGTTTCACAAAGGGCTATGTAGTTTTGGATTTTGTTTTCCCTTAATAATGAAAAACATACATTTAACTGCATGATGTGTTTTACTTGTTTAATCTTTGATTTATATTTAAATTAGTTTGATGATCTGAGTGACAAATATGCAAAGTATGGGGGCAAATACTTTTTCACACCACTGTACTGTATGCAGCAAATACTGTGTGTGAGTGTATATATATTTATTTATAATATTAATACTATGTGTAGTGAGGTGGAAGTGACTAGTTACATTAAAAGGTGTCTACAGTATATGCACTAATCATGCTTAATATGAACAATTACATTTTTATTCACTTCAACAAAATGCATATGTTGAAAAATCACAATTTAATAATGAGCAACCAGGCTTAGAATGACTTAATTAAGGGTTGGAAGGGTTTAGTTTAATGTTCATTAATCAAGATTTAATTTCAATGGACTGAAGGCAACATTCGTTCTGCAGAATCATCAAGCACCACAGCTGACTCAAAAGAGGGCATCCAAGGGCAGCATTGTGAGGGATATTATTGAACCACAGATGGAAAATGGCTTTTTGCACTAAATTTACAAGGAGTGTGACTTAGTGTTCTCAGAGCTAACATTTCCTCTGAGATCATTTAATCTCACAGAATTTTATTGGCCTCTAGCTAAGAAGGGTATATATCACCAATCAGACATATAATTACAATGCAAATCATTAAGCCCAGGATTGTCCCCTCTGGACATGACTCCACAAGACGTCTAGTGGTGTGCTGTGGTGTCTGGCACCAGGTTGTTGGCAACGAATCCTTTTTGTGCTGCGGGTTGTGGTGTGGGGCCTCTGTGGATCAGACTTGTTTATCCGGTGCATCCCATGGGTGCTCGATCTGACTGGGATCCAGGGAATTTGGAGGCCGGGGTGGCGGCATTGGGCTCTTTGTCTGCTGCTATTCTGGGTTGTAGAGTTCAGCTACTAAATTGGCATTTAGCGCACCAACTGAACCAAAGATTTTTTTTTTTACAAAATAATTGTTTGATCAATCCTGTTAACACATTGCAAGATGTAAGCCCACACACAGAGAATATCTTTGACTTCTTTTCACTTGAATAAAAGGGAATTAGATGGCAAAGGAAGCTACAGGTACCGGTAAAAATGCTTTATTTAAAGTAATTTTCTCAAGGCAAAAACTTAATGATTAACCAGGGGAAAAAAATGAACCAGATGTACAATTCAATAATAAGATTATGAGAATATGTCTTGCAAATGCTCTATGCTGAACAATTGTACTTCAAATTGTGTGCAAGTTTGGAAAATTAATTACTGTAATGGGGTTTGAAAATATCTAGGTATGAAATGACTATGAATATATTTGCATGATCAGCAAGATGGTGACTATGATTGTCACGAAGTTCATGTGTTAAATGTTATAGTCCACACCTTTTAAAGCAGATCTGGAACTGTGGTCTCATGGCATCCATGTTTCTAGACCAAAAAAGTTCTAAAAGTTTCAGTGAGGCGCTGAATACAGTGCCAATGTCATAAAGACCTCAATCCTGTTTCATCATGACCATGTCCCTGTACATCAAAACATGTATGTATGTGTGTGTGTGTGTGTGTGTGTGTGTGTGTGTGTGTGTGTGTGTATGTATATATATATATATATATATATATATAAAATATGGAAAAACTTGAATGGCCTGAACCCTGACTGAATCCCCAATAAAAAAAAATGTTGGAATAACCTGGATAAGTGACTGCTCAAAAGACCTTCTCGCCTTACATTTAGTACCTCACTAATACTCTAACAGCTAAATGAGTCCAAACCCCCAGTTACCTTCAAAAATCTAGTGAAATAAAATCGCTGTGTTCCTGACTCTCCTCAAATATGAGCTCTAAAGCCCTCTGACAGCTAAATCGTTTGGCCATACTGAGAGTGCAAGATCCTCTACTGTGAAGCAGACGTATTTATCTCTTTTTGTCCCGTCCCAGTGATTAGCAGGTGTGAGGCATATAGTCAGAGAAAATGTCTGATGTTTAGAATGTTATCAAACAACACTCTAAACTACTGGACATGTGTTAGAAGTTCAAGAGAGATCAAACAGTTCCTTCTGTGCTTTGGTGTGTTTTGATGTGCATATGTATGCTCCGCTGTGTATGCGGGTCAAAATGACCCAAAGACCTTATGAAGGATCTAAGTGTGTGGGGCATAGTAGCAAGGATGTAATTTTTTTTTATTTATTTGTACATGTTTATCACAGAAAATGAGCTAAGGCCATGGAGTTTCAGGCGAAAAGAATATACACTTGTAACATTTTTATTCTTGTAAAAATTAGAAACGGGTCAATTTGACCCGAAGGCCACACAAGGGTTAACAAAAACGAAGCCAAAAAACAAACAAACATGGGTAATACTAAGTATTCACTCACTGCTTCCACAGGATTTAAGAGGGCAAGTTCCAGCCAGGTGCTGCTAATCATCAGCCTTTGATTAATTGATCATCAGCAAACGTGCAGACCTCTACAAGATCTGAAAGTTGGCAGTTTGCTGGTCTCTCTGGTGTTCAGGTTTTAACAAAATACAGAGGAAAAGACATAAGCAATGGTCTTAGAGAAGCAATTGTTGCTGCAAATCAAACAAACAAGCCCTTTCTGAAGCCATTATTTATTTGGAGATCAACATTTACTATGGCCTTTTGAGCATCTAAAAATAAAACATGCATGACTCTCCTTGTTATTTTGTGTAAAAAGTCCATATATATTAGCAGCAGGAGACCCGTGCACTTTGCAGTCATTGAGTTGACCATGATCTCCACTCAACAGGACAATGCCTGACGATGCAACAGGACAATGATCTGAGGCACAACAGTAAATATATATCAGAATGGCTGAAAAAAAGACCCATGATCTTGGAATGGTCTTGTCAAAGTCCAGACCACAACACAACTGAAATGCTGCTGTGGGACCTAAAGAGAGCTGAGCATAAGCAAATGGCCAAGAACTTAAATGAACTGAAGTATTATTGTCAAGAAAAAATGACCAAAATTCCTCCACAATGATGTGAGAAACTTATACGGTCATACAGTATACTGTAGGAAACCAATTACTGCAAGTTATTTCTGCTAAAGGTGGATCTATAAGCTATTGAACTATGGTGGTTCTTGCAGTAGTATTGCCCTTATTTATTTCTATTGCAGGGGGAAAAAAGTTGTTTGTTGCCTCAGGTTATATTTGCCGAATACTGATAATCCATCCATCTACAGTAGAAACCTGAATGTTTCCAAATAGGGACCGTGGAGGCCAATGGTGACCACTGTATTTATTCATTCCCATTTTTACCACCATTTGTAGGACCTCCAGTCAACATTTTACACATGCATTCACACACTATAGGTAATTTGGGAATGCCAGTTCCCGAATTCTAATCTGCATGTCTTTGGACTGTAGAAGGAAACCAAAGTACACTGAGGAAATTCCATGCACACAGACTTGAGGCAGGAATCAAACCCGGACCCTGGAGGTGCAAGGTTAACCAGTAAGCCACCGTGCTGCTAGTACTGATATTGCCAGATGTTTTTTTTTTATGTGTTTACAAAGAAAATAAATAATTTAAAGAGGGAATAGTAACTTTCGCACATAACCGTATATTAAGCATTGGCTAAATACAGTAATTGTTCACTTTTCCCTTTGTTGTATTTCCACCAATGAATGACTGAAAGAGTAATAATGCCCAAGCAATTATAGTACAGTCTGAACCCTTTCAAAATTGCATTTAATTGTAGCCTTTTTTTTTTTGCGCTCATTGTGAGCAAAGTGACTTTAAATGGAGGAAAAGCACTACAAGTACATTATGTAGTTAATTATTAATTCGAACAGTAGGACTCCACTAGCTGTGACTTGCTAAATAGATAACATTAGGCTTAACCTTTAACTTTGTATTCAGCCATCATGTATAGAGAATAACGTCACTGTAAGTAGACATGCAATTCATAAAATGTTAGACAGGGATCAGTTTATTATAAAATGACTTGAAAGTCTGAACATAATTTCCATCATACTTTTGAGACATGAGGTCTTTTTTTTCTGAGTGAAGCTATATGGAAATTATAGTATATAAGGCAGGACTTGGTGACGTCAACTATGACAAATGATCGACTCCTAGATTAGATGCAGCGGAGGTTGTGGCAATTTTGGTAGTGATGATGCTTATTGTCTGTGAGTGGAGAGGATTGTGGGTTTTTGGGTATCAGGGATAGACTGTAAATGGAGAACATCAGGTTTTGGGTCTGTTAAACATATGGGCCTTGTTTGGAGGGCAGATGTTAAGGTCAGTTGGTCATCCTAACCAATCTGTTTGTTGCTGCGTCAGTGCACAGCCACAAAATTAAAATCGGACTCCATAATCCCTGGGTCCATTTAACGCACCTACTGCAAACATACAGTACCGTATATGGGCTTTTTACACGGGCTAACAAGGAGTTTTATTTTTAGATGTTCAAAAGGCTGCTTTGAATGCTGCTTCTCCTATAAAGATGGACATGTCGTGCCCACTCCGACATCCTTCTGGTCAATCGATATGTTCTCATTTGCATTACTTTTGCTCCTCCGTATGTTCCGTCTACTTTGTTTTGGCTTGTTTGTCTGCCATTATCAGTCACGTTTTTTATACAGCTAGCCAAAGGCTCGATAGACAATTGGCTGCTTCAAAGCGTTCTACCTTTTTAAAAGCCATCTTTCAGGGTGGCCAAATTAGCATCAGTGGAGAGTGTGTGTAATTAGGCAGCGCCGCTCCTCCCCGCACGCACATTTACGCTGTTCAAAAGAGCACTCGTGTCTCCACACAGTCAGTGCCATTTATTAGCATGTACAGAAAAACAACATGCTCCTTTTATGGAAATATGAAATGGCCAAATACGGCAAAAGACAATAGTGAGATGTGAGTGTGTACTGTATGTAAAGAAATAACAAGAATACAAGAGTGACTCGACTACAATATTTAGCTTCTTAAGAAAGTGCGACAACTTTTCTTTAGCACCTTGTAAATTATGACGACACTGATGATTGTAATTATGTGCAGTAGAAAAAAGGAAAAACAGGTTTGTGTAACGATGAAGGCTACTGTAGGATGGAACAAGAGTTACTTCTGATTGAATAATCTGATTAGATGATGGCCATTCCACGAGTGCTGATAATAGACAATAACAGCACTGGGATGTTTTACTATATGCATCACTTTACGTCACAGGTGTGCTAACAATCGTTAATTGTAGAAGAGACGAAGACTTAGTAACTGCGTCGAAAAGCTTCAGTCTGTGCTGTTCTGTGCACGGCTAACACGAGCTACAAAGCTAACTAGCGTCTAACACGAGGCTGAGTCCCAAATCCCTCTCTAACCCCTGATGGTGTAGAATCCCTTGATGTGGAACAAGTGCACTAGCTTTACATTCTGCGCTATTTGGGATTCAACCCCAAAACAAGAACTTGCCTGATACTGCCTGTCACAATAATTCATTTAGTGGGGAATAAGTAGCTCAGTGGTTCAGGCATTGGGCTACGGTTTGGAAGTTCCCACGTTCAAACCCTATGACCAGCAAGTTGTCCCTGCTGGGCCCTTGAGCAAGCCCTTAACCCTCAACTGCTTAGATGCATAATAAGATAAAAATGTAAGTCAGTCTGGATAAGGGTGTCTGCCTAAATGTAAATTTTAAAAAGCTTTTGAATTAAATTAGTTTCTTTACATACAGTGCACCCAACATTCATTCAAGGTTTCCCAAAGATTATTCAGGCAACTGTCTCTGTAAACATATTTAAGAATAATGGCCCAAATGATTCTTTAAGAAAAAGGAATGGCTTTTTAGATCCTTTTCTGTCCCTTTTATTATCATCATCCACCATCACGAGGGGAGCGGTTCAGAAAAATCTGTGACATTAAGACAATAGCATTTTACGGACACACATCAGTGGCAGATGGCATAACATATAACACACTGGAGGGGGCTGATTGATCCATCAGTGCTGCTGCTCAGTGTGAGATCGGACTCCTCTGAGAAACACACACCACACAACAGACAGATTTTCTCGGATCCGTCATATTCGTTCAAAATCACAGACTCATGGGAGCATATAGCCAGACAAACAGACACACGAACACAGCACCATAAGGGCATTTGCTCAAACACTGGAGTCTGTTTTGTTGCCATCACACTGATCCTAACCCCAGACTTAATTTCGGTCGCTCTGTTCACTCCTGCTGCGGACTAGACATCCAGACAGCAGACAGTCAATTCATTTATTCCTTTCAAATATGCACGGATGGACAGAATGAATGCCTGTTTTCTCGGTGTCAGCATGGAGCTTTTGGAACCTGTAAAGGCACAGCTTGGAGCTTTGTGCGGTGCCGATGATTTCAGACCTACGACATAAAAGACAATATTGTGCTTCGTTCGTTCCAATCATCTATTTTCTTTTCATGCAGACCTAGATTTGATTTTTCTAAAGAGAACCTGTATGGGTTTTTGTCATTTGGCCACACAGCTCCTTTAGATTTAAGCTAATGATATACTTTTTTTTTTTCCTATAAACATACTAAAATACGTTTCCACAACCTGGATAAACCCCACCTCAAATGAAAAAAAAAATTACAATAATTTGCTTGTGTGACGTCTGCGTGTGTGTTTGTCCGTGTTTTTAGTATTTTCTTAGCAGCTTCTTGGTCTTATCTCATTGCTGAAGCAACGGTCCACCAAGAGATAAAAGTTGGTCTTTTGTTAAAAGACATTAAATGTACCATGGAAGATGGTCCGGATGAACGGAACAACAAGTGGGAAAAATGGAGCACCACAGAGATATTACCAAGAACAAGACGCCCCTCCAAATTTGACAAAAAGACATGGAAGGCTGCCAGGAGACCTACAGTATGGCAACATTAAAGGAGATGCAGGAAAATCTAGCAAGTACTACTGACTCTCTTATGTTCTTTATGTCTGGGCTATAGGGCAAGGTGGCTAAACATTAGTCATTTCAATTTTTCATGAACACTAAAATCTGTAACAAAATGTCTTCTAGTCTGAGACCATGGTAGAAATTTTGCGGCATAATTCTAAGTGATTTTGACTGGTATACACAAAAATATTGAATACAAAAAAATGTTTAAAGGTGAAACATGGTGGTGGCAGCATGGATGTTTTTCTTTAGCTAAGCCTTAGGCCACTAATCTAATTGGAGAGAATTGTGAAAAGTTCCAAAAAAGTTCCACATACCAGTTTATTTTGGCAAAATCCCTGCAGAGCTCCGTTAGACAGCTGAAAATAAAGCAAAAGTCGCCTTCTAGCACAATAATGGTTTGAAGGAGCAACTTAAGCCTTTATTTACCACATATAACTTATTGCACAGTGGAATTCATTCGGTGCATATCCCAGCTTTGGGTATTGGAGACAGATAAAGTTGAGGATTGTGCTCCAGGGCTCAACATTGGTGAACCTTCTGACCAATAACACAGAGACCTAACTTGCTGAGCTACCTCACTCTCGAGGGGCGCAGTGGTAAACTGCTCAACCCATCATCTAGAGATCGCTAGTGATTCCCAGGTGATGCTACTGTATTGCCTCTCGCAGCCAGGGGCCTAGAGAGAGCTGGTTGGCTGAACCCTCTCAGTGGGATAGGATGAAAGGCACTCTGCGCTTTCACATCAATCACAGCACTACAGCCAATCATGGGCATCTGTAAGCTCACTTAAGATAGCGTTGTTCGCCGAGTATGTTACATTGCCCCAAATGGTGCGTGAGGCCCCTAGTGACAGGTGGGAATTAGATATGACTAAATTAGAGAGAAAATCTGGGTGGAAAAAAAACAAAGGGCAAAAAGGGACAATGTATTGGAATGGTCCAGTTACAACCCAGATTTACAACCTCTTGAAAACCTGGGGAATGATTTGAAGAGGGCTATGGACAGAAACTACCCTCATAATTTAATAGATATGAAGCATTTTTGCAATAAAGAGTGGAATAAAATGCCACATCAAGCTAAACTCAGCTCTGTTAGGTTCATACCCAAGAAGGCTGAGCAGAAGATGCTTCACCAAAGTGTTAGTTACAATGCTTGAATTTTTTGTTGCTGTGTATATATCACAGTACTGTATATGTACAGTAATATACAGTACAAGTAACTTGCATATTTTGCTACAATGCTGTATATTGGTACAAGTCCACACTGGGGATTTGGGGGTTGTTGTTATTTTCATCATTTAAATTAGTTCAGAATTTTTAATTATTCATGCCAGCCAGAGAAAGTCTCTTAAAGAAAATAAATGGTGTTTTTCGTAATTTACATATAAGGTATTTTTGAACACAGAAAACAAGTCATGCACAAGTATAGATAAGGACATACTGTACGTGAAATGTTACCTAAATTACAGTTGGATACAACTAGATGGGGTTTGTCCTGACCTTGTGGTAACACCTGCACCTCTGACCTTTTTGTTGCTGGAGTGTCTGTACTCTATGTGCACTTTACTGCCTTGGTTTTTGGTGAATCACCTGCAAAGATATTTCTTCACTTGTCTCCGATTCTTTCCACTGATGTCATAGGCACTTCAGAAATTGACAGAAGCCATATGAAAATACAGTATGGGTCTTGGTAGCAGACCAACCTAGGAAGAACCAGGCCGTAAAGGTAAACCTGACCCCTACATCATTTTTATCAGAAAGGGTGTCATGCCACTTTCCTAGGTATTTTATTGGGTTATTCACAACTGATGGTATAATTTCCTGGAGGTGGAACTTGCTGGTCACATTCCCATTTCTGATAATCATGCGTCTTGTCTTCCTTGGTTTGAACCCATGTTGCCAAGTCATCAAGCACCAGCAAGATCTACAGAACCTTGCTTGTACGTACAGTACATGGGATAATGTTATGATCAGGTCGTCCATACAGCTTCTTACCAAGTGTTGGCAAATGCTGGATTGCATTATGGACTCTCTAGGTTCCCTCTCTGACACTGTTAAGAGCAGATTAATTCCAATGATAAATAAGTTAGGGGAGGTGTGTTACAATTACTTTTCAGGTTCTACCACTGAGTCTTGGACCGCAATGTGAATCCTTAAAATAGTTGTCGATCAGTCCCCTGATATGCTGGGGAATATGATAATGTTCCAATTCTGTGCTGATATGGTTGGCCAATTCAAGCCCAGCAGTTAGATTGACTTTTCTTTTTGTGATTAACTGATTTGAAGTCACTGGTGTGATGCAAACAAAAAGGAAAGCCTTCAATGTCACTCTTCTGTGTATGAACATACAGTACTATGCAAATGTCTTGAGGCAGCCCTCATTTCTTCATGACTTGAATACTTTCTTGTTTGTATAATGTAGTTTTGAAGAACAGGTCTCCTTGTTTGGCTCCTTGTTAAGTCACACAATGACCTAACAATCATTCAAGCACAAATATCTAACTTAAGGCATGAACCAGTGAGAAACTAAAGCAGATGTTGATAGATGATCAGGCTGGTGATGAGTATACTGGTGATGCTGAATCCTAAATGCTGAGTGGTTGGAACAGATAAGAGGGGAAATTATGTCCATTTTTTTAATTCTATCTTTTTGTTCTTTGCAGAAAGAACCTTTTCTGTTTTTTTTTTTAACCAGTAGAGAAATTTATTGAATGATTTCAGATCAATAATAAATGAGTGAATTTAGATTACTATGTTAAGAGAAAACCATAAATTCACTCTGTCTGGAATTTCTGATGTATTTGTACTGTATTTGTAAGCATATCACGTTTGTGCAGCTCCTACTTTTCATTAGCTCTTAGTTATGAAAATCATTAACCATTCATTGATCAGCGGAACATCAATGCTGGTTTGCATTTCAGCATAAAAAATGTAATCAAATACTACTTATCAAGCTGTGAGTTTATGCATTCGGTATGCGAGGGGCTGGAGAGGACGGTGCAAAGAAACAGTTTGGGCAATGAGAGATGGAGCAGATAGGTAATTAATGGCAAGTGGTCAATATAAACAAGAAGAAAAGAAAGGAAAAAGAAGAATAAAACATGGACTGACTTGTATTTCACACTTGATTGCTTTCACTGGCCCAAACCAAACATCGTCCCTGCCAAAGTCATTTGGCGTCCTTACTGTCGCTTCATGCTGTTATCACACACACACTACAGTAAATGCTCCTGGAACAATAACAACAGTAAACCACAGAGCTTAGTCAAACGGCTTAAATAAAAACAGATGAGTTAACGCTGGCCCTACAGTATATTTGAAGGGATGATTTAGAGTGTGCACAAAGAAAGCAAAAGCAACGGCAAGAGTATATTCCCTCTACTCTGAGTCTGTGGAAAGACATCCCCTACCTGCTCTAGTCTCGTCTTTGATCGTGAACGTGAGGTGCTATAGACGCTTCCTCTCACTGCCTTTTGGATGTGCAGCGTCTTTGATCTGAGGAGTGTTTAAAAATGTCTCACTTTCCTCGGCGGTACTCTGAGTGCAGCAAAGTGCAGACAGGACCCCGCTCACCTACTGTTTCACAGAGAGGAATAGAATAAAATATGCAATGACAAGAACCCCTAGAGGGATAGAAAATGTAAGAAATTGTTAAATTAATAGTCATGACAGTTCCATTAAAACAGGAAAAAAAAATCATTAAGTATCCTGACATGTACTGTATTTCTTTCACTTCTGCTGGGAATACTCTATATATTATGGCGTACGTGGGGCGTTCAAGTCAAATCAAGCACGCAGGCGGGGCGACAGGGCTAACAGTGCTGGAAAAGCGAAGCGTGTTCAAGTCAAACCAGGAGGTTATTTTCATTTGTCTATGTAATCCCCTGCTACACTCTTAAACCTATCCCAGGGTTTCACTAGAGCTTGGATACCATTAAGGTAGAAAGTTTTTTTCAGTACACTGAAGACATGATCTGACTGCATGCTTCACGTCTGAAACACTGGCTTTCCTGGAACTCCTATATTGGCCCAAGCAGGTGGAAGTGCCTTGGAGTGATGTGTGGGGATGTGGCAACAACTCCCAGCTGAATTCCTGTAATGTGCAACTGGTGTTGGTGAATGATTGTCTGTTCAGTTCCCACATATACAGTAGATGCGTCTCCTCTGCAATCTGGAGACAAATTACCTGTAGATTGGCAAGGATCAGGTATTTTGCTCACTGAATCCTGGTGGATTCCGACTGAAATGGACTCCGAGCCACCTCAGCTGGTATTGTCATTCACGGATGTACAGGTTCCTATAAAACGTTTGCAGCATTCAAATATTTTAGTGCAGCTGAGTCTCAACATACTGTGCTTGAAGTCTTCTATAAATGTTAATCGCTTTTATGCCTCCATTCATGAGAAATTTCCTCACAAGTCCCACTTGAACACCCATCATATACTGTATCTAGGAACCTCTGTAGTCCAACTAGGGACCTTGCAGGCCAATGGTGACCATTGTATTTATTCCCATTTTTATGACTTTGGTAGGACCTCCAGTCAACATTCACACGCTAGGGGTAACCTGGGAACACCCAATTATCCTAAACTACATGTCTTTCAACTGTGGGAGGAAAGCAGAGCACCTGGAGAAAACCCACCAAAAACATGCAAAGTCCATGCACACAGTCCCTGAGGAGGGAATCGAACCTGGAGGTGCAAGGCGACAGTGCTAACTACTAAGCCACCGTGCTGCCCATAGGTTGTGAATGGGTTAGGGCTAGGGTTAGCACTTATGATGGCGCAGGGTGCCTGGGCCCGCTCATCGTTGCTTGCAACTTATTATTATTATTATTATTATTATTATTATTATTATTATTATTATTATTTTAATAAAATGTACACCAGTTGGTACACTAATCCGTCAATCCCAGAGCCTGATAATCAATCATGAAGCATCACTACTGTACATCCTGAACAAAAGGCAATCCATCAAATCCACCTAGGAAAATGTTCTTAAATATGCCTAGTGGTGTATATAGCGGGTACACAAGCAGTTCTGACTGCTAGGGAGATAATTACTGAAGACAGTTCTACTAAAACAGAAACATATAGCTGTGTATAGCCTAATATCATGTGTGTGAGTGGAAAGGCTAAGTGAGCTTTGAAAACATGCTGCCTGTGTAGGGCACCATTAGTGAAGTCCGGTGGAGAGAGAGAAAAAAAGAAACAAAAACACAGCCATGACTCACACGTTTATTCATCCATGATTATAAGCAGCGGAAATTTAATGTTCCGTATAAATCTTTTGTCCCTTATGCTCTCGACCATGCGTGCAGTTTTGGGTAATGATGACAGTGTATGGAACGGAGTCATCTGTAACAGTCTGCCTCTACAGAAATAGGAAACCTGCACTATATGACACATTTAGCTGTTGTCTCATAATTTTTTTTATTTTTTTTTTTACATATCAATGCCTTTTCCACATTATAAAATCATTAGGTTAATAGATGTGCAATTTATTCTTATTCTAAAGAACATTTTCATTTGTTACAGACGTCATATATTACCAAGGGCTGAGATTTGATTTAATATGAAATAAATCTCATGCATAGTGTTAAATGACCAAAGGAGGATTCTGTACCTCAGTGGACAGGCTGTCCCTTCTGGTGTGTTGTTGTTTTGTCTGTTAATCAAGAGGCCGCTGGGGTAGAGTGTGTTTGTTTGGAGATGTTGAGGGCACTGAGCTAGGATGCATTAACAGGTTTGCTTTGCTTGCTGGTTGCCTCACCTTACTGTATACCCATTTATTGTGCATGTTTTTTGTTTTTTTTGTTTTTTTAAGAAAAAATGATTACTTGCCAGCAGTCATGTGGTTAACACTTCTAGTCGGTGACGCCCACAGATCTGGAGTAATGCCCATGGACTGGTCAAGTGGTTCGGTGGTCCATGTTTGTACCAGATAGATTCAGGATGTGTTTAGATTTTTGGACTTGTACAGTATGTCTTTCAGCAAATGTCTAAAGCAGTGTTTTGAAGAGTGGACGAGGTAGAGTAGTTGAAGTTAGGATTCAGGGTGACCAATGTGATGTCCATCTAGGCCATGGAACCATGGATCACTACAACATGTGATCTAGTCTTTGTAAGAGTGGTGACTCTAGCATCAGTACAAAAACAGTTTAAGGTTCACTCAAGTATCAGGATATGGAGTCAAACAATGTGTGTGTGTGTGTGAGAGAGAGAGAGAGAGTCCTTGGGGTTTTTGATGAGAAATTGCTTTTCAAACATAACCACCAAGGAAGTAGAGCTTGCTGATGAAATTTACAAAAGGACACTCATCTCTAATCATCATCTCTATCTAATCGGCATGTCTTTGAACTGGGGGAGGAAACCCGAGTACCTGGAGGAAACCCATCAAGCACAGGGAGAACATTCAAACTCACAATTGATAAAGGATTAACTTTAGCCTATGAAGTCAAGAGCATCCAATTCACCTTCTGCTCTACAATTAGTAAAATCACTGTTCCTTGTGGTTTTTAAATTTAGCAAATGTTTGTTTAATTTCTTTTTACATTCAAGCATTTAACAAGTAGGAAATGAGAATATGTTTTAAAATGAGATCAGCCCAGGGCCTTTTATAAGGTCAGTTGCCAGGCAACACCATCAGGGCAATCAGCAAAAATGTGGAACACCTGGTCGTGCACCTTAATAAACCCTCCGTGTGCTGGGGTTCTGTGCGTGAACACGAGTTGTGCGCCGTGTGTACGAGACGCTGTAGGGCAGTCAAGCACGGAGACCCTATTGAGAGAACACTTGGGTTAAATAATGTAATTTAAAGCAATTTTGCTTCGGGAGAATTCTCTTTTGAGAGAACAATATCAGGGTTAAATATTGGCATTTGTACGTATTTAACTGGGAGGGAAAGTATAACTGAAAGAAAGTTTGGTGTAAATATTTTATTTGATATAGCAGTGCTGTGAAAAATTATTTACCCTCCCTGATTTTATTTTGCATATCTGTCACACATAAATGATTCTGACCATCAAAAAAAATGTAGGTTTTAAATGATGGTTTTATTTATTAAGGGGAAAAAAGCTGTTCAAACCTACCTGGCAGTATGTGAAAAAGTAATTGACCCCTAAAGTGCGGCAACAACTGCAATCAAACAAAACTTGAGCCTTTCACATCGCTGTGAAGGATTTTTTTTTTAATTATTATTATTCAGTCACCAACAGCTTGGTTAAGGATCTCAATTGGATTTAAGTGATTCCTTTAGACTAGGCCACTTAGTTTGATATTTTTTGAGCCATCCGGAGGTGGACTTGCTGGTGTGTTTCATAATCCAAGTGCGCTTGAGCTTGAGGCCATGAACTGATGCCTGGACATTCTCCTTTAGGGTTTTCTGGTACAGAACAGAATTTATGGTTCCATCAATTATGGAAAGTCATCCCGGTCCAGATGCTGCAAAGCAGTCCCACATCATCACGCTACCACCAACATGTTTTACTGTTGGTCTGATTGTTTTAATTATGAAACACTGTGATCATAATTTTACATCAGATGTGCTGGGACATACCTTTCAAAAAGTTACATTTGTTTTTCATCAGTCCACATAATATTCGCCCAAAAGTCTTGGAGATCATCGAGATGCTTTTTTGGCAAACGTGTTCTTTTTGCTCAGCAGTGGCTTTTAGCCTGGGAACTCTCTTAGATACCATACATGTATTTGCCCCCAGTCTCTTTCATACTGTTGACCTTAACTGAGGTAAATGAGACCTGGAGCTCTTTGGATGTTTACCCCCCCTCCCCCCCGCCCCAACTTCTAGGAAGGTTCACCACTGTTCCAATTTTTCTCTATTTGTCAATAACGACTCTCACTGTGGTTCCAAAGTTCCAAATGGCTTGGTAATCCTTTCCAGACTGATGCGTGTCAATTATTTTGTTTTTCATCTCTTCTTGAATTTCTTCAGATCGTGGCATGATGCGTTGCTTTTTTAGATGCTTCAGTTTGTCAGACAGGT
This sequence comes from Clarias magur, assembly GCA_013621035.1. NCBI lineage: Eukaryota > Metazoa > Chordata > Actinopteri > Siluriformes > Clariidae > Clarias > Clarias magur. The sequence continues at coordinate 4,755,205 of QNUK01000007.1, read as the reverse complement.
TCACACCATCTTATTCAACCACAGAGCTCACATCTGATTTGAATTTCCATGGACCAAACAAGTCTTAATCAGCAGCTCGGTTCATATCCTTGACAGAAATAGTCTCTTTACCTTTTAGTTAAAAGAATTCAACCAAAATTAAATATATAAATATATACTGTATGCTTCAATATTATTGTTGACTTGCATTCTTGTTTTGTATACCGATCCCAGGACACAGTGTCCTCCATATTTTCACTATGAAGTAATTATTACTGTGATGTAGGGACATTGTCTCACATTTGGACGTATTCATTTTTAAACCTGAGGCGTGAGGAAACTGATTAACTAAGTGTATTACTTTTAATAACTGATTCTTATCTTGACACTTGAAAAGTGGAATAGTTTCAGGCTACAGTTTGGTCATGTGATATGCTTAATTACAATAAATCAGAAAGTAGAAAAAAAACATGGGAAACAACTAAGGGCATGTTTTGTATATCACATAATTAAGTAATTAGTGAAGTTGATGGTAACTGAATTATTAAATATATTATACATTATAGTAATATGTAAAAGTATCTCTACACAAGTCGCACAAGTATGACGCATTTTAACCCAGATGGCCTGAGCAAAGACGTATTCATGTGTCCATGCATGCCATTTCAGAGGACAGATGTGTCCATATTGGAGTCAAATAAATGTCACTTTTCAATTATGAATATGAATCTTCATGAAATGCAAATCAGATCTCACCAAAAAATATATAATAAATGAATAAATAAAACAATGTGGCTTATGTGAACATATAGAGAAAATACTGTATACAGTAGATAGGTAATTTAGAGACTGGGTTTGGCCCTAGTGTAGCTTTCCTTCAGGGATGTGGCTAATGTTGCAAGTATAATTAACAGAGCTCTTCTCATCTTTTGGGACTTGCACTTGTAACACCGTCAAAGAAAAACGCCTGTTTATTTCCCAAGGCATTGGCAAATTAACAGCTTTACCAAAGACGCTACACAGCCATTTGATCATTATATTCATTCCTGTTTTTTTTTTTTTTCCTTTTTCATGCATGCATTTGCTTTCACTTGAGAAAAACCCTGATTGACTCTAATTGGTCCAGATCTAACAGCACTGTTTACATCCTAGAGAAAATGTCACCAGGCCTGAAATTCTCATGACGCTTTCTCTGTAATATGATGATGGGTAATGAGAGAGAGCAGAGATGTATAGGGGTGGGAGGGCGTTGTTACAGAGACACATCGCTCTCCTATTATTTGATCTGTGGATGATTAAAAAAGCAGCACCACACTGTGAGAGTTATTCTCCTCTCCTTGTATTTAACAGGAGACGGAAATTCAGACGGTGATGAAAATCCATCTGTCCTCTGATTAAACCGAGATGAAATAAAAAAGGCTTTTCAGATCATCTGTGATTAATGCCGCAGTACGTTTATACAAACGCTCCAGTTGCTGGATTCGATGGAGCACTTTTCACGAGTGCTTTAAAGAATCTTATCTCAATCCTACTACTTGTTCTCATCAAGAAGACATATTTCTTGATTCTCGTGTTACAGCAGGTGCTCAGAAGACCCAGCCAACTTGTCAATTTAGTTCATATTCATCTACTTTTTTCATTTTTTCATGCTTGAAATTTAATTAAAGCCTGCAACATATCCCAGGAAACTCTGAAACTCTCTGGGAAAATAAGGGGTGCCAATCCATCACAGGGCAACACCCACTCATTGAACTGTTACACATGTGTGTGTGTGTGTGTGTGTGTGTGTGTGTGTATATATATATATATATATATATTATGGCATGCCGTTTAGGAAAATATTCTTGAGAGAACTTAATGAAAACTCTGAATATATTAAATGAAACGTGAGAATATTGAATGGATTCCGAATATATTGATTGAAAAAAATATATATATATTGAATGAATTCTGAATATATGGATTGAAACTCTATATATATTGAATAAAGATTCTGAATATATTGAATGAACTGTGAGAATATTGAATGGATTCCGAATATATTGATTGAAAAAAATATATATTGAATGAATTCTGAATATATGGATTGAAAACTGATATATTGAATGAAAAGTCTGAATATATGGAATGAAAAGTCTGAATATATGCAATGAAAAGTTTGAATATATTGAATGAAACATGACGTCATCGAAACACAGCTTATTTTATAATCAAATCCATTTGGTCTAATTTGTAATTTCTAAATCATAAACCTAGAAATTTCTGTTCTAATATAATATTCGACGGAGATTAAATAGGGGGGTGCAATCTGTGGCAGGGGGGCATTTTAGCGCATAACACCGGTCTTCCGCGGTGAAATAGCGAATAAATGTCTTCATCCGTAGTCTGATACTGAGTGCTGCTTGTGCCACCACTTTGGGCCGGACACGCACTCATTAATGTGTTCACCATCTCTTCATTTCTCACAACTGCAGCAACCAAGTTTCTCGCCGACTCATTCGTCCTTTCTAAAGATGGCGCTGTTTCGATGACGTCATGTTTCATTCAATATATTCAGACTTTTCATTCCATATATTCAGACTTTTCATTCCATATATTCAGACTTTTCATTCAATATATCAGTTTTCAATCCATATATTCAGAATTCATTCAATATATATATTTTTCAATCAATATATTCGGAATCCATTCAATATTCTCACAGTTCATTCAATATATTCAGAATCTTCATTCAATATATATAGAGTTTCAATCAATATATTCGGAATCCATTCAATATTCTCACGTTTCATTCAATATATTCAGAGTTTTCATTAAGTTCTCTCAAGAATATTTTCCTAAACGGCATGCCATAATTACACACACACACACACACATACACACATACACACACACACACACACACACACACACACACACACACACACACACACACACACACACACACACACACACCTAAAGGAATATTAGGAACACCATACTAATACGGTGTTTGACCCCCTTTCGCCTTCAGAACTGCCTTAATTCTACGTGGCATTGATTCAACAAGGTGCTGAAAGCATTCTTTAGAAACGTTGGCCCATATTGATAGGATAGCATCTTGCAGTTGATGGAGATTTGATGCACATCCAGGGCATGAAGCTGTTCCACCACATCCCAAAGATGGTCTATTGGGTTGAGATCTGGTGACTGTGGGGGCCATTTTAGTACAGTGAACTCATCGTCATGTTCAAGACACCAATTTGAAATGATTCGAGCTTTGTGACATGGTGCATTATCCTGCTGGAAGTAGCCATCAGAGGATGGGTACATGGTGGTCATAAAGGGATGGACATGGTCAGAAACAATGCTCAGGTAGGCTGTTGCATTTAAACGATGCCCAATTGGCACTAAGGGGCCTAAAGTGTGCCAAGAAAGGATCCTCCACACCATTACACCACCACCACCAGCCTGCACAGTGGTAACAAGGCACGATGGATCCATGTTCTCATTCTGTTTACGCCAAATTCTGACTCTACCATTTGAATGTCTCAACAGAAATCGAGACTCATCAGACCAGGCAACATTTTTCCAGTCTTCAACTGTCCAATTTTGGTGAGCTCGTGCAAATAGCTTCTTTTTCCTATTTGTAGTAGAGATGAGTGGTACCCGGTGGGGTCTTCTGCTGTTGTAGCCCATCCGCCTCAAGGTTGTGCGAGTTGTGGCGTCACAAATGCTTTGCTGTATACCTTGGTTGTAACGAGTGGTTATTTCAGTCAAAGTTGCTCTTTTATCAGCTTGAATCAGTCGGCCCATTCTCCTCTGATCTCTAGCATCAACAAGGCATTTTCACCCACAGGACTGCCACATACTGGATGTTTTTTCCTTTTCACACCATTCTCTGTAAACCCTAGAAATGGTTGTGCGTGAAAATCCCAGTAACTGAGCAGATTGTGAAATACTTAGACCGGCCCGTCTGGCACCAACAACCATGCCACACTCAAAATCGCTTAAATCACCTTTCTTTCCCATTCTGACATTCAGTTTGGAGTTCACGAGATTGTCTTGACCAGGACCACACCCCTAAATGCATTGAAGCACCTGCCATGTAATGGTTGATTAGAATTGCATTAATGAGAAATTGAACAGGTGTTCCTAATAATCCTTTAGGTGAGCGCGTGTATGTGTGTGTATGTGTGTATGTATGTATGTATATATGTGTATATATATATATATATAGTGCCCTCCATAATTATTGGCGCCCCTGGTTAAGATGTGTTAAAAGCCTTAAAATAAATTGTGCTTTTATTGCAGAAGCATATTGTCACACTGAATATTGTAAAAACATATAAAGTGAATTTTAAGAGGAAATAAAAATCTGTGACTAACAATTTTTTTTTTCATAAAATAACCTGTTCCACAATTATTGGCACCCCTAACAATTCCTAGAAAATAAATGTTGAAGTATTTCTGTCATTTCTACAGTAGTTTACAAAGTTGATCAGAGTATCTAGGAACATTTCATTAGTAATTTATCACTTCCTGTTTCCCTGGGGTATGAATATGATGTGACACAAAGGCCATTTCTCTTATCCACTCTTCAACATGGGAAAGACAAAGGAACACACCATTCAAGTAAGGCAGATGTGTGTCGACCTTCACAAGTCAGGCAGTGGGTACAAGAAAATAGCCACCCGTCTGCACCTGCCCATATCTACTGTGAGAGGAATCATTAAGAAGTTTAGAAAAACTGGAAAAGTAGTAAACAAGCTTGGACGAGGACACAAGTTTATTTTGCCTCCACGCTCACTGAGGAGGATGGTATGAGAAATAAAAAAATCTCCAAAGCTCACTGTTAAAGAACTGCAACAAATGATAGCATCTCGAGGTCACAAAGGCTCCAAAACAACCATCAGACGCTATCTACATGCCAACAAGCTCTTTGGGAGGCATGCAAGAAAAAAACCTTTTCTCAGTCACAATCATAAACGCAAACATTTGGAGTTTGCTAAGCGGTACTGGGGCTTCAACTGGGACCGTGATCTTTTGTCAGATGAGACCAAGATAGAGCTTTTTGGCAACAAACACTCTAAGTGGATCACAAAAGATGAGTATGCAGAAAAGCACCTCATGCCCACTGTGAAGTATGGGGGAGGAACGGTGATACTGTGGGGCTGTTTCTCTTCCAGAGGCCCTGGGAATCTTGTTAGGGTGCATGGCATCATTAATGCTTTGAAATACCAGGACATTTTAAAGCAATATCTGGTGGCCTCTGCTCGTAAGCTGAAGATGGGTCGTCACTGGGTCTTTCAGCAAGATAATGACCCAAAACATGTGGCCAAGTCTACACAGAAATGGTTCACCACACACAGAATCAAGCAGAATCAAAAGGGGGTTGTACAAAGTATTAAACATCAGGGGTGCTAATAATTGTGGCTAATCTGTGTGCTAATAAGAATTATTTCTTAATGTGGGATTTTTTTCCCACTGAATAAATGCACTTGAATTAAAGGTTGGAATTTCCTCTTTTTTTCCCATTGTGGTCCCATGTTATTTAGAACAAAACAGATTTTTTTTAGAAGCTAAAGAACACATTTTAACCAGGGGTGCCAATAATTATGGAGGGCACTGTATGTGTGTGTGTATTATATGTATATATATATATAAAATGTATGTGTTGTATGTAAAATGTATGTATGTAATGCTATTAATACATTATTGCTAAATAATAATAGTTATTTTATTATATAATATTATATCAAAATATTAGACAACAGATGCACAACTTGCCATTTCATTACACAAGAGTTGCACTGTTCAGAAATTCAAATGCACATAATCTATTAATTACAAGAAATATCTATTACAAAGAGATATTAAATAATAAAACATCTTAGTTTGATCACAATATTTTCACGTTTGGAGCATTTGAAAGAGTTCCTGGGAGGCCGGCGTTTCAGATAAAAAGAAAATAAAGAAAACTCTTGGGTGAGTGTATTAGTGTAGAAGGGGATTACTGTATATAGGGAAATAAATCAAGTTTTTATTCTGCACAATCAATCAAGTTCTGTGTTGACGGACTTCTTAACAACCTTCACACGTCGTTGGCCAGCTAATAATTAATTTTCCTTTAAAACTTTTCCATTTACATTCCATTTGTCTCTATAATACAGTATATTTAGTTGTATTAGATGTTTCCGTCAGCAGAATGTTTCTACATTGTGCCGGTCAGGGATGCGACCTCTCCGTGACCCTGCCGTCTCTCGACACTCCTCCCACACAGTCTCGCAGGGAAGCGTGCCCCTGCCAGCCTGTGCTGAGTAGCTTCTCTCTAAGTGATTAGATCGATAGAAACTTTTACTCATCCTGTCAGAGAAGTGATAAAAGGATCTAATTAGTTTTCACATCGATGTAACATAGAAACCAAACCACATGATTGATGAAAGGTTTGTGTATCTGGGAATCACAGCAAAAAGACAAAAGAAGGGAAATGGCACCAAAGCATCAATAAGAATTTTCAGAAACTTGAGCAGTGATGTTCTATCCAGCTAACGATTCCTACGCTACATACAGTATTAGTTACCCACTTAATTTTTCTAATAATTTTACACTGATAATCCATCGATCCACTGATCCATCCGTCTAAGAACCTTTGGGGATCGTGGAGGCCAGTGTTGACTACTATATTTATTCCTATTTTTATGTGGTAGGACCTCTGGTCAACTTTCATGCACTAAGGGCAGTTTTTTGGGCTGTGGGAGGAAACTGGAGTACCCGGAGGAAACCCATCAAGCATGAGGGGGAACATGCACAAAGAATAAAGGAACAAACAGACTTTTTGAACTTTTTGTCCATATTTTTTTTTCAGTTTTGTTGATTTTATGATGATGATAAACTGTGCTTAATCCAAAATAAGTGCAAATTAAAGGGGGACCTGTCATGCAAAATGTATTTATCTTTTTAATAATTTTTTAGAACAGCACAGTGGCTTAGTGTTAGTGGCTTAGTGGCATAATTCTATGGTTGATGGGAATAAAAATGGAAATAAATACAATGGTCACCATTGGCCTCCACAGTCCCTAGTTAGACTACAGAGGTTCCTACTGTAGATGGAAAATGATGGACTTGCTTTTAAACATTCAGATGGATCCAGTATATTTTGTTGTTGGTCTATCAGCTGCTCCCATCAAGGGGTCACACAAGTGGTCCATCAGATTTGCACCCTACTTGGCAAAGGTTTTACTCCTAGATGCCCTTCCTGATGCAACCATTCCATTATATCTGGGCTTGAGACTGATATTGGGTGAGAATCAAACCCAGGAACACAAGAAACCTACCACTGATCATGTTCAACATCTTCATTATATGTGTACAAAACAAAACAAAATAATCCTACTTCTTGTCCATTTTCCACTTTTGCATTGGCCAGCGCTTAAACAAACAAATTACATATTTCTGCATTGTGACCTCATAAAAGAGAGCCGCGCCCTCAGCTTGTTGCTCAGCAGTAGCTGATTTATAGAGCCAAAAAAGTGGTGTGTTCAGAAAGCAATTGAGGGATTGTTGGATGATATAAATAATCTGAGAGTTGTTTCAGCTCTCATTAACCGCTCTGAGACACATTTTAACTTGTTAATGAAATATAACAATATGGAACCTTTAAAGAATAAGATTATAAAGAAGAAGAAAACATGAATCTACATGGGTTCATAGAAACCTGATATACAACCTGGTGGTGCAACACACAGCCTTATTGATTTACAATCTGAATTACGACTACAATATGAATGATTTGTTTTGTGTTCAACACACATGTAATTGCAGGGTAGGTGGCCACTGTTGCTCATGAACAGCACTTATTGAGCAGAAGCTTTATTGCACATTGTAATAGCCCTTCACTTTACAAACCACTAAACATCCTTTGTGCAAATGTAAATTCATATTACAAAGGACAGAATCACAACTTATTATTTCACTACACTGATGGATGCAAATAGTGCTTTAGAAAACACAAGAGTCACATTATATTATTAAAAAAATGGAAATACATGTAATCTATTCATGACAAAAAAAGTGAATTTCGTCCTTCTATTACAAAATCGACCTCATGATGCAGTCTTTAATTGTCCATATCCCCAAAAAACACTTGTGATGAAATTTCTTGAAATAAATGAAGCCGTAGAGTAGAGTGATGAGACTCTTAGCTGCAGTAAAACCTTTGAATGGTGCAAACACTTTAAAGATGTATGTATTCTTGAAAATCGTACCGTCCTGATCTCACTCCTGAGGATTTCCACACATTTTGGAATTCCTGGAAGGCCAGTGTTTCAGACATCAAGCAGGCACTTTGTACCCTGATGGTGTCCAAGCACTAGTGGAACACTGGGATCAGAGTGTATTAGTATAGCAGGTGATTCATATAGAGTAATAAAGGGAGTTTTTACTCTCATAACAGTTATTCTGCGCAACCAAAAGTCCCGGTTTGATTTGAACGCTGTTCATGTTAATGTTGAAAATGGTAAAGCACAAGTCTCTATTTCCTATATTCTTGCAAAAATATACTAGTCATCCAGCATCCCCCCATACAATCACACTTCTCACCCACACAAAAATCTCACCTCACCCAGGATACTCCCACTGTCCGTCACCCACAGGCACAGGTAGGCCCATAGCCAGGTGTTTAATCATCACCACACAGAAACTCTTATAGAAAGAAAGAGGTCTACTCAACAGCCCTGACCGGGTGAGACCTGGACTCCACTACTACACCTCTCAAGGAATGCTGTCGTACTGTATCTGGAACCAAGCAATCAGTAGCAGATCCTTTAAGTTGTGAGGTGGAGTCTCTGTGGCTCTCCATGAATATTTTGCTCAACTGGATTGAGGTCTGGAGGATTTGGAGGGAAGATCAAGACCTTGAACTTTTTGTTGTGTTCCTCAAACCATTCGAGCAGTTTGGCAGGGTGAATTACAGTATCCTGCTGATAGACACCAGTGCTCTCAGGGAATACAGTCTCTTTGAAAGGGTGTGCTCGGTCAGTAACAATCTTTAGCTAGGTGGTGCATGTCCAAGTACTATAACATCCATACAGTATGAATGACAGGACTTAAGGCTTCCCAGCAAAACACCCATCCCATTGCCTCTGCTGACTTGATTTCTTCCCATAGTGCATCCTGGTGCCATCTCTGTTCAAGGATAGCGTGAAGACGCAGCGAACACCCAGCCATCCACTTGATGTAAAAGAAAACATGATTCATCAAACCAGGCCAACTTCTTCATTGCTCCGTGATCCAGGTCTGATGCTCATGTGCTCCTGGTAGGAGCTTTTGGTGGTGGACACGTGCCGTGGCACTATGTCCGGTCTGCACCAATGCATACCCGACAAACTATGTTGTCTTCTTGTTTACTGGTGGTCGACCTTCACTATGTTGCATTACCGCCACCTTCTGGTCTAGAGCTCCCCCAAATTCCTTTCGGTTTAAATCCTCTTTTCAAGGCCCTCAACAGTGGCAACTTGGTGGTGAGGTTTGAACCTGGGACCTTCCCATCAGTAGTCCAACACCTTAATCATTGAGCTACCTATAGTAGGGGTATTCTTTCACATTTTCCATCATCAAGACATTTATTCATTTCATAATTTTTTTTATTTTTTTTTTATACCTCCTCGAAATTCGCTATTCGCTGGCACAAACACAGCGCAGTCAAAGTCACCCCAAAATGGCAGCAATTCAGAATACATTAGCAGCCGGGAGCAGATAAAGTTTAATAAGACCATCTTATCTCGATAATGAAGATCCTCTCGCAGGGTCGCTGGCATTTTCGCCGATGGAATGTGAAATAACAATCAGCTTTCCGATGACTTTCTTCCTTGCCTCTTACTTTTTTGCTTGTGCATGACCAATGAGCTTGCAGAGACAATGCGAAGACGTGATGAGCAGAAACTGTGAAGGTAAACCAGATCCAGCTGTGCTTTAAGGGTTCTTTTTTTTTTTTTAAAACAATTGAAAAAAGTTGGAAAATCAGGGAAAACGCATTTCCTGTGTTTCTGTAACTACATTAAGTTTAATCTTTATATGTGATTTTCCCTCTTCCCTCCTCAGAGGACCCGACTTTACTGTACTGTATATTCAACATTTATGCAATTTGTAGTTAAAGAATCCCTGTAGCTTTTAGAAACCTTTGGAACGGTTTTTGGAACAGCTTTCATGCTGTTTCTCATGGGTGGAGTATCAAGCTTCAGAGATGC